>JAYESA010000009.1:157290772-157890772 GCA_036927795.1 Iris macrosiphon
TAAATTCTAAGCTATACCTCAAACTCCAAAGGTCTCCGGTGGCTATCGGCCCAATGCTGCTGCCTGTCCTGCGCCACCCGAAGTCTATCTCTAATGAGCTTGACCTTCTCCGCCGCATCCACTACCATCTCCGGGCCAAGCAAAGATCTCTCACCTACATTATCCCATGATAACGGAGTATGACACCTCCGTCCATACAATGCCTCGAATGGTGATATCTCGATACTGGTTTGGTAGCTGTTGTTGTAAGCAAACTCTACCAAGTGCAAGTAATACTCCCAAGAGCCTCTGAAATCCAGAACACAAGTGCGAAGCATGTCCTTGAGTGTCTTAATGGTCCTCTCTGATTGACCGTCTGTCTGTGGATAATATGCATTACTAAACTTGAGCTGGGTGCCCAAGCTAGCCTGCAGACTCCTCCAGAAATAAGTAGTAAAGCAACTGTCCCGGTCTGATACTATGCTCACAGGAACTCCATGCAGTCTGACTATCTGGCGCACATATATCTTTGCTAGTCTCTCCGTAGATGTACCCACTTTGAATGGTAGAAAGTGGGCCGATTTGGTCAACCTATCTACGATGACCCAAATCGCATCCTTCCCTCCTGGAGAACGGGGAAGCCCAGAAATAAAATCCATGGTCACATGCTCCCATTTCTACTCCGGAATGGGTAACGGCTGGAGCAACCCTCCCGGCCTCTGTCTCTCCGCTTTCACCTGCTGGCACACTAAGCATTGGGATACGAAGCGTGCTACCTCATGCTTCATCCCGTACCACCATAGATGCTCTCTCAGATCTCTATACATCTTGTTGGGACCTGGATGCATATAGTACTAGGATCGATGCGCCTCCTAAAGAACCTCCTCGCGCAATGGCCCACTCGACACACACAACCTAGTACCGTGCCGCAATGAACCATCATCAGCAATGGTGAAGTCATCTTATAATCCAATCTGAACCTGCGCCATGATGCTCCTCAGGGACTCATCCTCAAACTGTGTATCCCTGATCCGGTCTATCAACTCTGACTGAATTTGCAGTCCCCAAATCTGCATCTCAACTCCAGGCACTATCACCTAAATGCCCAAGCTCTCTAGATCTGCCAGAAGATAACGATCTATAGTCAGGCACATAGCTACCGGATACCGGCTCAGCGCATCCGCAACTACGTTTGCCTTCCCTGGATGGTACTACAATAATATGTCGAAGTCTTTCATCAACTCCAACCATCTCCTCTATCTCATGTTCAGCTCTTTTTAGGTAAACACATACTTCAAGCTCTTATGGTCAGTAAAAATCTCCACACGCTCTCCGTATAAATAGTGTTTCCACAACTTCAGAGCAAAGATGACCGCTGCCAACTCTAAATCGTGGGTAGGATAGTTCTTCTCATAAGGACGTAATTGCCTAGAAGCATAGGCAATCACCCTCCCATTCTGCTGTAACACGCAACCCAGTCTCTTCCCCGATGTATCACAATAGATAGTGAATCCTCCAGACCCCTATGGCAACGTCAACACTGGAGTTGTCGTCAACCTCCTCTTCAGCTCATCAAAGGCAACCTGATACTCCTCCGACCAAACAAACTTCACGTCCTTCCGGGTTATCCTAGACAACGGCCCTGCAATCCGGGAAAAATCCTGAACAAATCTCCTGTAGTAACCTGCCAGCCCCAGGAAACTACTGACCTCTGCTACTGAACTCGAAGAACTCCATGCCTCAACTGCCATGATCTTCCTCGGATCCACCGAAATCCTCTCTCCTGTCACCACATGACTAAAGAATTCAACCTTATCAAGGAAGAACTCACACTTCAAAAGCTTTCCATAAAGCTTATCCTTCCTGAGAGTCTCCAGCACTATCCTCAGATGCTCCTCATGCTCCTTCGAATATACCAAGATGTTATCTATAAACACCACCACAAACCTGTCCAGATGCTGATGGAACACCTTGTTCATCAGAGTCATGAACACTATCGGGGCATTAGTCAACCCAAACGGTGTCACCATGAACTCATACTGTCCATACCTGGTCCGAAAAGCTGTCTTTGGAATATCCTCCCTCCTGACCTTCACCTAGTGGTAGCCTGTCCTCAGATCAATCCTGAAAAATACCCTCGCTCCGCTCAACTAGTCAAAGAGATCATCAATACGCGACAGCGGATACTTGTTCTTGATTGTGAGGTTGTTCAGAGACCTGTAGTCGATACACATCCGTATCGACCCATCCTTCTTCGGCACAAAAGTACCGGAGCACCCCACGGAGAAGAACTAGATCTGATAAATCCCTTATCCTGAAGCTCATCCACCTGCTTCTTCAACTCTACCAGCTCACTGTTGTTGACTCTATAGACGTGCTGGGATATCGGCTCCGCGCCTGGCACCAAGTCTATAGAGAACTCTATATCTCTATCCGGAGGTAACCCTGACAACTTCTCCGGAAAGACATCCATGAACTCCGCTATCAATGGATGTGGCAACCTCTTCTCTACCACCAGGGCACCACAGAAGACTCCCTCGCTCTGCTTCATTGCTTCTCTGGCAAACTCAAACTCTGGCTCTTCCGGCGAACTAAACAACACTCTACCTCCACGATAATCTATACTAGAACAGTGCATACTCAACTAATCCATCCCGAGTACATTGTCGTAGCTCGGAAGTGACATTACGAGTAGGCACACACTCAACTCCCGGCCTCCCAAGGGAACTCTCCGGTCTTTGCAGACATCACTGACTAGGATGATACCACCCTCGGTCATGATCCTGCAGAGTCTAGCTAAAGGTTCAGCAACAAGATGGTGTCTAACAAGAAAAAATACAGACACAAAGCTATGGAAGTACCAAAATTAAATAAAGTAAGTGCTAGAATGGAATCAAGAAGAACAAAACCTGAGATCACATCACCAACGGGCTCGACCTCCTCTATAGTCAGGACAAAAGCTCGCCCATGTTGTCCTTCTCGGTGCTGGTGCTGGTGCTGGGCAAACCTCTGCTGCTGAGTCTGCAAAGGCTGTCCTCTCTTCTGTACTGCAGGTGCTCTGGCTGGTCCCTCTTAGCGGCTCCTCCGCCCTGAGCTGTACGAGCGAGTGCTAAAGGGCAATCCCTCAACTAGTGATCTGCTGCACCACACAACAAGCATCTGTCCAGCCTCTTCCTGCAAATGTCCCATCCGTGCCCCGACTTTCTACAGAAAAGGCAAGTGATGGGCTGCCTCGAACCTTGCTGATGTCCCTGCCTCTGCTGTTGGGACGCCTGCCGGAAGGGCCTACGACCCTGAACCTGGTGCTGGTGAGTCTGTTGGAACGGCCTCTTGGCTGGGCCCGCATTGCTGCCTGCTCCGGAAGCATCTCTACTCCTCTTGGTCTTCAGCTCCAAGTCGTCCTTAGCCCTCTGAGCATCACTCACAATCTGCTCGAAGGTTGCCTCGCGGTCTCTCATAGTCAAGGGCTTGACTGCCATGACCAAACCAATACGGAACTTCCGCGCCTTTGCTGCCTCGCTCAAGCCCTCTATAAATCTTCCCAAACGGTAGAACTCTGCTGCATACTCGTCCACCAGCATGATCCCCTGGACGAGCGCCTCAAACTGGCGCTCCAAGGCACTGAGAGCCACATCAGAAAAGAACTTCTTCTTGAAAAGATTCTTGAAAGCCTCCCAAGTCAGTCCCGGTACCGCTATCCTCGTGTCAGTACGGTACCAAGTAAGGGCAAGATTGAACATCTGGTTTCACACTGCCTCTATCTGCATGCTGGTTCGGATCAGTGCCAGCCTGAAGATCCCTTCAATGTGCTCGATTCAGTCATCCGCGTACAGGATCCCCTCTATACCCCGAAACTCCTTGGGCCGCATCCTTTGGAAGTCAATGTTATTGCCCGGCCTCGGATGCTGAGCCTGCTCTGCCTGTGGCTGGATCTGAGCCACTCTGTCTACTGTCGTCATGAAGACCTGGTGAGCATTCTCAATGCCCAATCTCATCACGTCCTCCTGGCGGTGCTGTGCGTCCATCATCTCCCTGAAGAACGCAAACAACTGGGTGGCAGGAGGTGGTTTATGAGGTACCACCGGAACAACTGGGGTAGCTCTCGGATCGACAGGTGGAAGAGAATCTCTGAGAGAAGCTGATGCTCCCTCAACCGCAGGAGTGGTGAGTGGAGCAGTAGCAGCTGCCTGAAGTCGAGCAGGACGAGAGGTAGCAGACCTCTCAGTGGCAGCTGCTGGAACGGTGCGGTGAGACCGTGTCTTCAGAGGCATCCTGAACATAGATCAAAAGAAGTCAATACGGTGCAAGATACGATATCATCAAAGAAGGACAGTAATATTTTAAAAGAAAATAATTTCAGAAAAATTAAAGATAGCAAAAGATCAGGAAGGGTCCTAGTTGTGATTGAGCACACACTCTCTCAGGCTACCATAGATCAAACACGTTAATCAAATCTATGATAGTTGCATTGCCGGAAAGCAGCGCCATATGCCATTTTTGTAGAAGACCAAGTACCGTGCCGACAACATGCTAGATTTCGTTCACGGTGATATCTGCGAGTCGATCACACCGGTGACACCTGGTGGTAAGCGCTACTTCTTTCTTATCATCGAGTGCCGAAACCAGATGGTCGTCGCGATGGCGTGCAGCCTTCCGAAAGAAAGGATATGCCCGCAAAGTTCTGGGGTGAGGCGGTCATGACGGATGTCTACATCCTCAATCGCTTGCCGACACAGAGCGTCGACGGCAAGACGCCGTACGAGGCATGGCACGGACACAAGCAAAGCATGCACTTCCTCCGTACCTTTGGCTGTGTCGCACACGTCAAGGTGGTAAAGCCAAACTTATATAAGCTAGAAGATCGCAGCAAGCACATGGGCTTCATCGGCTATGAGCCCGGCATTAAGGCGTATCGGGTATACGACCCCGCCGGCAAGTGCGTGCACGTCACACGCGACATTATCTTCAATAAGGAAGCCAAGTGGGACTGGGGCGTGTAAGACAACGTAGGTAAGATATTTACTGTTGAGTATACTATGATCCCTATACCACATATTAAACATGCAGGCACGCCAGCGCACGGGGTGACGATCCATCAACACCAGTGGCACCCAGTCCAGGTCCGTTGACGCCGGCATCAGGGGCAGAAACATCCGACTCGGTGGTACAACGTGGAGTAAAATTTGTCTCGCCACCCACCAATGCCTCGGCCATGCTCGACGCCGATGACGATGGGTCGTGCAGGTACAAGACCTTGGTGAGCTTGCTTGACATGACCACCTTTCGCGAGCTCGATGTCGACGAGATGCTCCTCATGGTTGACGAGGAACCTGCCACTTTCTTTGAAGCCGAGAAACACCGATGTTGGTGCCAAGCAATGCTCGAGGAGATGAGCTCCATTGAGGAGAACCGTACATGGCACCTCGTAGACCTCCCACCCGTCCATCGTTCGTTCAGTTTGAGGTGGGTCTACAAGCTCAAGAAGTACGAGCACGGCGCCGTCCTCGAGCACAAGGTACAGCTCGTGGCAAAAGGCTATATGCAAAGGCAAGGAGTGGACTTCGAGGAAGTGTTCGCTGGTTACTCGCCTCGAGTCCGTCCGTTTGTTGATCACACTCGCCGCGCATGAGGGGTGGGCGTTGCACCACATGGACGTGAAGACGACGTTCCTCAACGACGACCTCAAGGAGGAGGTGTACGTCGCCCAACCTCCCGGCTTTGTTATCTAAGGACAGGAGCACAAAGTGCTGAAACTTGACAAGGCACTGTACGGGCTGCGACAAGCACCGAGGGCTTGGAACATCAAGTTTGATAGTTGCCTTCTGTCACTTGGTTTCCAACGGAGTGCACAGGAGCACGCTGTGTATATACGCGGCAAAGGTCCAACTCGCCTACTTGTGGGTGTATACATTGACGATCTCATCATCACCGGGACGGACCCACAAGAGATTGCCAAGTTCAAGGAGGAGATGAAGGCCTTGTTCAAAATGAGCGACTTGGGATTGTGCACCTTCTACCTCGGCATCAAGGTGCAGCAGTCCAATGGCTTCATCACCCTCAGTCATGAGGCATATGCGCTCAAAATCTTAGAGAAGAGTGGCATGGTGGATTACAACCCATGCCACATCCCCAGGGAAACGAGGTTCAAGCTAAGCAAGGTGAGCTTAGCCCCTCCGACTGACGCCACATCCTACATGAGCATCGTTGGGAGCCTCCGGTACTTAGTGCACACGCGCCCAGACATCTCGTACGCGGTGGGCTATGTAAGTCGATTCATGGAGAATTCGACCATCGAACACCTTGCTGTTGTCAAGCACATACTTCGCTACGTCGCCGACACATGTCACTTTGGTTGTCGCTACGCAAAATAGGTGGAGGAACCACGACTGATCGGCTACAGCGACAGTGACATGGCTGGTGACATCGACACCCGTAAGTGCACCACTGGCGTGTTATTCTTCCTCGGTCGTAGCCTCATTTGCTGGCAATCTCAGAAGCAGAAGGTCGTGGCATTGTCATCCTGCGAGGCCGAGTACATTGCCGCGACAACGGCGGCATGCAAAGGTATTTGGCTTGCAAAACTCCTTGGTGACTTGAAGAACAACGAGGCCGGCAGCGTCATGCTCAAGGTAGACAACAAGTCCGCCATCTCCTTCAGCAAGAATCTCGTCTTCCATGACCGAAGCAAACATATTGATACAAGATATCATTTCATTCGGGAGTGTGTCGAGAGAGGGAAGGTTGAGGTCGAGTACATCAACACTGAAGAGCAGCTCGCAGAAATTCTTACCAAGGCGCTCGGATGAGTCAAGTTCATTGAAATAAGACAGAAGCTCGGCGTCATAGAGGTGAATCTCATACAACAGGCTTAGGGGATGATTTGTTAGAGTTAATCCTATTGAGAAGGTTGAAGAGGTTGTTATTTGGGTTTCAATAAATCCTAGTGTTTAGGACTTTTGTTATTTGATCTATGCTTTTGATTTGTTTTGAT
Source organism: Iris macrosiphon (assembly GCA_036927795.1). NCBI lineage: Eukaryota > Viridiplantae > Streptophyta > Magnoliopsida > Asparagales > Iridaceae > Iris > Iris macrosiphon. Next base: position 157,297,743 of record JAYESA010000009.1, read on the forward strand.
TTGTTATCACTTAGTTAGAATATGGTTAATGAGTGCTACTTTTATGCATTCTGTTAGAGTTGTAAATGGCTATTTAAAGACTAAGTTGAGGTTGAACAAACATACTAATTATTCTGATCAAGAAACAAATATTCTCCTTTGTCTTTCAAGATGCCTTCTGTGTTAATATACCCAATGAAAAGAATAGTGCTATCCCAAATAATTGCAGTACGGAAAAAGTGAGGAAAGTGTTGGTTTTGCTTTTACTTTTCTTGCAAAAGCTCAATTCCTCTTTCTTTCTTTAGTCCCACATCGGGTGCACCATAGCCCCCTTGTGTACATATATTAGTTTCTTTCCTTTGCTCTATTAAGTCGTTGTGTGGGGAACCCCTTGGGCCACACGCGCGCGCCGCCGCCGCTGCCCGGCCCGGCTCGGTTCGGTTCGGTTCGGCGCGCGTAACGGGTGCGGGTACGCGCCCATATCTGCGGGCGCCGAATGCCGATCCGATTTTCTCTTCGGGTTCGGGCTGGGACCCTAAAATTCTTTTTGCTCCTCTTTATTCAGTCATTTATTTTTCTGTAACGTTAGAAAATTAATTTCTGAACGTTACAAAATGGTTTTGAACCATTTTTGTGTCCAAGTTCGTTATTTATTCTCTTGTGTAACGTCTGAATTAATAGAGAATTAATTCTGACCGTTACACAAACAGTTTATATATACGTGCTAATTTCTTTGTAAAATCATTCCGAAAAACTTCTTACTCCAAACTCTGTCAACATTTTGTTCTTCGTCCTCATCTCCAAGCTCTGGGCAGAGCTAAGTCCTGGTCGTTCTCTCCAAGTCGTGTGCGGCGACGAGATACCGGTAGTGCGGGGGTTTTACCACTAGGAGCGTCGGGAACGTCTGCACACAGATCCCGAATAAACTCTTAGGACAGTGCTTCGTGCACGACTTCCCCAGAGGCCGGTAACATTGTTTAATTTTATTTTTATATTCTAAAATTTTTAAGTAAGTAAAAGACAATTTATATAACAATCTAAGAGTTTAGTATCATTTTGTTAGAATTTCAATACTTGCTGTTGATTTAATAGAGAAGGAAATAAATATATATACATACTGTGAGTAAGAGTTGTATTCACAACTTACTGTAATATTCAAATAGTTGATTTGCTCACTGTTTGATATTACTATTTGTTAGACTCACTGTTTAAATATTTGCTACTGTAGAAATTTGTTTCATAATACTATTTGTTACTGTTCCAACAACAAAATATTTGTTACTGTAGCATTTTCAAATTTTTAACAAACGTTAACTTGTATAGAATTTTGACCATAGCAAATTCAAACAAACGTTACTGTTGACTTATTCTAAGAAGGAAATAGTTACTGTGTAAGAAAAATATATATTCAAGTTAAGAGTTCTAAAGAACTATTCTTACTGTTGATTTGCTTCTAACAATATATATATAATTGCTTCTCACTCTTTACAAAGAAATTATTTTTTTTTTTGCAAATTCTAACAATATAGTTACAAAGAATTATATTGTCTGTTTAAACAAATTCTTTTAGCAATTTGTTACTGTACCAATCTTTTAATATTGTAGCAATTTGCAATACTGTAGCAAGTTGTAACAAATTGATTTTTACAAATTTGTAACAAGTTATTTTTTTGAAAATATTAAATTATTTTTACTGTAGCAAGTTGATAGTTACTGTAGCAATTTGACTTCTAACAATTTTTTATATAGCTACTTCTACCAATTTGTTAATAGTTACTCTAGCAATTGTCTACAAAATTCAAGTTAAACAGTCACTGTAGAAATTTGTTTCAATTCCTCAATTGATTTATTTATTTACTTATCAAATTGCTTACTATATTGTCAAATTGCAAATTTGCTTCAAGTGTTTTAAATATTGTTAGTACATTTGATAATTTTGTCAATTGCAATTTTTAATCACTTAGTATTTTTAAAGCAATTTTGGACCAAAAAAAAATAGTTTAGTAAAAAGGAAATTGCAAATATAATCTTCAAATCTAAAGTTTCAAAGTAGAGACAAACTCGGGCACAAGCCGAAAGGGTCCTTCTGTCAACCGGGTGTAAATAACCCTAAGCGACACGGTATTTAAGAGTCATCGGACCACCGCTAGCTGGGAACCGGCCCCTACAGCTAACCTGAGTTGATCAACACTTGAAAAACTAAAGATTTTAAGATTGTTTAGCAAAGACCACCTAAACTATTATCTTGTAGAAGGCCAAGGAAAACCCAAGTCTAATTTTCCGTATAAACCCAAAAAGAATTTCTTCAAGAAGAAGAAAAAAACTTTCAGCCTAACCACCACAACCATCATCACCAAAACTAAAAACCTAGAACTTCAGTCAGACTCAGTTAGACCAGAAGCGAACATGCTTCACAAAGGTTCTTCGAGTTCCTTAAGGTCTGTAAGCTTTCAACCCCTTATTAACCTCTCTTACCATTCTGATGATTGGTGGTTGGATTCTGGAGCAAATGTTCACGTTTCGTTTGATCGCTCCTGTTTTTTAAACTATCAGGAATCAAGTGGAGGAGGTGTGACCCTAGGAGATGGCTCAACGGCACAAATAATTGGAAGAGGAAAAGTTAACCTGAAAATAACATCAGGAAAAATCTTAACTCTTCAGGATGTTCTTCATGTGCCGTCTGTCAGGAGAAACCTAGTTAGTGGATCCCTTCTTGTAGCCTCAGGATACAAAATTATAATGGAGGCAAATAAAGTAGTTTTTTCTAAGCATGACTCTTTTATAGGGAAAGGTTTTGTAAAAGACGGTCTCTTTATTTTAAGTACAATGAATAAAATGTCTGATGGTTCTCTCATTGTCTCTAATATAGAATCTTCAAATGTTTGGCATGGCAGACTAGGTCATGTGAACCTAGGTTCTATTAAAAGGATGATGACCTTAGATCTTATTCCCAAGACTCCAATAGATGTCAAACACAAATGTGAGATTTGTGTTCAAGCCAAACACACTAGATTACCTTTCAAATCTGTAGAAAGAAATTCTGACCTTCTAGAACTTATCCATAGTGATGTATGTGACTCAAATAGGATTTTGACCAGAGGCGGTAGAAAATACTTTGTTACATTTATAGATGATTATTCAAAGTATTGTTATATCTACCTTCTCAAAACCAAAGATGAAGTTCTAGATAGATTTAAGGTCTACAAATCTGAAGCTGAGAACCAATTAGAAAGGAAGATTAAGATCCTTAGATCTGATCGTGGTGGAGAATATACCTCAAACGAAATGACTAACTTCTGTGAAGAACATGGAATAATTCATGAGATAACAGCTCCTTATTCACCTCAGTCTAATGGAGTTGCTAAACGCAAGAACCGCACTATGTTAGATATGGTGAATGTCATACTTCTCAGCTCTGGTGCTCCTGATAACTTGTAGGGAGAAGCCCTTTTAACTGCCTGTTACATTCTTAATAGGATTCCTAGTAAGACAAAAGATAAGACTTCCTATGAGCTGTGGAAAGGTAGAGCACCTAGGATTAATTACCTTAGAGTTTGGGGATGTCTTGCTAAAATCGGAATTCCCGAACCTAAAAAGAGGAAGATTGGTCCCAAGACTGTAGACGCTGTTTTCATAGGATATGCCTTAGACAGCTATGCCAATAGATTTCTAGTGACTCACTCAGAAGTAAATAAAATCTCTAACAATACCAATATAGAAGCAAGAGATGCAGTTTACTTTGAAAACATATTTCCTTTTAAGGATAGAGTTTCAATCTCTTCCTCCATACCCTCTACTAGTTCTCAAGTCCAAATACCTAGCTCTCAATCTGAACAAGACTTAGAACCAAGACGGAGTAAAAGGAATAGGATTGAGAAAAATTTAGGAGAAGGATTCTTCACATTTTTGATAGAGGGTGATCCCTCAACTTATGAAGAAGCAATGTCTTCTCCTGATGCTCCCTTCTGGAAAGAAGCCATTAACAGTGAATACAACTCCATCATGGAGAATAATACTTGGTTTCTAACAGATCTACCTTTAGGCAATAAACCAATAGGTTGTAAGTGGATTTTCAAGAAGAAACTCAGAGCCGATGGTACTATAGAGAAATACAAAGCTAGATTAGTTGCTAAGGGTTTTACCCAGAAGAAAGGGTTAGATTATTTTGATACCTACTCTCCTGTAGCTAGGATCACATCCATTAGAACTCTCTTGGCCTTAGCATCCATTCATGATATGCTAATCCATCAAATGGATGTAAAGACAGCATTTTTGAATGGAGATCTAGAGGAAGAACTTTATATGGACCAACCTGAAGGTTTCATTGCTAAAGGTCAAGAAAAGAAAGTCTGCAGACTAGTAAAATCCCTCTATGGCCTGAAACAAGCTCCCAAACAATGGCACAATAAATTTGACAAAGTAATTTGTGAATATGGTTTCTTGTCAAATGAGTATGACAAATGTATATACTCTAAAGGTACATGTAAAAATTGTGTCATTTTATGCTTGTATGTAGATGACATCCTTATCCTAGGATCATCACTGGAATTGATAAATATTACAAAGAACTATTTATCTAGCCAGTTTGATATGAAAGACCTAGGAGAAGCCAACCTAATTTTAGGAATGCAAGTGACCAAAGGCAAAGAGGGTTATACTCTATCTTTAGCACATTCAATTGAAAAAATGCTAAAAAGATTTGAGTTATTTGATAAGAAACCTGTCCTTACTCCTTATGACAGCAGTATTGTACTGAAAAAGAATGAAGGACCACCTTTGGAACAACATAAATATTCCCAGATGATAGGCTCCCTTATGTATATAACAAACAGGACAAGACCTGATATTGCATTTGCTATTGGGAGACTAAGCAGATATACCAGTAACCCAAATCAGTCACATTGGACTGTCTTGGATAGGGTATTTAGATATCTCAAGGGCACCCTAGATTACAAACTTCATTTTACTAGGCACCCTGATATCATAGAAGGTTATTCAGATGCAAACTGGGTAACCGACACACATGATGTAAAATCTACTACTGGATATGTATTTACTCTAGGAGGAGCTGCGATCTCCTGGAGCTCTTGTAAACAAACTATCATAGCTAGGAGTACAATGGACTCTGAAATGATAGCTTTAGATATAACTTGTACAGAAGCTGAATGGCTTAAAAATCTTATTATGCATATACCTGTTTCTCTTAGTCCTGTTCCTGCAATTTCTATAAATTGTGATAATAAATCTGTTATTGAACTACTAAAGCATGATTCTGTGAATGCTAAGATGAACAGGCACCTGCAGCTGCGCTTCAAGTCAATAAAGAGCCTACTAGGCAAATATGTGGTTCTTGACTATATAAAATCAGAAAAGAACCTTGCAGATCACTTGACGAAGGGTCTGTCTAGGACTTTGATCCTAGAATCATCGAGGGGGATGGGGTTAAGCCCATATGTTAGTCACCAGCAGTGGCAACCCAACCGAGTCTGACTGGAGATCCCAAGAAGCCGGTTCAATGGGTAGAAACAAGCTGAACTTAGGTGACTTTATGGAACACTGACTCGAGATTAAAAGTCTCATTAAAATAAAGCCCAAGCGGCTGTACATGTGTACAATGACTCCCCATCCCTATGGTGACAGTGTTCCTGTGTGATATGGTTAGGATGAGTTTAAACTCTTAATAGGTCCAAGCTGTAATGCTAGGTTGATTCATATCACCAACCATTAAGGACTTACCTATATGAGAGGTCGTGAAGGCCGCGACTATGGGACAGGGCGATCCCAGACAACTCTCATGAATGTGGAAAGTGCGCATGGCCATTTAAAAGCGCCACCCGATAGACCAAGGACCTCTAGCGTACTATGTGTGTTATTTTCTAAATCTGATTCAAGAAGTCTGATTCAAGGCATAGTCCATCAAGCACTTCTTCAGATTAAGGCAATAGTCACTACGTGAGATTCAAGGCTGTAGTCCATCTCATCTATGCATAGTATTTTACTGCCCAGATGCTCTCTCTCTCTCTATTTACTTCACTCTTATCTCTGTTTCAGAACTTGACCTTTTGGGGGGGGGATTGTTGGTTTTGCTTTTACTTTTCTTGCAAAAGCTCAATTCCTCTTTTTTTTTTTAGTCCCACATCGGGTGCACCATAGCCCCCTTGTGTACATATATTAGTTTCTTTTCTTTGCTCTATTAAGTTGTTGTGTGGGGAACCCCTTGGGCCACACGCGCGCGCCGCCGCCGCCGCCCGGCCCGGCTCGGCTCGGTTCGGTTCGGTTCAGTTCGGCGCGCGTAACGGGTGCGGGTACCCGCCCACATCTGCGGGCGCCGAATGCCGATCCGATTTCCTCTTCGGGTTCGGGCTGGGACCCTAAAATTCTTTTTGCTCCTCTTTATTCAGTCATTTATTTTTCTGTAACGTTAGAAAATTAATTTCTGAACGTTACAAAATATTTTTGAACCGTTTTTGTGTCCAGGTTCGTTATTTATTCTCTTGTGTAACGTCTGAATTAATAGAGAATTAATTCTGACCGTTACACAAACAGTTTATATATACGTGCTAATTTCTTTGTAAAATCATTCCGAAAAACTTCTTACTCCAAACTCTGTCAACATTTTGTTCTTCGTCCTCATCTCCAAGCTCTGGGCAGAGCTAAGTCCTGGTCGTTCTCTCCAAGTCGTGTGCGGCGACGAGATACCGGTAGTGCGGGGGTTTTACCACTAGGAGCGTCGGGAACGTCTGCACACAGATCCCGAATAAACTCTTAGGGCAGTGCTTCGTGCACGACTTCCCCAGAGGCTGGTAACATTGTTTAATTTTATTTTTATATTCTGAAATTTTTAAGTAAGTAAAAGACAATTTATATAACAGAAAGGGGGATGCCTTTATCAATTTATTTTCACAGTGATGGAACTTGTAACCTGAACACTCATGTTCAACCATAATCCACACGTACATCATGTTGTTGGGCTCGAGAGAGGTGCGCAGCGCGGGACTTTAGGGGAATAGTTTCCTTCATTTTTACATCCAAGTTTTAAGAGGAGCATATAACTATTTCTCAACTCAGCCAAAACAAAAGACTAAAACTATTCACAAATTTGAACAAACAACTTCTACTGACTTGAAATAAAACAAACTGGCAGCTCTCTTCAACTTTCCACTTTTCTTTTACCTTTCCATTTTTCTTTTCCGTTCCAGTGTTCCTGTATTTTAGATGTCTTTTGATATGGATTTTAACAAATTTTAAAAGATTTTAACCGAAGCAGTCAAAAATACGAATCGTAATACTACAACACAGAATACTCCAGCATGATTTGTTTCTAATTCAAGTTTAGAATGACACATGAACTCACAGATCAAGGGTGGGAGCAAACATTACAGGTACCAAACAGTTTGTTTTGAAATACCCTCTTTATTCAACAGCTTATTGCTTCCTGTTGGCATGACCATAAGTAACCACATGGGGTTTGGATGCACACTTAATTATAGTGTCTATATACAAGTTCACCATTGGGCGCCTCAAAATCCTCCAAGCATAATACAATACCTGATTTTGAATTAATGTACATATGGAGTTGCTCAATATATTGTAGGTAAATTGCTCATATTGATAAATTTTATTTCACAAAGGAACACCGGCTTGAGTCATTTAAAAGGATATTAATCATTCATATGTGGTCTACAATCTGCTTCATAGAAGTATACGTACTGATGAATGCAATTGATGCCCCCATCACAATAATTAGTACTGTAATCACTAACTCCATATGTACATTAATGTAGCAAATTAATGCAAATTAAGTCCATTAAGTGCAACCGAAGAATATTTGTAATCCCAAAAACGCAATACTATCTTTTAAGGCCTTCTTAACTTACTTTCGGAAACATAGTCCTCCTATCCTTCATTGAGGTATAGATAGTAGGAAAAACTGCATGGCCATTGTAACAGAAGGCATATAAACCTGTGGCAGTAGGAATTCCTTTCCAGTTAATAAGAGTTCCTCTCTCAATAAATCCAACTCCATCAATTCTTCCAGTCCATAAAGCGCAACAAACTACTATAATAGAAAAAAAAAAAAAAATACCCCTCCGACCGACACATATGCAAGTACGTCCAAGCTTCATACTCATGTTGTAGGCAAAATTATAAGGACCGTTATGAGAACAAATCCTTGCTTTCCTGTAATCTTTAGCCCTGCGATGTTAAAATTTGAATGCGGAAATAACTTGTCCAGGTTATCATCACCTTCGACTATCAAGAACTCAACCGCAACTAGATACAACTCTAGGTACATAAAAACATATAATACGATTCTCCCCCAGGATGGAAAGGCTAACTCCCCGATGCCAGGATAGGTCTTGACATGCATGTTTGAATCCATGCATCTCTGTAATAGTAAACCGGTGTAGCAACAGACTATTGCCACCATAGCAAGAAGTACTAGACTTAACCATACTTCTTGTGACACTGCATATGGAATTGATAATAGTCCAATGCCTGAGAAACAAAACAAAATGATTTAGTACTTCAGATTGTACCTCATTACTATTTTGTAAATTCATGATATTACGATTGCTTGTGTTGTTGCAAAGTTAACAAAATGATTCAGTACGTCAGGTTGGACCACATTACTATTTTTGTAACTTCATGATATTACGATTGCTTGTGTTGTTGCAAAGTTGTAATATCAAGGCGAGGAAAAAAAAACCTGCTTAGAGAAAGGAAGGGAGGTTGATTCTGGTGTTTTGTTACTAATTCTGTTCAATTCTTATTTTTGTTGATCTTGAGTCTAGTGCTCTTTGGGTAATTGGTACCTGTAGAAAATCATAGTCGGAGGTTCTAACATAGTGCTCGACTAGATTCATATCATTTGACAAATTGGGGAAGATAATCAAATCAAGTACAATGGATGTCTCTTCCAAAACTTTTTCCTCATTAACTCCAAGTCAAATTCCAATCTTTGAAGGCGAACATTTGTTGGAAACGAAAGTGCGAAAACCGTTTCCCAAACCAGAGAGTATTTGCGAGAGAATCGAACAAAATGTACAAACCAAAAACGCCAAACACAAATCGTAGACAAAAAAATTTTTGACGTGGAAAATCCTTCCGGGAAAAATCACGGGACGATCGGAGTCCAACCTTGAAAATCCTCCACTAATGGAATACGAAATACACCAACTCTTTACAAACTTCTCACTGATCCAAACGGATCACCACAACTCTTTTGGAACAGAAAATAGATTATAACCACAAAGAAAAAAACAACGAGAAATACCCGAAACTGGTCTCCTTCTTCAAAACGACCTCCAATCCGTCTTTCTCCTCTCCAATGTTGCAATGACACTCTTGAATCATTTTCTCTCCTTATTGCTATATTTTTTTTTAGAGAATGAGATATATTTTAGGGCCAGGAGACCTATATATAGCCTCAAATACACAACTAGCATTCCTATTATAGATAGGAATATCCAATCCAAATCCAAATCCAAATCCATTGGCATATTCCTATTATATGTATAAATATTCAATCCAAATTCATTGAGATATTCCTATTATATTTAGAAAAAATTCAATCCAAATAAATTAAGATATTTCTATTATATATAAAAATGTCATGACCCACACCCGAAATTTGGGCATGAGTCGTGGGTACGTCCAGCCTACGGCGCAGCATCGACAATAGAACGCTGTCTAGGTCTCAATAATACTAACATAATTTACAACATGTCAATAATATCAACTCCATATGGAGGACAATATACAGTTCACAATAGCTCATAATGTAAACTCAATCACAACAACTATAAGAGTATAAAGGCACGATAAAAGATAAGAAGAATGACATAGTTAAACATCATATCTCAAAATAAAGATAAACTACAGTCTAGCGGTCCAATATAAAGTCTCCACAAGTCTCATCATAAAATCCAACATAAGTCTCAACATAAACTCAAAATAAATCTCAAAGTAAGTTTCAAATGCATAAGATAATACGGTCTAGATAAATGCAGGTAGTGCCTCCTCTAAAGGAATAATCTTCTCTAAGATCTCTGGTGTGTAGTCTACATCTATACCTGGTCCATAATATGTGGGACAGAAGTCCTCAAGATCCTCTGAAAAAAATTCAGTCAGGATTGGAGCGAAGTACAAGCACTAACAGAAGTTTCATATATATTGACAAAAACTATAACACAGTGTAAAAAAATACAAGATAGATATGAATACTGGCACCAAAAAACATTGGGATAAAGAAGTACTAAAATAAAATAATACTGGAGCATATCATCATCAATGTACATCTAGTAATGAATAGAAATACAAGTGCATGCTAGAACAATGAACTAGAATATAGTGAATGCTAGATCAATATACTAGAGATACATGCCAAGAACATCTAGCTAAGTATATGAAATATTAGCATATCATGTGATCGGCTTGGGACTTGTCACCACCCCATTTCCAGAGCCGGGTATTTTTTTTATTTTAATTTGGGTTAATTGTGTGTTATTTATAATTAATTGTATTTATATTTAATTAGTGATTGCATTATTTTTTATTATTTTTATTTTGATTGTTTTAGAATTTTGGCTAGCCTGGACCCATGTCAGACCCTAGTGGACCCATGTCCGACCCAGCCCACACCCTTGTGAGAATTATTTTGGGGCTTAGATTTATTATTTTATTTTTAGGAGGTTAGTTGGAGAGATTTGGAACTAGTTTGAGTGCTTTTGGAACCCGGAACCCGAAACCAAGTCATGTAGGGGCATTTTGGGTATTTTGGAACTTGTGGAGCCCTTTTATATGTTATGGCCGGTTCCCACATCCCCCTACCCGACCAAAACAGCAGCCACAACACAGCCACCTCCCATTCCACTCTTCTTCTTCACTTCTTCTTCTTCTCCACTTCTTCTTTCTTCTTCCTTCCTTCTTCCAAAGTAAGTTTCCTTATTTTTCTTCCTTCTTTCTTCCATTTCTTTCATTTGTTTGAACCCTAACCCTACATTCTTCCCTAACCTAGGTGGGTAGAGCCTAGATTTAGTGTTGGAGCTTGGATTGGGAGCTTGGAAGCTTGGATTGGAGGATTTAGAGCATTTTGGAGATTTTGGCTTGGGATTCCAACTCCCAAGAGGTAAACCCCGATTTTCCCCCTTGTAATTATTTTTATATAGTGTAGTTAATATTTTAGAACCTTCCTAGACCCTTAGGCTACCCGTGGGAGAAAGTTGGAACTAGTTTGGTTGGGTTTAGAGACTTTAACACTAGGTTTTGTGTCAATTTCGGGTGAAATCCGAATTTGGCCCAATTTTGGATGATGCCCTAGGTTAGACGGACCTAGGTAGACGTTGTCGGGTGTCTTGAGGGTGAGTGCGTGTCTCCGTTCGGACACGGAAAGCCGCGTCGCGGAGAAACGGGCGTTTCGGGCGAATTTGGGGCTTTTCGTCGTCGCTGATTCTAAGTGCGTGTGCATTTCCGCCACGGACCTAGAATCGACGCGGGAGCGCATTTTCTAGGATCTAGACATCGTGTAGAGTGCGTGGGTAAATTTTGGGCCGATTCCGAGTTCGTTTGGTGTGCGTTTCAGGAGGTTTTCCGAGCCGCGCACCACGTGTTCGTCGAAATGACCGAACGGCCATTTCGACTTGGTTTCCTCGTTTCGGACTTGTGCGCGCGTTGGGTTAGTATCGGGGAGTGTGTGCTAGAGTTTTCAAGTTATATTATATATATTTTAGGGTGTTGGTGAGTGTCGGGGTCGTTGGGCGTGTGTGGGGCGTGTGGGTTGTGTGTTGTTGTGTGTTGTGTTGTGTTAGTGTTTGTGTCTATATTTATATATTTATATATATATGTTGGTGTGTGTTTCTATATATATATATATATATTTCTATTTATATGTGTGTGTATTTATATCTATGTGCTAGTGTATGTGTGTAGGTGAGTGTGTGTGAGTGAGTGCTTGTGTGAGTGTGTAGGTGAGTGTGTGTGAGTGTGAGTGAGTGTTTATAGGTATATATATATGAGTTTATGTATATATGTATATATATTTATATATATATATGTATGAGAGTTTGTGTGTGAGGTTGTGTGTTTGTGAGAGTGTGTGAGTGTGTGTGTATATATATATATATATAGATGTGTGTTTATATATATATAGATATATGTATATAATTATGTGTGTGTGTGTGTGTTGAGATGTGTTTGTGTGATTGTGTGTGTGTGGTCGTGTGTGTGTGTGTGCTTGTGTTTGGGTGCAGCAGAGTGAGGCAGCGGACTGCACACAGCCGCTGCAGCAGCCAGCAGAGCGAGGCAGCGCCGCGGCAGCAGCTCGCTCGAGCGAGCCAGCGCCGCGGCAGCAGCTCGCTCGAGCGAGGCAGCGCTGCAGCATCAGCAGCAGGCTGCAGCAGAGCGCGCGGGCGCAGCAGCGCTGCGGCAGCAGCGGCAGTACGCCGCGGCAGCAGCTCGCTGCAGCGCAGCCTGCAGCAGCAGCAGCAGCAGCAGCAGTTCCAGCGCGCAGCAGCTGCAGCAGCAGCAAGCTCGCTCGAGCGCAGCGCTGCAGCAGCTCGCTCGAGCGCAGCGCTGCAGCAGCAGCAACAGCAGCAGCTGCAGCAGCAAGGCAGCAATTCAACCATGTAGCAGCGCTAGTAGCAGCAGTATGCGAGGGAGAGAGAGAGAGGTATATATATATAGATGGATAAGTAGATAGATATAGATACATATATCTAGATAGTTAGGTAGATAGATGATAGTTAGATAGAATAATAGATAGATGGATAGATAATAAGTTAGATAGATAGATATATCATTAGATAGATAAATAGGTAGATAAGATAAATAGATAGTTAGATAGCTAGGTATTTAGATAGATAGATACTTAGATAGATAGATATATAGATATCTAGATAGGTATTAGATATATATTTATATCTATATGTATAGATATAAATACATATAGTTAGATAAGTAGTTAGATAGGTGCATTGATAGTTAGTTAGATAAGTTGTTAGATAGATTAGATAGTTAGATAGTTACCTAGATAATAGGTAGATAGTTAGATTTATAGATTATAGATAGGTAGATAGCTAGATACTTAGATATATCTACCTAAGAGATATATATTTATATACCTATACTTATATATATATATCTATAGATATCTTGATAGGTAATATATATATATATACATATATATATATATATGTTATGTTTGGTAAGGTAAATGGGTAATGGGTATATATATGTGTGGATATATATGTATATAGGTAGATACCTATTTAGATATATATAAATATGATAGGTATCTATATTACCTAGCCTAGATTAATAACTAGGTGCATAATTAATAGCTAGGTAGCTAGTTAGAGGGTTTTAGAGCGAAACCTCAATACCTTGAGATACCGAGGTATCTCAATACCTTGAGATAACCAAGGTATTGGGTTTCGAGCGGGATTTTTGAGCAATAGCCTAGAAATAATATTGGAGTGATTTTTATATGCTTATGTGTATATATTTATGCGTGCTAGCATAGGTTTTAGAGGGTATAGGCGGGGTGCGTAGCCTAGGTTGAGGTATCGGATACCGAGGGTATCCCGGTATCTCAAGGAGGCGAGTTTGGGAGTTTTCTAGCTTAATGACCTCGGTTTGACCTAGAATTTCAGGAGCATCCTAGTTTGACCCAGACTTGACCGTAGTTGACTCGGTTGACCGCCAAAGTCAACTTTTGACCTAGTTTTGACCCAGAGTTGACTTTTTGGACCCAGAGTTGACTTTTTGACCCAGATTTTACCGGTTTGACCCGTTTGACCTAGAACGACCCTAGAAGCCTATTTTTTAATTATTTTATATCTGTTTAACTCTTTAGAACCCTGTTTAACCTTGCTTTTCGCATTAGGTCCTTGCGATACCAGTTCGGATCGCTAGTTGCTCAGGACGTCAGGCGAGTACATTCTCTGATAGTTTTCATTATCTGATGATTATTATGATTCAGCTTCTAGTATAGTATCATCTGATTATTCTGGCACAACACGGGATACTGATTGATATTTCTGGATTTATTTACTTGCGACACGTACATTTCATGTTTCTGGCCTCTATTCTGGAATCACTACTGGCATCACCTACAGGCATCACTATAGGCATCACTCATGTTCAGGCTGGACTCATCTTGATTTGCGTGTCGGGTCTTGGATCCACTTGTATTAGTCGGAGCGGGAAAATACTCGAGTAGACATGTAAACATTCCTATCTGGCATCATCAGGAATCACTCCCTCTGGTCTAATCTGGAATGATAGCAGCCGCGCACCCAGTGCGCGGTGAGTCGTACTTACCCCTAGCCGTTTACATGTCAAAACAAGTATTTCAAAGACACCGAGTTCATTCTTTATAGTCTGGACTCTCATGCATTTCTTGACTTGTCTCACTTACATGTTTCTGGACTTGACTCAGTACATGTTTTTCATGCTGGACTCACTACATGTTCATGTGCACAGACTTACTCTTATTGTAGATTTCTTGTATCTTGCAGTTATTACTATCTTGCTCTGATATCCATGCATCTTTACCTTTATGCACCAGTTATACATATTTCCTTGTTTCATACTTGCTTCACTCTTCTTGCTACTTGCTATAACTGTTTTATAGTTTTTATCATTTAAATGGAACTGCTGTTAGAGATGTACTTGCTCCAGTCCTGACTGGACATATTTTTCAGAGTATCCGGAGGAGTGGTGTCCGACGTTTTATGGACCTGAGCCTGTCGATGGTGCAGACAGGGATCCTCTAGTTTAGGGGTGATTTCCGGGTTGGTAGCCTGGATCACTGGGACTTTGTTGTTGTTATTATTAGCTTTTAGCACCGGATTTGTCTCCGATTTTAGATTGAGACCTTGTTTGTATATTATTTTGGATATTGTTGTATTATTATTTGATGTTGTGGTTGTTGTAGTAGTTGTTGTTGGTTAGACTTTATAGTTGTTAGATCTCTGTGTTATCTTATCGTGCTTAGATTCGTGATTGAGTATATTGTGGTTATCTTTGAGATATTTGCTCCTCCGTTTGGAGTTGAGATCTTGACAGGTTTATATTGTTTGTGTGGTTGCCCTCCTTTAGGAGAGGTCATGGCCGATTTTTGTGAGATTATTATCTAGATAGTTGACCTAGACAGCGTTCTACCGCCGATGCTGCGGCGTAGGCTGGACGTATCCACGACTCATGCCCGATTTTTTGGGTGCGGGTCGTGACACGTTTTTGGTGGCGTGCCCATGCAGGTCTCGATTCGCAATTAGTGCGATATCGTGGTGGTACAACAACTTAGTTGTACTGCTGTGAGCCTGCTATAGGATTTAGGATCTAGGATGAGAGTGTACTCAATCACGACTAGGAACAATTCCAATCTAATTATTCTGAAATTGTTTTTTTTGAAATATTACTGTCCTTTCTTGATGATATCGTATCTTGCGCCGTATTGACTTCTTTTGATCTGTGTTCAGGATGCCTCCGAAGACACGATCCTATCGTACCGTTCCAGCAGTTGCCACTGAGAGGTCTGCTACCTCTCGTCCAGCTCGTATTCAGGCAGCTGCTACCGCTCCACTCACCACTCCTGCGGTTGAGGGAGCATCTGCTTCTCTCGGGGATCCTCCTTCACCTGTCGATCTGAGGACTACCCCAGTCGTTCCGGTGGTTCCTCCACCGCTTCCTGCTCCAGTAGATGCCGCGCAGTTGTTTGCGTTCTTCAGGGAGATGATGGACGTGCAGCACCGTCAGGTGGATGTGATGAGGCTGGGCATTGAGAACGCCCACCAGGTGGCCATGACGGCAGTGGATAGGGTGGCACAGGTTCAGCCACAGGCAGATCAGATTCAGCATCCGAGGCCGGGCAGTATTATCGACTTTCAGAGGATGCGGCCCAAGGAGTTCCGTGGTACAGAAGGGATCCTGTACGCGGATGACTGGATAGAGCAGATCGAGGGCATCTTCAGGCTGGCGCAGATTCCAGACAGTATGCAGATAGAGGCAGCGGGCAGTCAGATGTTCGACCTCGCTTTGACATGGTATCGTACAGATACGAGGATTGCGGCGCCAGGGCTTACTTGGGAGGCTTTCAAGAGGCTTTTCAAGGAGAAGTTTTTCCCAGATGTGGCTCTCAGTGCTTTGGAGAGCCAGTTTGAGGCACTCGTCCAGGGGAGCATGACGGTGGATGAGTACGCAGCAGAGTTCTGCCGTCTGGGCAGATTTGTGGATGGCTTGAGTGAGGCAGCCAAGGCGAGGAAGTTTCGCAAGGGCTTGGTTATGGCGGTCAAGTCTTTGACCAGGAGCGACCGCGAGGCGACTTTTGAGCAGATAGTAGGAGATGCTCAGAGAGCAGAGGATGACTTGGAGCTCAAGTCCAAGAGAGGCAGGGATGATTCAGGCAGTGCGAGTGGCAGTACGGGACCAGCTAAGCGTCCCTATGTGCAGAAGGCAGCGCAACAGGGTCAGGATCAGAGGGTGCCCACTTGTGCCTACTGCAGGAAGGCAGGACACACCTGGGATGTTTGTAGGAGGAGGCTGAAGGTGTGTTTGTTCTGTGGATCCGCTGCTCACCAGATGCGAGATTGCCCTACTGCACCTCCATTGGGTGGAGCACAGGATCAGAGAGTTGGAGCTAGGCCATCTGTGGCACAGCATCATGCCCCGCACCAGCAGAGGGATACACCCCAGCAGGGCAGGGCTTATGCGTTGACGGTCGAGGAGGCCGATGCTACGGATATCGGGTTAGCAGGTCTGTCTCTTGTTTCTTCTTCCTGTCCTTTTCCATTCCTGTGGTGTGCTTCATTAGTACCTGTTAGATTTTCTTTGTGCTGTGGTAGATAGTGTAGTGACCCCGATTGAGACTGTAATAACACGACCAGTAGGACCCTGATCTTGTATGTTGTTTAGGTAGAATTTCTTGACTGTGATTGTTGGGGGTTTGACCTAGAGAGAGTATGATTGACTTTAAATTTCGAGGACGAAATTTTCTAAGGAGGATAGGCTTGTCACCACCCCATTTCCAGAGCCGGGTATTTTTTTCTATTTTAATTTGGGTTAATTGTGTGTTATTTATAATTAATTATATTTATATTTAATTAGTGATTGCATTATTTTTTATTATTTTTATTTTGATTGTTTTAGGATTTTGGCTAGCCTGGACCCATGTCAGACCCTAGTGGACCCATGTCCGACCCAGCCCACACCCTTGTGAGAATTATTTTGGGGCTTAGATTTATTATTTTATTTTTAGGAGGTTAGTTGGAGAGATTTGGAACTAGTTTGAGTGCTTTTGGAACCCGAAACCCGAAACCAAGTCATGTAGGGGCATTTTGGGTATTTTGGAACTTGTGGAGCCCTTTTATATGTTATGGCCGGTTCCCACATCCCCCTACCCGACCAAAACAGCAGCCACAACACAACCACCTCCCATTCCACTCTTCTTCTTCACTTCTTCTTCTTCTCCACTTCTTCTTTCTTCTTCCTTCCTTCTTCCAAAGTAAGTTTCCTTATTTTTCTTCCTTCTTTCTTCCATTTCTTTCATTTGTTTGAACCCTAACCCTACATTCTTCCCTAACCTAGGTGGGTAGAGCCTAGATTTAGTGTTGGAGCTTGGATTGGGAGCTTGGAAGCTTGGATTGGAGGATTTGGAGCATTTTGGAGATTTTGGCTTGGGATTACAACTCCCAAGAGGTAAACCCTAATTTTCCCCCTTATAATTATTTTTATATAGTGTAGTTAATATTTTAGAACCTTCCTAGACCCTTAGGCTACCCGTGGGAGGAAGTTGGAACTAGTTTGGTTGGGTTTAGAGACTTTAACACTAGGTTTTGTCTCAATTTCGGGTGAAATCCGAATTTGGCCCAATTTTGGGTAATGCCCTAGGTTAGACGAACCTAGGTAGACGTTGTCGGGTGTCTTGAGGGTGAGTGCGTGTCTCCGTTCGGACACGGAAAGCCGCGTCGTGGAGAAACGGGCATTTCGGGCGAATTTGGGGCTTTTCGTCATCGCCGATTCTAAGTGCATGTGCGTTTCCGCCACGGGCCTAGACTCGACGCGGGAGTGCATTTTCTAGGATCTAGACATCGTGTAGAGCGCGTGGGGAAATTTTGGGCTGATTCCGAGTTCGTTTGGTGTGCGTTTCAGGAGGTGTTCCGAGCCGCGCACCACGTGTTCGTCGAAATGACCGAACGGCCATTTCGACTTGGTTTCCTCGTTTCGGGCTTGTGCGCGCGTTGGATTAGTATCGGGGAGTGTGTGCTAGAGTTTTCAAGTTATATTATATATATTTTAGGGTGTTGGTGAATGTCGGGGTCGTTGGGCGTATGTGGGGCGTGTGGGTTGTGTGTTGTTGTGTGTTGTGTTGTGTTAGTGTTTGTGTCTATATTTATATATTTATATATATATGTTGGTGTGTGTTTCTATATATATATATATATATATATTTCTATTTATATGTGTGTGTATTTATATCTATGTGCTCGTGTATGTGTGTAGGTGAGTGTGTGTGAGTGAGTGTTTATAGGTATATATATATGAGTTTATGTATATATGTATATATATTTATATATATATATGTATGAGAGTTTGTGTGTGAGGTTGTGTGTTTGTGAGAGTGTGTGAGTGTGTGTGTATATATATATATATATAGATGTGTGTTTATATATATATAGATATATGTATATAATTATGTGTGTGTGTGTGTTGAGATGTGTTTGTGTGATTGTGTGTGTGTGGTCGTGTGTGTGTGTGTGCTTGTGTTTAGGTGCAGCAGAGCGAGGCAGCGGACTGCACACAGCCGCTGCAGCAGCCAGCAGAGCGAGGCAGCGCCGCGGCAGCAGCTCGCTCGAGCGAGGCAGCGCTGCAGCATCAGCAGCAGGCTGCAGCAGAGCGCGCGGGCGCAGCAGCGCCGCGGCAGCAGCGGCAGTGCGCCGCGGCAGCAGCTCGCTGCAGCGCGGCCTGCAGCAGCAGCAGCAGCAGTTCCAGCGCACAGCAGCGCCGCGGCAGCGCCGCGGCAGCAGCTCGCTCGAGCGCAGCGCTGCAGCAGCAGCAACAGCAGCAGCTGCAGCAGCAAGGCAGCAATTCAGCCATGTAGCAGCGCTAGTAGCAGCAGTATGCGAGGGAGAGAGAGAGAGGTATATATATATAGATGGATAAGTAGATAGATATAGATACATATATCTAGATAGTTAGGTAGATAGATGATAGTTAGATAGAATAATAGATAGATGGATAGATAATAAGTTAGATAGATAGATATATCATTAGATAGATAAATAGGTAGATAAGATAAATAGATAGTTAGATAGCTAGGTATTTAGATAGATAGATACTTAGATAGATAGATATATAGATATCTAGATAGGTATTAGATATATATTTATATCTATATGTATAGATATAAATACATATAGTTAGATAGGTAGTTAGATAGATGCATTGATATTTAGTTAGATAAGTTATTAGATAGATTAGATAGTTAGATAGTTACCTAGATAATAGGTAGATAGTTAGATTTATAGATTATAGATAGGTAGATAGCTAGATACTTAGATATATCTACCTAAGAGATAGATATCTATATACCTATACTTATATATATATATATCTATAGATATCTTGATAGGTAATATATATATATACATATATATATATATATATATATGTTATGTTTGGTAAGATAAATGGGTAATGGGTATATATATGTGTGGATATATATGTATATAGGTAGATACCTATTTAGATATATATAAATATGATAGGTATCTATATTACCTAGCCTAGATTAATAACTAGGTGCATAATTAATAGCTAGGTAGCTAGTTAGAGGGTTTTAGAGCGAAACCTCAATACCTTGAGATACCAAGGTATCTCAATACCTTGAGATAACCAAGGTATTGGGTTTCGAGCGGGGTTTTTGAGCAATAGCCTAGAAATAATATTGGAGTGATTTTTATATGCTTATGTGTATATATTTACGCGTGCTAGTATAGGTTTTAGAGGGTATAGGCGGGGTGCGTAGCCTAGGTTGAGGTATCGGATACCGAGGGTATCCCGGTATCTCAAGGAGGCGAGTTTGGGAGTTTTCTAGCTTAATGACCTCGGTTTGACCTAGAATTTCAGGAGCACCCTAGTTTGACCCAGACTTGACCGTAGTTGACTCGGTTGACCGCCAAAGTCAACTTTTGACCTAGTTTTGACCCAGAGTTGACTTTTTGGACCCAGAGTTGACTTTTGACCCAGATTTTACCAGTTTGACCCGTTTGACCTAGAACGACCCTAGAAGCCTATTTTTTAATTATTTTATATCTGTTTAACTCTTTAGAACCCTGTTTAACCTTGCTTTTCGCATTAGGTCCTTGCGATACCAGTTCGGATCGCCAGTTGCTCAGGACGTCAGACGAGTACATTCTCTGATAGTTTTCATTATCTGATGATTATTATGATTCAGCTTCTAGTATAGTATCATCTGATTATTCTGGCACAACACGGGACACTGATTAATATTTCTGAATTCATTTACTTGCAACACGTATATTTCATATTTCTGGTCTCTATTCTGGAATCACTACTGGCATCACCTACAGGCATCACTATAGGCATCACTCATGTTCAGGCTGGACTCATCTTGATTTGCGTGTCGGGTCTTGGATCCACTTGTATTAGTCGGGGCGAGGAAATACTCGAGTACACATGTAAACATTCCTATCTGGCATCATCAGAAATCACTCCCTCTGGTCTAATCTGGAATGATAGCAGCCGCGCACCCAGTGCGCGGTGAGCCGTACTTACCCCTAGCCGTTTACATGTCGAAACAAGTATTTCAAAGACACCGAGTTCATTCTTTATAGTCTGGACTCTCATGCATTTCTTGACTTGTCTCACTTACATGTTTCTGGACTTGACTCACTACATATTTTTCATGCTGGACTCACTACACGTTCATGTGCACAGACTTAATCTTATTGTAGATTTCTTGTATCTTGCAGTTATTACTATCTTGCTCTGATATCCATGCATCTTTACCTTTATGCACCAGTTATACATATTTCCTTGTTTCATACTTGCTTCACTCTTCTTGCTACTTGCTATAACTGTTTTATAGTTTTTATCATTTAAATGGAACTGCTGTTAGAGATATACTTGCTCCAGTCCTGACTGGACATATTTTTCAGAGTATCCGGAGGAGTGGTGTCCGACGTTTTATGGACCTGAGCCTGTCGATGGTGCAGACAGGGACCCTCTAGTTTAGGGGTGATTTCCGGGTTGGTAGCCTGGATCACTGGGACTTTGTTGTTGTTATTATTAGCTTTTAGCACCGGATTTGTCTCCGATTTTAGATTGAGACCTTGTTTGTATATTATTTTGGATATTGTTGTATTATTATTTGATGTTGTGGTTGTTGTAGTAGTTGTTGTTGGTTAGACTTTATAGTTGTTAGATCTCTGTGTTATCTTATCGTGCTTAGATTCGTGATTGAGTATATTGTGGTTATCTTTGAGATATTTGCTCCTCCGTTTGGAGTTGAGATCTTGACAGGTTTATATTGTTTATGTGGTTGCCCTCCTTTTGGAGAGGTCATGGCCAATTTTTGTGAGATTATTATCTAGATAGTTGACCTAGACAGCGTTCTACCGCCGATGCTGCGGCGTAGGCTGGACGTACCCACGACTCATGCCCAATTGTTCGGGTGCGGGTCGTGACAGGACTGATCAGGCTTGTTACATATGATTATCTATGATTCATGTAAGGTCAGTCTAACCATCCGGATAGCTATGATGCGAGCAATAGTCAGGCTAATCACATGTAACAGATTATGAGGCATGTAATAGTCAGGCTGCACCGACGTAAGATTTGGGTGAGCTATGATGCATGTAGAGTTGGGTATGATCACATAAGCAACTAATATTGCCCCATTTCTCCAGCTAGCATGATGGATAATAAAACATGACTCCCAGTGACAGGTCTCGATGATGCCAACTCGTATAAACAAAAATGTCGAGTACGCAATACAACTAGAATTATAGAGATAATTAACATAATAAAAATTATCAGAGAATGTACTCGTCTGTGGTCCATAGCTGGCAATACCAATGTTCTGTTTCCAAAGTATCGTCTGAATAATCCAACAGTCCTATAGTCATCAATTAATAACAATATTATATCAGTCGATACACTAATATATACACCATCATAAATACCATGAACTCAAAGACTACGCTAGGCGTGCTACTTATCTAACAGGGTCAAGTGTGCATCTAGTTGCACGGATGTCACGTCTGTAATTGCTGTACAAAATCAGACAGTCAAAATAATACGGGTCTTGTCAGTACGTCAGTGTACATAAGGCAGTCTGCTAACAATTCACAGGGTCACAGGTCAATGTAACTACGGGAAATCCATAATTAACACTAGGGTCACCTAGTACATCTATAAATATACACAGTCTTAACTAGCATATAACATTAATTACTTACAATTTATATATATACCAATTAAATACATATATAATATATATATGTATATATATACTAATTGAATTCATATACTATATATATATATATATATATATATATATATATATATATATACCAATTATACATATTAAACATATACTAATAGAATATATATACTATACATATATATACTAATTATACCAAATATTCAATATACGTATATTAAACCATAACTAAAAATACGTATGCATACTAATAAGAAATACGCGTATGCGTGCACGTGTACATGTACGCCAGAAAGAGAACTCGAACCTGTGTACGCGAGAACAAGGCGTTCGTGTCGAGATCGTCGAGAAGGAGGTGCTTGGTTCAGTCGAGCGGGTCGACTCCGGCGTTCTGCCCGGTTGAGCAGCAGTCGAGGTCGGCTTCAGCGGGTCTCCGACGGTCGTGCAGGCGGGTCGTCGACGAGTGGCAGCGGGTCTCTGGTCGTGATCCGGTCGGGTTCAGGTGGACAGCGAGTTCAGGCGATCAGTGGTTGGCAGCAAACTTCTCCGGCCGAGTGCAGGTGGTCGGCTTCAGCGCCTTCTGGTCGACGAGGGGGCGGGTGCAGCATCGTGTGGAGTGGTGAAGGAGAGGCGAGGGTGTGCTGGGTTCACGGCGGTCCAGGCGGGTCGGGATGGCGAGTGCGGCGGGTAGTGTCGTGTGGAGAAGAACGGCCGGTTGGGGCCATTCAGGCGGTCGGCAGTCGGGTTCTGGTCCGCCGAGGGGTTTCTGCGGTGAGGTTCGGTCGGGTTGATAGGAACGGGATTTGTGAATAGGGAAGAGGGGAAGGGGAGTCGGCTGCTACTCTTAGGTTTAAGGAATAAAAAAAAAGTAAAAGTAAAAAAAGTGAAAAGGATATTTATATGCGTATGTTATTGGGTTGACCTAGAAATTTGGTCCATACTCCTTGGGAAAAGGGCTTGTCATGAAGATATTTTAAGGGCTAGGATTCAATGGATTTAAAATGGATGGCTATGATTGCATTTGTTTCAAAGTTTGGAGGGCTATGGTTTGAGGAGGTTGACGTTGAGTTACACACTCCCAAAAATTGTGAAAAAAATCACATGAAGGAGAAATAGATTTTTTCACGTGTTGTGTCCAATGGGGTGGACACCTTAATGCACTTTTGCATAAAAGTGCCCAACAATTGGAAAATAGCACCAAGTTAGGTTTATGGTTTAATTTAATTAAAATTAATATAATTTGTGTTCTAAAATTAATTAGAAGTACATGGGGCTAAAAACAGGTGGGACACAAGTGTCATGAATGAAGTAGACTCAGAATAGAATATTATCCTAATTTGGGTTGCTCAAAATGGATCGAGATTGTGTCTCCAATTTCGATTGGAACGCACAAGGATAGAAAGTTAGATTTATATTGAATTAAATATAGTCGTTTGGGACGAATATTGTGCGACTAAAATGAAGTACATCATGGCATAGTTATGGGTCACACAAAGACCAAAGTAGAAGACTGGCATGTCTAGGACAAGGGTGTAAAATTAGTTGGAAGGCAATGGCTACTATAGTGCTCTAATTATCGAAGCAACAGTAAACTGCAACAATCAAATAAAATTACAGCAATTTAAATATAAATAATTATCATGCAATCATTTACACATTAAATTATGAAAAGGTAAAAATACTCCTAATCTAAAATGTGGTAGTGACAAGTCTACCCTCCTTAAAAAAATTTTATCCTCGAAATTAAAAATAAACTAGCACAAGAACAAACAATCAAAGAAAGAATTATACCTCAATTATCGAAGAGATACGGATACTTCTCGCATATTTTGTCCTCTCTTTCCTAGGTTGACTCGCCTGGAGAGTGATGTCTCCATGCAACACGAACCAAAGGAATAGTCTGGTTCCATAATACCTTCTCTCTGCGATCCAAGATCTCTACGGGTTATTCAGGATAGCTGAGCGTCGGTCCAAACTCGATCTCCGAATGATCTAGTACGTGACTAGGATCTACACGTACCGTCTCAGCTACGATATATGAAATACATCATGCACTCCATCTAGAGCAGGCGGCAAGTCCAGTCTATAGTCTACTGCACCGATCCTTCCAAGAATACCAAAAGGTCCGATGTATCCTGGACTAAGTTTTCTGCCTTTACCAAAATAAACCGTATCCCGTGTCAAAGAAATCCGTAGGAACACTAAATTGCCAACCTAAAACTCTAGTGGTCTGCGGTGGATATCGGTCCAATGACGTTGTCTGTCATACGCCACTCGTAGTCTGTCTCTGATAAGTTTTACCTTTTCTGTTGCATCCACAACCATTTCTGGTCCTAACAAAGCTCTCTCTCTCTAATATTATCCCAAGATAACGGTGTACGATACATTCGTCCATATAAAGCCTCGAATGGTGACCTCTAAATCCTGGCCTGGTAGCTGTTATTGTAAGCAAACTCTACTAGGTGTAGATGATCCTCCCAAGAACCTCTGAGATCCAAACGCAAGTACGTAGCATATCTTGAAGAGTCTGAATAGTCCTTTCAGACTACCCGTCTGTTTGGGAGTTATATGCGGTACTGAACTTGAGCTGAGTGCCCAAGCTAGCCTGCAGACTCCTCCAGAAATAGGAAGTAAAATGACTATCCCGATCCGAGATGATACTCACAAAAACTTTATATAATCTGATAATCTGCCACACGTACATCTCTGCTAGCTTCTCTGTCAATGTACCTACTTTGAATGGTAAAAAGTGGGCTGATTTGGTCAACCTATTTACGATGACCCAAATCGCGTCCTTTTTTCCTGGAGAACGAGGAAGCCCTGAAACAAAGTCTATAGTTACGTACTCCCACTTTTATTCTGGAATGGTTAAAGGTTGAAGCAATCCTCCTGGCCTCTATCGGTCTGCTTTTACCTGCTGGCACACTAAACATCTGGATACAAAGTATGCTACCTCGCACTTTATACCATAACACCATACGTGCTCCCTCAGGTCTTGATACATCTTGTTGGCACCGGGATGCATTGAGTACTGAGAGCAATGTGCCTCCTGCAAAATCTCTTCGTACAACTCTCCACTTGACACACTCATCCTCGTGCCATGTCGTAAAGATCCATCATCTGCAATAGTGAAGTCATCTATCAAACCTGTCCGAACTTGTGCCCTAATACTCCTTAGAGTCTCATCATCATACTGTGCATCTCTAATTCTATCCATCAGCTCTGATTTTATTTGTAATCCCCACATCTGAATCTCAACGCCTAAAAATAGTACTTCAATTCCCAAGCTCTCTAGATCGGCCAATAAGTGTCTATCTGTAGTCAAGTACATAGCCATTAGATACCTACTCAAGGCATCGGCGACTACGTTGGCCTTTTTTGGGTGATACTATAATGAGATATCAAAGTCTTTCATCAAATCTAACCACCTTCTCTGCCTCATATTCGCTCATTCTGTGTAAATACATACTTCATGCTCTTGTGGTCTGTGAAGATCTCCATACGCTCTCCGTACAGATAGTATTTCTACAGGTTTAGAGCGAATATAACTGCTGCTAACTCTAAATCGTGGGTGGGATAGTTCTTTTCATGAGGGCATAATTGTCTTGAAGCATAGGCAATTACTTTTTCGTGCTGCTGAAGAACGTATCCCAAACCTTTTCCTGAAGCATCACTG
Source organism: Iris macrosiphon (assembly GCA_036927795.1). Lineage (NCBI taxonomy): Eukaryota > Viridiplantae > Streptophyta > Magnoliopsida > Asparagales > Iridaceae > Iris > Iris macrosiphon. Next base: position 157,323,863 of record JAYESA010000009.1, read on the forward strand.
TAAATAGTGAAACCACCTATCCCAGATGGCAACGTTAAAACTGGAGCTGTCGTCAATCTCTTCTTCAGCTCATCAAAGGCAGCCTAACATTCCTCTGTCCAAACAAAATCTATATCTTTCTTGGTCAACCTAGTCATCAGCTCTGCAATCTTGGAGAAGTCTTGTACAACCTCCTATAGTATCCTGCTAGTCTGAGAAAGCTCATGATTTCAGCTTTGTACTGGGGGTATCCCATGACTCCACTACCTCGATCTTCTTTGGGTTAACTAAAATTTTGTTACCCTTCACCATATTTCCAAGAAATTCAACCTTGTCAAGGAAGAACTCACACTTTGAAATCTTTTCGTACAACTCTTTCTTCCTGAGAGTCTCCAAAACTATCCTCAGGTGCTCTTCGTGCTCCTCTAGGGCCTTTGAATATACAAGAATGTCGTCAATCAATACCACTACGAACTTGTCAAGGTATTGATGGAATACCTTGTTCTTCAAGTTTATGAATACTGCTAGTGCATTGGTTAAACTAAACGACATTACCGTAAATTCAAATTGGCCATATCTGATTCGAAAAGTTGTCTTCGGTATGTCTTCTCTCTTCACCTTCACCTGGTGATAGCCTGACCTCAAGTCTATCTTTGAAAACACATTTGCTTCGCTCAACTGATCAAAAAGATCATCTATCCTCGGTAGCGGGTATTTGTTCTTGATAGTGAGGTTGTTTAGAGCTCTATAATCGATACACATGCGCATGCGTACCGTATCGCCCTTCTTCGGTACAAACAATACCGGAGCTCCCCATGGCGATAAATTGGATCTAATAAAACCTTTGTCTTGCAGTTCCTTAACTTGCTTCTTCAGTTTTACCAGTTCGCTGTTGTTGACTCTATAGACATATTCTGAAATAGGCTCCGCTCCTGCTACCAAGTCTATAGAGAATTCAACATATCTGTCTGGCGGTAAGCCTGGCAACTCCTCTGGAAATATATCCAGAAACTCCGCTATCAGAGGATATGGTAACTCCTCTTCTTCCTTTCTAGCTCCACAAAAGTTTCTCTGCTCTGCTTTGCTGCTCCTCTGGCGACCTCGAACTCTGGCTCTCCTAGCGGTCAAAATATTACTCTGCCTCCGTGATAATCTATACAAGCATGGTATTTACTCAACCAGTCCATTCCAAGTATAAAATTGTATCCCGGAAGTGGCATGACGTGTAAACTCACGCTCAACTCTCGGCCTTCCATTGACACTCTCCGATCCTTGCAATAATCATGGACTAGGATAATGCCTTCTCCAGTCGTGATCTTGCGAGTTATATCTAATGTTTCTGTTTCTAAATGATGCTTAATAGCATAAGATACAGATACGAAACTATGGGAAGTGCCAGAATCAAATAATGTAAGTGCTGGAATAGAATCGAGAGAAACTGAACCTGAAATCACGTCTCCAGTTGGCTCGGCCTCCTCAGTCGTTATGGCATAAGCTCATCCCTGTGGTGCTCCTCTTTACTGATGCTGGTGCTGAGCAAACCTCTACTACAATGATGGAAGTGGAGGTCCCCTTTACTGGCCTCCTGGTACAGTAGGTACTCTGGCTGGTCCTCTTTGAGCGGTTGTTCCACCCTGACGAGCCTGAATAGATGGGTAGTCCCTAAGCTGATGGGCTGACGATCCATATGACAGATATGTACCCAATATCTTCCTGCAAATGTCTCTGGTATTTCCCATCTTTCTGTAATAGGTACACCAGGCAACGGGCTAATTTTGTCTCTGTGGCTACTACTGCAGGATGTGTCCACGAACTGGTGCCTGGTGCTGCTGATGCTGCTGTTGGTACGACCTCTATTATTGTTAAAAGTTTGGATGCTTGGCCGATCCTATGTTACCACCTGTTCCTCTAGAAGTATCACGTCCTCTCTTGGGCTTGAGGTCTAAGTCATCTTCCGCAATCTGGGAATCCATCAGAATATCCTCAAATATAGCAGTGCATCATCCCAAAGTACAAGACTTGATCTCTCTATTCAATCACTTCCTAAATTTCTGTGCTCTGTCTCCTGGGTCTTAAATTATCGATGGTGCAAAATGACTCAAATGGCAAAACTCTACGGTGTATTCGTCGACTGACATGCTCCCTTGGACTAAGTTATAGAACTGACTTTCCAATGCTCCCAAAGCCATGTCAGGAAAGAACTTCACCTTGAAGAGTTCCTTGAAGTCCTACCAAGTAAGTCCTCCGTCAGTGAGTCTCGGCTCTATACGATACCACGTCAGCGCGATATCAAACATCTAACTGCCAGCGGCCTCGATCTGAAGAATCTCCGAAATCTGTGCCAAACGCAAGTTCCTCTCTATATCCTCTAGCCATTCGTCAGCATAGAGTATACCCTCAGTGCCTTTGAACTCTCGAGGCATCATCCTCTTAAAGTCCACTATAGTACCTGGCCTTTGTTGTTGTTGGCCAGGATACTGCTGTTGTCGTGCTACTCTCTCCACAGACTGGAGAGCCACCTGATGATCATTCTCCATGTTCTCTCTCATCAGTTCTGTCTGTGCCTGGTGTACCTCTTCTTGCACCCTCTCAGCCTCAGCTTGAATACGCTGAGCTCCTGTTGTTACTCTCTGGGCCTCTAATATGCCCTGGATCAGTGTGAACATCTATGCCCCGTCAGTGGGCATACCTCCGGGAATCGGTGTCGGTGGTGGGGGAAGGTTGTCCGTAACAGCTGGGGCAATCCTCTGAATAGGTGGAAGAGGAATCCCATTCGCTGTAGATAATCCTATATGAATAGGAGATGTAGAAGGAACTTTAGATATCTGTTCGTCAGGTCGAGAGATGGCAGACCTCTCAGAAGCTGCTGCTCCCAATCTCAAAGATCGAGTCTTCAGCGACATCCTGAAGACAGATAAAAAAGAATCAATTAAGGTAATAGATACGATATTATCAAAGAAGGACAGTAAAATTTCAAGGGAAGCAATCATTTAGAATAGCATTGTAAAGATCAGAATTGGAGCAAAGTACAAGTACTAACAGCAGTTCCATATATATTGACAAAAACTATAACATAGTGTAAAGAAATACAAGATAGATATGAATACTGGCAATAAGAAATACTAGAATAAAGAAGTACTGAAATAAAGGAATACTAGAGTATATCATCATCAATGTACATCTAGCAATGAACAGAAATATAAGTGCATGCTAGAATAATGAACTAGAATATAGTGAATGCTAGATCAATATACTAGAGATACATGCCAAGAACATCTAGCTAAGTGTGTGAAATATTAGCATATCATGTGATCGGCTTGGGACTAATCAGGCTTGTTATATATGATTAGCTATAATTTGTATAAGGTCAGGCTAACCATCAGGCTTGTTACAAAGTTTGGAGGGCTATGATTCGTGTAAGGTCAGGCTAGTGTAGTGCTCTAATTATCGAAGGAACGGTAAATTACAACAATCAAATAAAATTACAGCAATTTAAATATAAATAATTATCATGCAATCATTTACACATTAAATTATAAAAAAAAGAAAATACCCCTAATCTAAAATATGGTAGTGACAAGTCTACCCTCCTTAAAAGAATTTGGTCCTCAAAAATAAAAAGAAACAAGTACAAGAATAAACAATCAAACAAAAAAGTATACCTCAAGTCTCGAAGAGATACGGATACTGCTTGCACATTTCGTCCTCTCTTTTCCAGGTTAATTCGTCTGGAGAGTGATGTCTCCATGTAACATGAACCAAAGGAATAATCTGGTTCAATAATACATTCTCTCTACGATCTAAAATCTCTACGGGTTGCTCAGGATAGCTGAGCATCGGTCCAACCACGATCTCCGAGTGATCTAGTATGTGACTAGGATCTGCTATGTACCATCTCAGCTGTGACACATGGAATACGTCATGCACTCCATCTAGAGCTGGCAACAAGTCCAGTCTATAGGCTACTGCACCGATCCTTCCAAGAATACCGAAAGGTCCGATATATCATGGACTAAGTTTTCTGTCTCTACCAAAATAAATCGTGCGCCATATTAGAGAAATTCGTAGGAACACCAAATTGCTAACCTAAAACTCTAGGGGTCTATGGTGGCTATCGGCCCAATGCCGCTGCCTGTCCTACACCACTCGCAGTCAGTCTCTGATGAGTTTCACCTTTTCTGCTGCATCCACAACCATTTTTGGTCCTAACAAAACTTTTTCTCCAACATTATCACAAGATAACGGTGTATGACACCTTCATCCATATAATGCCTCGAATGGTGATATCTCAATGCTGGCCTGGTAGCTATTGTTGTAAGCAAACTCTACTAGGTGTAGATGATCCTCCCAAGAACCTCCGAGATCCAAACGCAAGTGCGTAGCATATCTTCAAGAGTCTAAAAAGTTCTTTCAGACTGCCCATCTATCTGGGGGTGATATGTGGTACTAAACTTGAGCTGAGTGCCCAAGCTAGCCTGCAGACTCCTCCAGAAATAAGAAGTAAAATAACTATCCCGATCCGAGATGATACTCACAAGAAATCCATGTAATCTGACAATCTGCTGTATGTATATCTCTGCTAGCTTCTCTGTCGATGTACCCACTTTGAATGGTAAGAAGTTGACTGATTTGGTCAACCTATCTACGATAACCCAAATTGCGTCCTTTTCCCTTGGAGAACGTGGAAGTCCTGAAATAAAGTCCATACTTACGTGCTCCCACTTCTATTCTAGAATTGGTAAAGGTTGAAGCAATCCTTTTGGCCTCTGTCGGTCTGCTTTTACTTGCTAGCACACTAAACATCTGGATACAAAGCATGCTACCTTGTGCTTTATACCATGCCACCATACGGGCTCCCTCAGATCTCGATATATTTTGTTGGCATCAGGATGCATCGAGTACTGAGAGCGATGTGCCTCCTGCAAAACCTCTTCGCGCAGCTCTCCACTCGGCATACACATCCTCGTGCCATGTCGTAAAGATCCATTATTTGCAATAGTGAAGTCATCTGTCAATCCTGTTCGAACTTGTGTCCTGATACTCCTTAGAGTCTCATTATCATACTGTGCATCTCTAATTCTATCCATCAGCTCTGATTGTATTTGCAATCCCTACGTCTGAATCTCAACGCCTGGAACTAGTACTTCAATTCTAAAGCTCTCTAGATCGGCCAATAAGTGTCTATCTGTAGTCAAGTATGTAGCCATCAGATACCTGCTCAAGACATCGGCGACTACGTTGACCTTTCCTGGATGGTACAGCAATAAGATGTCAAAGTCTTTTATCAACTCTAACCACCTTCTCTGCCTCATATTCAGCTTCTTCTGTGTAAATACGTACTTCAAGCTCTTATGGTCTGTGAAGATCTCTACACGCTCTCCGTACAGATAGTGTTTCCACAGCTTTAGAGTGAAGATAACTACTGCTAACTCTAAATCGTAGGTGGGGTAGTTCTTTTTATGAGGGCATAATGTCTTGAAGCATAGGCAATTACTTTCTTGTGCTGCTGAAGAACGCATCCCAAACCTTTTCTTGAAGCATCACTGTAAATAGTGAAACCACCTGTCTCAGATGGCAACGTCAAAACTGGAGTTGTCGTCAATCTCTTCTTCAGCTCATCAAATACAGCCTGACATTCCTCTGTCCAAACAAAATCCACATCTTTCTTGGTCAGCCTAGTCATCGGCTCTGCAATCTTGGAAAAGTCTTGTATGAACCTTCTGTAGTATCCTGCTGGTCCGAGAAAGCTCCTGATTTCAGCTACCGTGCTGGGGGTAGCCCATGACTCCCCTGCCTCGATCTTCTTTGGGTTAACTGAAATTCTGTCACCCGTCACCATATGTCCAAGAAATTCAACATTGTCAAGGAAGAACTCACACTTTGAAAGCTTTCCGTACAACTCTTCCTTCCTGAGAGTCTCCAAGACTATTCACAGGTGCTCTTCGTGCTCCTCTGGGGTCTTTGAATACACAAGAATGTCGTCATTGAACACCACTACAAACTTGTCAAGGTACTGATGGAATACCTTGTTCATCAAGTTCATGAATACTGTTGGTGCATTGGTTAAACCAAAAGGCATTACCATGAATTTAAATTGGCCATATCTGGTCTAAAAGGCTGTATTCGGTATGTCTTCTCTCTTTACCTTCACCTGGTGATAGCCTGACCTCAAGTCTATCTTTGAAAACACCTTTGCTTCGCTTAACTGATCAAAAAGATCATCTATCCCCGACAACGGGTATTTGTTCTTGATAGTGAGGTTATTTAGAGCTCTATAATCGATACACATGTGTACCGTGCCATCTTTCTTCGGTACAAACAATACCGGAGCTCCCATGGCGATGAGCTGGATCTAATGAAACCTTTGTCTTGCAGCTCCTCAACTTGCTTCTTAAGTTCTACCAGTTTCGCTCTTGGTACCAAGTTTGTAAAGAATTTAACATATCTGTCTGGCGATAAGCCTAGCAACTCTCTCTCGAAATACATCCAAAAACTTCACTATCAGAGGATGTGGTACCTCTTCTTCTTCTTCCTTTCTAGCTCTACAAAAAGTGCCTCTGCTTTGCTTTGCTGCTCCTCTGGCGACCTCAAACTCTGGCTCTCCTGGCGGTCAAAATATTACTCTACCTCTGTGATAATCTATAGAAGCATGATATTTACTCAACCAGTCCATTCCGAGTATAATATCGTATCATGAAAGAGGCATGATGAGTAAACTTACGCTCAACTCTCGGCCTTCCAATGACACTCTCTAATCCTTGCAATAATCAAGGACTAGGATAATGCCTCCTCCAATCGTGATCTTGCAAGTCATATCTAATATTCTATTTCTAAATGATGCTTAAGAGCATAAGATACAAATACAAAACTATGGGAAGCGCCAGAATCAAATAATGCAAGTACTGGAATAGAATCGAGAGAAACTTAACCTGAAATTATGTCTCCAGCTGGCTTGGCCTCCTCAGTCGTCATAGCATAAGCTTGTCCCTGTGGTGCTCCTCTCTGCTGCTGCTGGTGCTAAACAAACCTCCACTGCTGTGGTGGAAGTGGAGGTCCCCTTTGTTGGCTTTCTGGTATAGTAGGTACTCTGGCTGGTCCTCTCTGAGTGACTTTTCTACCCTAACAAGCCAGAATATATTGGCAATCCCTGAGTTGATGGGCTGACGATCCACAGGATAAGCATGTACCCAATTTCTTTCTGCAGATGTCTCTGGTATGTCCCATCTTTTCACAATATGTATACTGGACAATGGGCTGATTCTGTCTCTGTGGCTGCTGTTGCTGGATGTGTCCACAAACTGGTGCCTGGTATTGCTGATGATACTACTGGTACGGCCTCTGTTATTGTTGAAAGTGTAGGTTCTTGGCCGATCCTTTGTTACTACTTGTTCCTTCAGAAGTATCGCGTTCTCTCTTGGGCCTGAGGTCCAAGTCATCTTCAGCAATCTGGGCATCCATCAGAATACCCTCAAATATAGCAGTACGTTATCCCGAAGTACAAAATTTGATCTCTCTATTCAATCCCTTCCTAAATTTTTATGCTGTCTCCTGGGTCTTAAATCATCGATGGCACAAAATGACTCAAACGACAAAACTCTGCGGCGTATTCGTCGACTGACATGCTCCCTTGGACTAAGCCATGGAACTAACTTTTCAATGCTCCCAAAGCCACGTCAGGAAAGAAATTCTCCTTGAAGAGTTCCTTGAAGTCCTCCTAAGTAAGTCCTCCGTCAGTGAGTCTCGACTCTGTACGATAGCACATCAGTACGATATCAAACATCTGACAGCCTGCGGCCTCGATCTGAAGAATCTTTGGAATCTGCACCAAACACAAGTTTCTCTCTATATTCTCTAGCCATTCATCAGCATAAAGTATCCCCTCAGTGCCTTTGAACTCTCGAGGCATCATTCTCTTAAAGTCTACTATAGTACCTGGCCTCTGTTATTCTTGGCCAGGATACTGATGTTGTCGTGCTACTCTCTCCACAGGCTGGAGAGCCACCTGATGAGCATTCTCCATGCTCTCTCTTATAAGCTCTGTCTGTGCCTGGTGTGCCTCTGCTTGCACCCTCTGAGCCTCATCTTGAATATATTGAGCTTCTGATGTCACTCTCTAGGCCTCTAACATGCCCTGGATCAGTGTGAACAACTGTGCCCCGTCAGTGGGCACACCTCCGGGAATCGATGTCGGTGGTGGGGGAAGGTTGTCCGTCACAGCTGGGGAAATCCTCTGAACAGGTGGAAGAGGAATCCCATTTGCTGTAGATACTCCCATATGAACAGGAGATGTAGGAGGAACTTCAGATGTCCGTTCGTCAGGTCGAGAGGTGGCAGACCTCTCTAAAGCTGCTACTCCCAATCTCAAAGACCTAGTCTTCGATGACATCCTGAAGACAGATCGAAAAGAATCAATTAAGGTAATAGATACGATATTATCAAGGAAGGACAGTAAAATTTCAAGAGAAGAAATTATTCAGAATAACATTATAAAGATTAGAATTTCCTAGTGTGATTGAGCATACTCTCATCGTAATCCTATTTTCTATATCCTATCACAAGCTCGCAGTAGTACAACTAAGTTGTTGCACTACCACGACATCGCACAACTTGCAAAGCTTAGACCTACATGGACTACCACTAAAAATGTGTCATGACCCACACCCAGAATTTGGCATGAGTCGTGGGTACGTCCAGCCTACGCTGCAGCATCAGCGGTAGAACGCTGTCTAGGTCTCAATAATACTATCATAATACATAACCTGTCAATGATATCAACTCTATAAGGAGGACAATATATAGCTCATAATAGCTCATAATGTAAACTCAATCACAACAACTATAAGAGTATAAAGGTACGATAAAAGTTAAGAAGAATGACATAGTTAAATACCATATCTCAAAATAAAGATAAACTACAGTCTAGCTGTCCAACATAAAGTCTCCACAAGTCTTATCATAAAAACTAACATAAGTCTCAACATAAACTCAAAATAAATCTTAAAGTAACTCTCAAATCCATAAGATAATGCTGTCTAGTTAACTGTAGGTAGTGCCTCCTCTAAAGGAATAATCTCCTCTAAGATCTCAGGTGTGTAGTCTGCATCTATACCTGGTCCATAATGTGTGGGACAGAAGTCCTCAAGATCCTCTGAAAAAAATATTCAGTCAGGATTGGAGAGAAGTACAAGCACTAACAACAGTTCCACATATATTGACAAAAACTATAACACACTGTAAAAAAATACAAGATAGATATGAATACTGACAATAAGAAATACTGGAATAAATAAGTACTAAATTAAAGGAATACTAAAGCATATCATCATCAATATACATCTAGCAATGAATAGAACTACAAGTGTATACTAGAATAATGAACTAGAATATAGTGAATGCTAGATCAATATACTAGAGATACATGCCAAGAACATTTAGCTAAGTGTGTGAAACATTAGCATATCATGTGATCGACTTGGGACTGATCAGGCTTGTTACATATGATTAGCTATGATTCATGTAAGGTCAGGCTAACTATCCGGATAGCTATGATGCGAGCAATAGTCAGGCTAATCACATCTAACAAGCTATGAGACATGTAATGGTCAGGCTGTACCGACGTGAGGTATGGGTGAGCTATGATGCATGTAGAGTTGGGCAATATCACATAAGCTACTAATATTTTCCTATTTCCCCAGCTAGCATGATGGATTCCAAATCATGACTCCGCATGACAGGTCTCGATGATGCCAACTCTTGTAAACAACAGTGTTGAAATCATGTACGCTATATAACTAGAATTATAGAGATAATCAACATAATAAAAACTGTCAAAGAATATACTCGCCTGTGGTCCTTAGCTGGCAATACTAATGACCTATTTTCAAAGTATTGTCTGAATGATCCAACAGTCCTATAGACATCAATTAATAACAATATTATATCAGTCGATACACTAACATACATACCATCATAAATACCATGAACTCAGAGACTACGCTACGGGTGCTACTTGTCTAACAGGGTCAAGTGTGCGTCTGGTTGCACGAGTGTCACGTTTGTAATTGCTGTGCAAAATTAGACGGTCAAAATAATACGGGCCATGCCAGTACGTCAGTGTACATAAGGCAGTATGCTAACAATTCACAGGGTCACAAGTCAATGTAACTACGGGATATCCGTAATTAACACTAGGGTCACCTAGTACATCTACAAATATACATAGTCTTAACTAGCATATAACATTAATTACTTATAATTTATATGTATACATACATATACAATATATATATGTATATATATACTAATTGAATTCATATACTATATATATATATATTAAACATATACTAATGGAATACATATACTATACATATATATATATACTAATTATTCCAAATATATAATACAGGTATATTAAACTATAACTAAAAATACGTATGCATACTAATAAGAAATACGCGTATGCGTGCACGTTTACATGTACGCCAGAAAGAGAACTCGAACCTGTGTACGCAGGAACGAGGCGTTCGTGTCAAGATCGTCAAGAAGGAGGTGCTCGGTTCAGTCGAGCGGGTCGACTCCGGCGGTCTACTCGGTTGAGCAGCGCTCGAGGTTAGCTTCAGTGGGTCTCCGGCGGTCGTGTAGGTGGGTCGTCGACGAGTGGCAGCGATTCTCCGATCGTTATCCGGTCGGGTTCTGGTGGACAGCGGGTTCAGGCGATCAGTGGGTTGGCAGCGGGCTTCTTCGGCCGAGTGCAGGTGGTCGACTTCAGCGCCTTCTGGTCGACGAGGGGGCTGGTGTAGCGTCGTATGGAGTGGTGAAGGAGAGGCGGGGGTGTGCTGGGTTCACGGCGGTCCAGGCGGGTCGGGATGGCGAGTGCGGCGGGTGGTGTCGTGTGGAGAAGAACGGTGGGTTGGGGCCATTCAGGCGGTCGACAGTCGGGTTCTGGTCTGGCGAGGGATTTCTTCGGCGAGGTTCGGTCGGGTTGATGGGAAGGGGATGAGTGAACATGGAAGATGGGAAGGGGAGTCGGCTGCAACTCTTAGGTTTAAGGAATAAAGAAAGGAAAAAAATAAAAAAAAGGGAAAAAGATATTTATATGTGTATGGTGTTGGGTTGACCTAGAAATTTGGTCCATACTCCTTAAAAAAAGGGCTTGTCATGGAGATATTTCAAGGGCTAGGATTCAATGGATTCAAAATAGATGGCTATGATTGCATTTGGTTCAAAGTTTGGAGGGCTATGGTTTGTGGAGGTTGATGTTGAGTTACACACTCCCAAATATTATGGAAAAATTTACATGAAGGAGAAATATATTTTTATGTGTTGTGTCCAATGGGGTGGACACCTTAATGCACTTTTACATAAAAGTGCCCAATAATTAAAAAATTGTACAAAGTTAGGTTTATGGTTTAATTTAATTAAAATTAATATAATTTGTGTTCTAAAATTAATTAGAAGTACATGGGGCTAAAATTAGATGGGACACAAGTGTCATGAATAAAGTAGACTCAGAATAAAATATTACCTAATTTGGGTTGCTCAAAATGGGTAGAGATTGTGTCTACAATTTCGATCGGAACGCACAAGGATACAAAGTTGGATTTATATTGAATTAAATATAGTCATTTGCGACGAATGTTGTGCGACTAAAATGAAGCACATCATGGCATAGTTATGAGTCACACAAAGTCCAAAATAGAAGACTGGCACGTCTAGGACAAGGGTATAAAATTAGTTGGAAGGCAATGGCTAGTGTAGTGCTCTAATTATCGAAGTAACAGTAAAGTACAATAATCAAATAAAATCACAGCAATTTAAATATAAATAATTATCATGCAATCATTTACATATTAAATTATAAAAAGATAAAAATACCCCTAATCTAAAATATGGTAGTGACAAAAAATACTCAATCCTTCTCTGAAGTATTTTTTACATAGGTTGGGAACCCCACCCACTCCAACAAATCTTCTCCTTCACAACTAAGTGGAGGGGGTCGTCATCCCGATGATCCGCCTGCAGCACTCAAACTTTTCCCTTTTTAGAACTTTTGTGAACATATCTGCTCCATTATCATCTGTATGAACCTTCTCAAGTGCTCCTTCCTTCTTGCCAACCATATCCCGTATCCAATGATACCGGATATCAATGTGCTTGGACCGACTATGAAATATCTAATTTTTTACAAGGTGAATAGCACTCCGACTATCGCAAAGCAAATGATACTACTCCTTCTTTAGCCCAATTTTCTGTAGCAGCTTCTTCATCCACAATAACTCCTTGCAAGCCTCCGTCGTCGCAATGTATTTTGATTTTGTCGTCGACAAGACAATACACTTATGTAAACACGACTGTAACGATACTGCTCCACCAGCAAATATCATCACATAGTTCAAAGTTGATCGCCTCGTCTCTACATCTCCAGCCATATCAATATCAGTATATCCAACCAGCTTCAACTCGTCACCACCAAATCAAAGTCTCCAATCGATAGTACCCTGAAGATATCATAGAATCCACTTATCCCCACTCCAATGTACCCTTCTAAGATTAAAAGTGTACATGTTAACTGTGTTGACTGCGTAAGCAATGTTTGGCCTCGTATATACCATAGCATATATAAGAGTCCCCATGACTAAGGTATATGGAACTCGCTCTATATATTCCTTATTATCCTTGGTAGATGGATACTGCTCCTTAGTGAACTTAAAGTGAGCCCAATGGGGTTACTCACTTTCTTCGACCCGTCCATCCTAAAATACTGAAGTACGTGGTGAATATACTTCTTTTGGGACAAGTATAGCAGCTTGGACTCTCTCTCTCTCTCGGCTGATCTCTATCCCAAGAATAGTCTTTGCTGCACCCAAAACCTTCATAGAGAAGGCCGCACCTAGTTAGCGCTTCAACTCTGCTATCTTGGTGGTATTCTGACCTACCAACAACATGTTATCAACATAAAGCAACAAAATGATGAAATCATCCTCGGCGAAGTACCTCACAAAAATATAATGATCCGACATCGTCCGTGCATAGCCATGCTCTCTCATAAATGACTCAAACATCCTGTACCCTTGCCTCAGAGCCTGTTTTATATCATACAAGCTCTTCTCAACCGACAAACCAAATGTGACTTATCTTCTAACATAATCCCTTTGGTTGCTCCATGTATAACTCCTTCTCAAGATTACCATGGAGAAATACCGTCTTCACATCCATTTGCTCGACCACCAAGTCAAAATTGGCAACCAATGCTAGCACCACTCGTATAGATGACTGCTTGATGGCTGAAAAAAAGATCTCATCAAAATATATGCCTTTCTACTGATCGTAGCCTTTAACTACCAGCCTCGCTTTGTATCGAGGGCAAGTAGCATCATCTGTCTGCTTTACTCTGAATACCCATCGATTCTTCAAAGTCTTCTTGCCCTTTAGCAATCTCACCAGATCATAAGTAGAGCTGGACACCAAGTAACTTATCTTCTCCTAGATGGCCTCCATCTACTCCTGCCTGTGTTCGTTTTTCATAGTCTCTGCAAAACTTTTGGGTTCTCCCCCATCAGTCAATAGCATATACTCATCCGGTGAGTATTTTGTACATGGTCGACGCTCTCTATCGCTCCTTCTCAATGAAACTATTGGTGCTGGCTGTATATCTACATCCTCATCCCCTTCAAGAACTGCCTCCTCGGCATATTTATCCTCCTGAGGGTCACCGTGACCACCATCAATAGGCTGATAATCAAGGTTGGGAGAAACTCTATGCAACGACTCCCCCATAACTGGATCCTCTGCGATGTCCTCTGAAAACTGCTCGAAGCAAAATGACTCTAACTCAGACAATTCTTCAGTCTCAGAAGGCATCTCGGAATCCTAAGTATTGGTCATGGTCTGATCCTCGATGAATACCATGTTGCTACATCTATAGATCTTTCCTTCCACTGGATCGTAGAGTCTATAGACAAACTCATCCCGACCGTAAATGACAAAGATGCACCATCTCGTCTTTTGCTCAAGTTTGGATCTCTCATCCTTCGGTACATGCACGAAGGCCTTACAACCAAATAATTGTATGATAGCTCTTTGTCGTACCATACTTTGTCAAGCACATCACCCTGCAAAGGAGCACTAGGAGATAAATTAATAACATAATCAACTGTGTAAAGTGTCTCACCCAAATAGTTGTCTGACAAGTTTGCTTCTGACAGCAAATACCGCACCCTCTCCATTAGTGTCATATTTATCCGCTCTGCTATATCGTTGAGCTACGATATATTTGGTGGAGTCTTCTGGTGTCGTATCCCTTGCTCTCTACTATAAGCATCAAATGGACCGATATACTCGTCGCTATTGTTCGATCGAACACAAAGCAGCTTCTTGCCCGTCACCCTTTTAATAGAGGCCTTAAACTCCAAAAAATTGGGCAGCACCTGATCCTTGGTCTTTAAGGTATAGACCCAAACCTATCCAGAATAGTTATCAATATATGTTACAAATAAGCACCAAAAATGGATTTTACCTTCATAGGACCGCAGACATCCGAGTGAATCAACTCAAGCAACGCCGGCTTCCTTGAACTTGGGTGACATTAAAAAGATACCCTATTTTGCTTTTTTGCCAAATAGTGCATGTACTTCTCCAACTTTGTAGACTTTATACCTGGAATTACCTTCATGTTCACCAAGTAGCTCATCCACTTCTTGCTGATATGGTTGAGCCGTATGTGCCACAACTCAGTAGACGCATCAGTAGCTGTGTTAACCTCCTATTCTCCCTGTGCGCTCTCTTCCATATAGTACAGTCTGGACCTCTTGCTTTTTCTAGCAATCACCATCAACCTCTAGAAAACTTCCACTGATTGTTCCCGAAGAGACTGAAGAAATTTTTGTCATCCAACCTTCCAATGGACACCAGGTTAAAATGGATATCAGGGACAAGATGAACATCTTTGAGATCAAGAACTGCACCTGTCTTTGTCCTCAAATGCATATCTCTAAAGGCAACCTCCTTTGACACATCTCCATTGCCCATCTTCAACACTCTACAATAGGTTATTTTGTATGTAGCAAATAGTACCCTATTATGAGATACGTGCGCTGAAGCACCTGAGTCTACCAGCCAAGGGTTGTCATCATAGGCAAGGTTCATAACTACCTTATCACCTACAACGATCACTTCACCTTCATGTGTCGAGGCCACCGCTGTAGTATTCTCACATTGGCTCCATTTGTCGCCCTTCTTCTCTCTCTTCCAAGTGAAACAGTTCTGCTTGATGTGGCCCTTCTTGCCACAATAGTAACACTCCAAATCCTTGTACCGACCCTTGGACTTTTTTCTGCTTTTGTCTCTGCCACCGCCTAGACCCCTGCTCTTACTCCTTCTACGACTCTCTGAAACAAGCACCTCTAAGTGGGATGTGGATGAAGTGCCCTGAGAATTTCTCCGTATCTCTTTATTCAGTACCCCGCTCTTGGCAAACTCCAGAATGACCAGGCTTTCCAGAGTAGAAGCGATAATAGACTCACGTACGGTCTTCCACGAGTCTGGCAATGTACACAGCAGCTATAGTCCCTGAACCTTATCGTCAAACTTGACTCCCATCGAGGATAGCTAGTCAACCATGTCCTGGAACTCACTCAAGTGATCTGTAGTAGATGCCCTATCCTTGTACCGCAGACCCATCATCATCCGGATCAGGAATAATTTATTTACTCTGGTCTTCTTCGCATACAAAGATTCTATATCATCCACAGTATCCTCGCGTGCTCAATACTAGCAACATGGTTGTACATATTATTGTCAATGAACTACCTGATGTACCCACATACTTGTATATACTCAAAATTTTAGTCCTCTTCGGATTTGTCACTGGACCTCTCGAAAGTAAATACCGACAGATGCAGCTTCTTGACAAATAGCAAATCCTTTATCTTGCTCCTCCAGTAATGATAGTTGGTACCGTTCAGGTTTACCATTCGCACTGTCTTCACGTCCATCTCTCCTCTCTGGTTTGCCTGTCAACTCCTAACACCCTTCTGAAATTCTAGAACCTGGATCGGATACCACTATATTGGGAACGAAAGTGCAAAAATCCTTTCCTAAACCAGAGAGTACCAACGAGAGAACCGAGCAAAATGGACAAACCAAAAATGCCAAACACAAATCGTAGACTCAGAGATTTTTGACGTGAAAAACCCTTGTGAAAAAATCACGGGACGATCAGAGTCCAACCCTGAAAAGTCTCCACTAATAGAATAAGAAATACACCGACTCCTAACAAACTTCTCTCCGATCCAAACAGATCATCACAACTCTTTTGGGACAGAAAATAGATTATAACCATGAAGAAGAAAAATAACAAGAAATACCTAAAACTGATTTCCTTCTTCAAAACGTCCTCCAATCCTTCTTTCTCTTCTCCAATGTTGCAATGACACTCTTGCCTCATTTTCTCTCCTTGTTGCTATATTTTTTTTAGACCAGCACAATTAACCGGTACACTTTCTAAACCTGAACGGTACCAACTATCATTACTGGAGGAGCAAGATAAATGATCTACTATTTGTCAGGAAGCTGTATCTGCCGGTATTTGCTTCCGAGAGGCCAAGTGAAAAATCCGAAGAGGACTAGAATTTTGAGCATATACATGCGTATGGGTACATCAGGCAGTTCATTAACGAGAATGTATACAACCACGTTGCCAGTAATGACCACGCGAGGACACTTGGGGATAAGCTGGAATCTTTGTATGCGAAGAAGGCCTGAGTAAATAAATTATTCTTAATCAGGATGATGATGGATCTGTGGTACAAAGATGGGGCATCTATTACGGATCACTTGAGTGAGTTCCAGGACATATTTGACCAGCTATCCTCGATGGGAGTCAAGTTCGACGATGAGGTTTGGGCACAATGGCTGCTGTGTATATTGCTAGACTTATGGGAGACCGTACGAGTGTCTATGATTGCTTATGCTCCTGAAGGCATGGTCAGTCAGGAGTTTGCCAAGAGTAGGGCAATGAATGAAGAGATGTGGAGACGTTCTTAGGGCACTTCATCTATATCCCACTCAGAGGTGCATGTTTCAGAAAGCCACAAAAGTGGTAAAAGCAGGGGTCCAGGCGGTGGCATTGACAAAAGCAGAGAAAGGGCTAAGGGTCGGTACTAAGACTCAGAGTGTTACCATTATGGCAAGTAGGGCTAAACCAAGTAAAACTATTTCGCTTTAATGAGAGAGAAGAAGCAGGACAAGAAAAAGCAAAGTAAGAACACTACATCGACGACCTTGACACATGGAGGCGACATGATCATTGTAGATGATAAGTTAGTTATGAACCTCGCCTGCGATGATAACTCTTCACTGGTGGACTCAGGTGCTTCAGCGCACGTATCTCACAACAGGCACTATTTGCTACATAAAAAATAGGCGACTATGGAGTATTGAAGATGTACAATGGAGATGTGTCGAAGGCGGTTGCCATTAGAGATGCCATCCTCACTTTTTTATCAAGAAATAATTTAGTAATTTGGCCTAGTTATTTAATTTTGGAAATATAATATTAATATTAGTGGGCCATGTAGATTTATTTATTGTTTGTATTAGTTATTTAATTATTAGAGTGCTATATTTAATTAGAGGCTTGTAGCATTTAATTTAGTTAGTGGACTAGCCTATTTAATTTAACTTGTGTAGTGGACCCAATTTGTTAGATTAGATTCATGGACAAATATTTAATTCTAGTTAGAATTGAGCCTAATAGTAAGCCCATTCATTAGGAGGATGAATTAATTAAGTTAAATTATTTATACTAGAACCTTCCCTCCTTAATTAATTTTTTCATGAGATGCCCCAAGGGCTATTTTAGACTTTACATAGTAGCTTGAGGGAGGGGGCAAGTGAGGCCTATATAAGGGGGTGAAAACTTTTTTTCTCTTTATTTTTTATTCCAAATCTAGATCTAGAATTTCTTTCAAACAAATTTCTTCATTCCTACATTAAATTTCTTCCAAATTCTACCAAAATTCTTTTCCAAATCATTACTGGAGACTATTAGAGTAAGGATCTACAAGGCAGAAATAAGAATCTATAAGGAGGAACATGGGTCTACAAGTTGGAGGCTATTTTCATACAATTTGGAGATTTTATTAGAAATCCATCTCCCAATAGATAAAATTTATTTTTTTTCTTTAAATAGACTCTAAATCTATGATTTAACTATAAGAAACCCCCCCCATATACTAAGACTACCCATAGGAATTAAAATTAGGTTCATATGAGGCCTATGAAGAAAGTTATGGTGTGTTTTATATCAATTTTGGAAGAATTCCGAGATTGACACATGTTGTGTTTATCAATTGGTCAATTAGACCAAATTAATATTTGGTTGATTGTGTGTGACTAGTGTCGTATCCATAATTGGATACGTGTAGGCCTTATCCCGACAATTTGGAGATATAGATTGATTTTGGAGATTTTTCTCTGACACGGGGGTTTGTACATGTGACATCTTGACACGAATATGTAGTTGATTAATTAATTCTTTGTATCATTCATAATTAATATTTTAGACTTTCTAGTGTCCTTCGAGATACGTATAGTTGGGTGGTGGAGCCATATCACAAGCGTATCATAGAATGAGGGTGATATGGGTGCAGTGCACTACACATGTTTGTTGCATTGCATTCCTCAATTCAATATGGCTTATGTATATATATTAGTATAATATATTATGTATGATAGATATGTATATGTGTATGTATTTATATTATATTGTATAGATGGCTATAGGTATATGTAGATCTATATGCATTTGTGTTTTTATATACATATATATATATATATATATGGTTATGTTATATGTATATATGTATATTGAATATATATGTATATATATTTATGAGATGATATATCTATATGTGTATATGTGTGTTTGTATATATATATATATGTATATAGATGAGAGAGTGTGCATATATATATAGGTTGATATATATATATGTGTGTGTGTGTGTGTGTGTGTGTGTGTGTGCTTATGGTTCTATGTGTTTGTGAGTTGTGTGTGAGTGTGTGGCAATTTTGTGAGGGGTTCGGGCATACTGCAGCAACTCTGGGAAGCTCAAGCAACTGGGCAGTATGCTCAGCAAGAGGGAATGCTGTGAATCAGTTCAGCAGCAATTCAGCTCGAGCCAAGCACAGTAGCATATTGCATGTACAGTGCATCAGTATGAAGTGAAGCAGCTGCACCCATATGCAAGAGCAGCAGATAGCAAGTAGCTTGTGCAGGCATTTCATTCAATTTCAACAGTGTATTCCATATTGCATCAAGTGTAAGGTAGCACCAACACAGTGCAGCTGTATCAGCAAGAGAAGGCAGTGTGCAGCATCAAGCACAATACAGCCAAGGCAGTTTAGCAATGCTTCCACTGCAGTTTGCAATTGCATCAACAGAGGGAGAGCAGGAGCAGTTTTAGCCACTGCTAGTAGCATGTTGCCGCATCCACCATTTAGTGCAGTTTACAGTTGCCTCGAGGCATAGGGACACTGCAGCAGCTAGCAACAGTCATAGGCAATTCAGTACAACTCTGTGCACACTTTATCATGGAACACCACTAAACAACAGCAAGTAGCAGTTCAATACTGCAGTCACAACAAGGGGTATGTGCACAACAACTGAAGGATATCAGCACAGCAGCAACAAGAAGCTTTCAGTCAGCTTGTTAGGTATTTTAGTCAGTTAGTTCAGGTGGGTTAGTAGTTATGGCTAGTGTAATTAGTAGTTAGCTAGATAGTTAGTTATATATGCTTTGTTAGTTTAATAGTTAATTAGATATGTAAAATAGTTAGCCTAGTAGCTATATATAGTATATATATCTATGTTTTGATATGTATTATATGATAAGTTAATAGGTATGTAATTGATATGTGTCATATTTTAGTAGTTAGTAGCATTTAATACTTAGTTAATGAGTGGCATATAGTTTAGTAATTGGGGCTTAGCTCTATATTAGCTACATTAGGATTTGAATTACCTTGTGATACCAAGATAATGCTAAGGTATTGGTCGATACTCAAGGTACTGAGTTTGAGTATCAAGATGGGTGTGTAGGTAGTGAGATATGCATTGGTTCAAAGCCAAGGTATCCAGTTTGCATTAGTTAGCTTAGATACTATATGTATTTTCTTATATATATATATATATATATATATTTATAAATTAGTATTTTTATATCTAAAAACTTGTGTATCCTATAATACGGTATTTTTTGTGTATCCTAGTATCTTAGTTTAGATAGTGTGGCCTAGTTATATAGTGTATGGACGTATCCTAGAGTTAAGACTTATACAACTTAGAATTACCTAGAGTTGACCTAGTTTGACTGTTTTCACTTAGAAATGGCTTCATGACTTAGAATTAAACTAGTTTAAATTAAATTCATTCTAAAATCTTGTATTAATATAATATTCTATATATAGGTCTGTGTGACACCAGTTCGGACACAATTTAACATTCATTGCTCTGGACCGCAGGCGAGTACATTCTCTGATAGTTTTTATTATTTTATAATTACTATAATACAACCATTTAGAAATATTTTATATGACTCTTGACACATTGGTACACGGACTAGTATATACATGGATCAGTCATGGGATATTATATATTATTTTATTGTTCCTCGTGTTCTTATATGGTTAAATAGACAATGTTTCATATTAGACAATATTCAATTTTTAATATTCAATGTTCAATGTTCAAGGTTTAATGTTTACAATGCCTTGAGTATCTTGCATCGTAACGTGTCAGAGTTGGATCCATTGTACTAGTCGAGGGAAAGGAAAAGTGTTAGCTATATATGTGACCAAATCCTAAATAATGTTTAATATTTCACTTAGATAATGTTTATCCAACGTTATTAGATAATCTTCAACCAAGTCGATCACATATCTAACTAGTATTTCAATCACTTAGTATAGTTACAGTTCTTTACGACATTCTAGTTTATTGTCTCATTCTATTTTATTGTCTTGTTCTATTTTATCGTGATCAGTGTATACCATATTGTTCATGTTTACCTATTTCTTCTACCATAGTATGATATTATTCATTATTCCTCTACTTATATTATATTCTCTATTTCTGTTTATAGTCATTATAAATTAATTAAAACTGCTATTGGGTTATACTTCGCTTCAATCATGACTGGATATATATTTCAGATGAATGGTTAGAGAGGATGTGTCCCACTTACTATGGGCCAACAGATGGAGTGTCACCTGAGGATGTAATGCCAGATACTGAGGCCATTTAGACTTTCATATCTTATAGTAGTTATTTCTAATTATACTGTGGATTGTATTATTATTTTGAGATCTTGAATTATGTTGAGTTGGACCTGTGATGTATTGAGACTTGTATTTCTTTTATTTCTATTCCATATCGTGCTTACATCTTTCTATACTTTTATATATGATTGAGTATCATTTGGAGTTGAGATGGCATAATAGTATTTTATATCTTGTGTGAGATGTTAGATTATATAGAAGACCGAGACAACGTTCTACTGCCGATGCTACGACATAGGCTGGACGTACCCACCTGCTCGTACCCCTATACCGGGTGTGGGTCATGACACATTTTTAGTGGTGGTCCATGCAGGTCAGACTTCTCAATAGTACAATTTTGTTGTAGTACAATGACTTAGTTGTACTACTGCGACCCTGCGATAGATAAAAAATAGGATACTAGGATGAAAGCGTATACTCAATCACAACTAGGAAATAATTCTAACATAATTGAATTTTGCTATCTTCATTATGAATATCGCTTTCCTTGAAAATTTATGTCCTTCTTTGATGATATCGTATATTGCTCAATATTAATTCCTTATTTAGAATCTGTCTTCAGGATGCCGCCGAAGACGTGCTCCCAGCGCTCAAGCGTAATGTCAGCACGATCAGTCACTTCATCGCCTATGAGGGTAGCACCATCAGACGTTGTTCCAACAGCTATATTCCAGAGGTCTACTTCACCAATCTAGGTGGGCATTTTTGTAGCTTTCGGAGGTGCTCCACCTCCGGTACAGAGGACAGCGCTGGCAGATGCAAGGGATCTTCCATTCCCGCCACCCATAGTTGATCAGAAGCAAATGTTCATACTCTTTCAGCAGATGATAGAGGTACAGTAGCGACAGTCAGAGGTTATATGATAGAGCATTGAGAATGCTCACCAGATTACGCTCACAGTAGTTGAGAGAGTCGCATTAGTCTAGCCACGGATGACACTGCCTCAGCCGGATCCGCAGCAGCCGAGGCCAGGTACTATCATTGACTTAAAGAGGATAGGGCCTAAGGACTTTATGGGCATCGAGGGAAACTTGTACGTAGACGACTGGATAAAGGATATTGAGAGGGATCTACGATTGGCAAAGATTTCTGAGAGCTTGCAGGTAGAGGCAGCGGGTAGTATGATGTTCGATATTGCGCTGATATGGTTCAGGACAGACCCCAGGATATCAGTACTGGGACTTACTTGAGGAGCTTTTATGGAGCTTTTCAAAGAGAAGTTCTTTCCAGATGTGGCTCAGAGTACCTTGGAGAGTCAATTTCAGAACCTTGTCCAAGGGAACTTGACAGTGGACGAGTATGCGATGGAGTTTTGCCGATTGGGACAATTTATTTAGGGACAGAATTCTCGGGCTATGGCTAGGAAGTTCAGGAAGTGACTGAACATTAAGATTAAATCTTATACTAACAGAGACCGCTACTTTTGAGGAAATTCTGAGACAGACACAACGGGCGGAGGATGATTTGGAGCTTGGCTCCAAGAGGCCGAGAGACATCAGAGGAGCGAGTAGTGGTATATGCCCAGCGAAGTGTGCCCACTTTCAGCAGCCGAAAGTATATCAGCATCAACAGTATCTTGTGCCAGTTGGGGCACCATCTCAACAAATACAACAGTTTCAGAAGCCAGTTTATTAGGCATCGCAGCAGCCTCATAGGTAGATTTAATAGACTTTTTCTTGTGCCTATTGTGAAAGGCATGGGCATGATTGGAAGAACTGTCGGAAGAAACTCAGAATATGCTTGTATTATGGTTTTTTTGACCATCAAGTGAAGGAGTATTCCAACAAATCGTATAGACCAGATCGCGGTCAGAGAGGTGGAGCTAGGCCACTTGTGGCACCGCAGACTGCTTAGCACCCGCATAGAGAGCTACCCCAGCATGACGGGGCATTTGTAATAGCAATCAGAGAGGACGATACTTCAGGTGATAAGTGAAGAAGCATAAAATATGCTAGGAAATTATTCGCATATTTTACAGTCAAAACCCCCAACATACATGAAGTCCCTCCCTGCGTAAAACAGAACTTCAAGGTTGTTTGACGTAAAATAGGGCTTCAGAGCTGTCTGCGTAAAACATAGCTTCAAAATTATTTGGAGTAAAATAGGGCTTCAGAGCTGTCTGCGTAAAACAGAGCTTCAAGGTTGTTTGGCATAAAATAGGGCTTCAGAGATGTTTGCGTAAAACAGAGCTTCAAGGTTGTTTGGCATAAAATAGGGCTTCAAAGCTGTCTGCGTAAAGCAGTGCTTCGAGGCTGTTCTGCGTAAAAGGTTGCTATACCTACCTGCGTAAAGTTTAAAATACGTTATTTCTAATGCAGCATAAAGTTGTACGAGGAACTCTTCGTATTCCTCGGATGAATTTGTCTGTCAAATCAGTGAACCTGACATTTGACAAAAGTACTGCACGATGATTGAGAGAACGGCTGTGATAATAATTTTGCACAGAGACCCACGTTGTTATTTTATGACATATTTTTGATACAAGTTATTTTTACGCATTCAAAGGAAGAAAAATAGAGTCTTCTGAATACGCTACCTATTCTTTATTGACAGAAATAAGTTTTACGCTCAAGACAAGACAAAATCAGACGCCACGTCAAAAGCTATTTTTTGTACAAAGCTCGAGGCATATCTCTGTATTTTATGCACGAGATTGAGGCATATCTCTGCATTTAATGCACGAGATTTTGTTCTATTTTTAAAATTTGTCATGACTAGGAAAGCTAAGACTATGACTAATTTGCTCATATCACCATCCTTGCATTTTACGCCAACCAGGTTATTTTCAACTATAGGAGTACGCCATATACTATTTCCTCGAAATATGCCAACTCGACTATATTTGCAAAGGTACGATGATAAGGCTATATAGCCCAGTATACGCTCAAGACCTCAGTCGTGAAGGATAATTGGTTATTTTACATTGGTTATCTATTATTCATGAATCATCAAGTTTTACGCAGGGGCAGTTACCTACGTGGCTTGCATGCCATGATCTTCAAGAAGCAGTTATACGTGTTATCTTATAAAGGGATACGTGTCATACACAGATTCAGAAGATTATTGGAACGTGGATAGCAGTTGTCATAACCGCAGCGTAAAGGAGGCAATCTTCTTCACAGTTTGGCCTTTTACGCCAACAAGACAGTCATTTGGCTTTTATGCCAACCAGACAGTTATTTGATTGATCTCTATAAAAAGAGACCCCTGGTCACAGGGTAAAAGGGGAAATTGGTTTTTGGCTGACAAAGCAACAAGAATTCGATCCTATTTGCAACTTTTCTTTGGCCGAATTTTGCCTTCAGTTCAGAGAAAGTTTGAAGCTTCTTCTACAGCACTTCTTCATTATCGTATAGTCCAAGGAACAAAGTGATCGACTGCAGATCAGACTTCCATAGCTGTACTTCCCCAGAATTATTTTATTGTATTTAATATCCTCGTATAGGATTATTTGTACTTTTCTCGTTTGTAAGAAAAAATTTCGTATAAGCTTTGTTTATCCAAAAAAAATGGCGACTCTGCTGGTGAGGCACGAGACGAGCAGCGGGTACCTGGTCCAATAGATCAGCACACCGACGATCTCCTGCCACCGGTTAGGCACCTTCTTGTCGGAGAGCAGCAAGATGTAGGACTGCAGAAAGAGGTTGGCTTGCGCGAAGCACATTACGGGGTAGAAGGTCTAGTGCTGGATGCTGACGAAGAACCTCGCGGCCCCGTCGAAGGCCATCTTCCGGTTGTAGTACCAGGAGGTAAGGGAGGCGAAGAACTTGTCGAAGATGCAGAATATCGGGAGGCATATCTCTGAATTTTATGCACGAGATTGAGACATATCTCTGCATTTAATGTACGAGATTTTGTTATATTTTTAAAATTTATCATGACTGGAAAAGCTAAGACTGTGACTAATACGCTCACATCACCATCCTTGCATTTTATGCTAACCAGGATATTTTCAAATATAGGAGTACGCCGTATGCTATCTCCTCGAAATATGCCAACTCGGCTATATTTGTAGGTTACGTTGATAAGGCTACTTAGCCCAGAATACGCTCAAGACCTCAGTCGTAAACGATAATTGGTAATTTTACGCTGGTTATCTATTATTCAGGAATCATCAAGTTTTACGCAGGGGCAGTTACCTACGTGGCTTGCATGTCATAATCTTCGAGAAGCAGTTATATGCGTTACCTTATAAAGGGATACGTGTCATACACAAATTCAGAAGATTATTGGAACGTGGGTACCAGTTGTCATAACCGCAGCGTAAATGAGGCAATCTTCTTCACAGTTTGGCCTTTTATGCCAACAAGACAGTTATTTGGTTTTACGTCAACAAGACAGTTATTTGATTGATCTCTATAAATAGAGACCCCTGGTCATAGAGTAAAGGGGGGGAATTGGTTTTTGGCTGACAACTTTGGCAACAAGAATTCGATCCTACTTGCAACTTTCCTTTGGCCGGCTTTTGCCTTCAGTTCAGAGAAAGTTTGAAGCTTCTTCTATAGTACTTCTTCATCATCGTGTAGTCCAAGGAACAAAGTGATCGACTGCAGATCAGACTTTTATAGCAATACTTGGCCAGAATCATTTTATTGTACTTAATATCCTCATATAGGATTATTTGTACTTTTCTCTTTTCTCGTTTGTAAGCAAAAGTTTCGTATAAACTTTTTTTATCCAAACAAAATGGCGACTCTGCTGGGGACGACTTTCTCCTCTGACGAGAAAGCAATTGCTCAACACGATGTTGTATCCAACGGATCGACGAAGAAGACTTTGGTCGTCCAGTTCGATAAATCTGCCTATGAAGACATGCTTCATGCAGGGGGTAGTTCTCATTCCTCCTCTGTCGATAACAACAGGAAGTTGTATAAAGTATGGATGCCTAAGACGTCCGCTACCCTTCCTGCAAGTTTTTATTCACTGATTTACAAAGTTGTGACAACACAGCCAACACGCCCTGTCCGTAAAACTTTGTCTCCAGTCTATGACGTGGTAGACAAAATTTCTGGCAATGCCTCAGTGCCAATCCAGAAGTCTCAAACACGCCCTGCACGTAAACCTTCGTCTCCCGTCTGTGATGTGGTAGACAAAACTTCTGGCAAGGCCTCAGTGCCAATTCAAAAAGTTCAAACATGCTCTGTATATAAAATTATATCTCCTGTCTATGATGAGGCAGATGTACCCTTTGATCATATCAAAGGAAAATAAGTGACGAATCCTTCAACCTCTAAGCTTTTACGCCCGTAAGAGAAAAAAGTTCCCACTTTACAGATTACGCGTGACGCTGAAAGCCGTTTGAGGACTTTCCTTGTTTTACGCGAACCTATACAAAAATCCAAATTACGCCAGGATAGGTCTGTCCACGTAACGAAGACTCATTTCATGGGAAGATACGCTCCTCAGACAGATGATGGATCATATGCTACTCCTATGGGTGGACTATTGTATTCCTATGGCAGAGAAAGGGTTATGGTTTCTAATCTACACATTCCTATTGATGTAAAAAGGCAGAATAAGTCTTTTTCTTCTTCTGGTAATCTCCATAATTTGCGTGATTTCTTGATCCAGAAACGCAAAGACAGTGGATCTTCTAATATGTCTATCACACCCCTAGAGAACATTGTTGTAATAGTCATAAGGTTGTAATTCACTGTTGTTGTTCTAAAGCAAAACGGTCAGTGTTCGACCGATTGAACTATTCTTTGTTATTACAGGAAGAAGAACCAATATTTGCTTCAGTAAACATGGCTTTGCATATTCCTAGAGGAAAGTCGAGTTCAAGACGTCATCCCTCCAGAACTCCAAGCCAAAGAAGATTTGACAGACTCATCGAGACTTTTAAAGAAGGTGTTTTTTGAAACACTAGCTCGAGATCACGACAATCAGCTTCATATTCTTCAGATTCTGACACTGGGAGTCGCCAGTTTTCTGAACCAAATGCTGAAAGTATAGATTCAATCTCTACAGAGATCTATACTAATCCCTTAGTGGCATATAGAGAAATGGGAGTTTCTGCTGTTGGAAACGAACATAAAGAAGCTTTCCCATCAGGAAGTACTGAACAACGCATCATTGTATTGGAAATATCACTTAAAGAAATGCTTACCATGATGGAGAGTATGTACCAAATGATGGTGACTCAACATACAACTGTAATAGCTCAAATACCTGTTCCTCTGACTCAACTACGTGTGGGGGTAGACATACCACCAGCCAATGCAAGCCAAAAGCCTGTTCAAAATCAAGAATCAGCTGCTCCTCAACCTCTTAACCCGGAGAATGTATTACCTCCTGTTGGAGTTACAATACATCCAATCTCTCACCTTTCTGCTGTCCCTCTCCTATCTGAAGATCCAATAGAACCAGTTCAAGAATTGAAAGCCCAATTTGATGCTTTGAAACATAAAGATCAGCTCAAGAAGTTGGGAATTAACCAGCCATATCCAGCTGTCTGGGATGAGATCCCTTTTCTACCACAATATAAACCACATGCTATGGTTTTATTTGAGGAAAAGACGTCGCCAAGCCAGTATATGAACTACTTCAGCATGATGACGGTATTGTTGCAAGAAAATGATGCCCTTCTCACTCGAGTGTTTAAAGGCTGTCTATCTGGAGTAGCTTACCAATAGCTACTTTACAGATGCCTCCTGGAGTTCCAAATTCAGTCTTGGTAGACATTTATAGAAAGAACCTACTCCTACTGATCTTAGTATTCACGGGACCATATCAGTTCCATGATTGGCCCTCATTTATCATATGGGCAGTATCCGTTGAAGATAATAGTCGGAAGGCACGTGACAACGGAATCATGATCTCTACCTCTGATAAATGGAAGCGTTCATCCTCCAATAATGACAATACTCATAGATCAAAAGGAAAGAAAGCCCTGGCAATCAATACGTCCAGACAAAATACTCCGGTAACTACGCAGACGAATTCTGGAAGTTCCAAACCTAAAAAAGAATATTATTTTGACGACAATGATATTCCAAGCATATTTGATTGTCTAGTCAAAAGTGGCAAGCTTACTCTACCAGAGATAAAGCGTCCAAATAAAGTCGACAGTACAGATAATCCTAAGTACTGTATTTTTCACAGATACATACATCACCCCACAAAGGCATGCTATGTACTGAAAAGAAAAATCCAGGAGTTGATCGACACCAAAGCCATCAATTTGTATAATAACGAGAAGACGGTCACTGCAAATATGATCTCACTCCAATTTGGCAATTTTTTCCCTCTAGAAGTACCGGATGGTGTAGTACCTATTCCATGGGTAATGATGGATATTGTTAATCTCCCTCCTACCAGGGGTCTAAATCAAGATTTAGTGCCCCTAACTACCAAGCGTGGGGAGATCATGTAGGTTCACCCTGATCTAGTATTAGAAATTAAGGAAGAAATGAAAGCTGCTAAAGCTAAGTCTAAGAATAATTCAAGATGTAAACCATTTCATATGGTTAAAATATCTCCGACATCGGAAAAAGAGACTTCAGCAACCGGAACACGGTCAGGAAAAGCCTACCTCAAAGAATATGAAGGGAATCAGGAAGAAGCAACGACAGATACTTCAGCTACCAAACCTCCAGAGTCTGAACCTGTAATACCAGAGGCAGGTCCTTCTAAATCAACTTCTGTGGACAAAGGCAAACAAAAAGAAGTTTGTTTCGATAAACCTCTGAAGAGCACTCAAAACATAGGTTTAGAGAAACCGTATAACTTCGACATCTTGGCTCAGTTGGCTAATACTGCAGCCAGATTATCCATTTTTGATCTACTTCGTTTATCCAAAAACTCTCGTCAAGTCTTGAGTGAAGCATTAATGCAAGAAGATGTAGGCTTGACTCAACTCAAGTCCCCTGATAGTGTGTGATAGTGTGATGGAAGTAATCCCTAACATTACTTTCACTCAAGAGGATATGTTGTTGAAGCATAACAAACATGACAGGCCTCTTTATTATACAGGATACGTTGGCTCCATTGAGGTAAATCGGATTCACATAGATCCGGGATCGTCAATCAGTATTATTCCTCATAGTCTGCTAAGACCATTGAGAATTCCTACCAGTGAATTGGCTTACACTACCACTACAATTGTGGGCTTCAATGCCAAGAAAAGCAGACCATTGAGGAAGATTCGTCTGAGAATCCAGATTGGTGATCTTAGATCATTAGCTACATGCTATGTCATTAATTCGGAGGTATCTTATAATATTTTGTTGGGTAGACCATGGATCCATGATCACAATATTGTTCCTTCAACTCTACATCAATGTTTCAAATATATTGATACTCAAGGAATAGTAAAAACAGAATTTGCTGATCTTAATCTGTTCAAAGGAGTTGAATCATACTATTCTGATGCCATATTGTACACTCAAGACTACATGAAAGAGATATCATGCAAAATAGAGGAAGAATTCCATCATGAGCCAGGAGAACTATCTGCTGAGCAACCTTTGTCGATCCAAGTGAAAGGGCGAATTACCCGTCCAAAAGTCTTGGAACCTATGACTATTCACTTGGGCAAAACAAAGTCGGAAGGAGGAAATGATCCTCTAGTGATCAATCTGAACAAGAAACCTCCACCTTTGGTCATTGACCTTAGGCGCAACAAGCAGTTAGCTGATGTAAATATAATCGGGGATGTATTTGCTGATGATAATAAAGATTCTCTTTTCCAGTATACTGACGCCCAATTTCCTAATCAGAAATCTTCTATAGTAATATCATAAAAAAATGATGAAGATATGGATCAAGAGGAAATATGGTATAATATAATTAACGAATTTTCTCCTCATAAAGATATAGAACCTATAGCACAAAAATTCTTGGAAGCTTTATACTTCTATCATCCATATATATGGGAAGTAGCATCAACATCTAATGTTGTCATGACATATGGCCACATGAAGATTCTGTCTTTATTGTTCTACCTACTCGCAACGATCAGCATCAAATAGTCTTCGGTCGAATGCGGAATAGACCGATTGTACAAGAAGAATCTCATGAGTCTGATGTTGGAAAAATGCAAATCCACAGATATAGTCCACAGGCTTTAAAGATTATGCAAAATATGGGTTATGATTTGAAGTTGAAGCAAGGTCTCAATTATGGAAAAGGCAGATGGATACCATTGCATGATGATCCTTACTGTCAACGAACTCATTTCGGGTTAGGGTTTACCACATCTCTTGTAACTCCAAACAACTCTGAGTCAAGTGATGAGACCATTTCCTTTTCTCAAGATGATTTGTCATCCTCCGATTCAGATGATGAATTTGAATTAGGATTATCAGTAAATATGGTATTGACAGATTCCCTGGAAACAGAGGAATAAGAATCTGAACCATTTAAAAATGAACCTTGGGCACAGCAAATGGATACACAATGGGAACTCCGGTTCGAAGAAAAAGAAACACCCACTGAAGATAAGGTTATCTAAGTTAATATTGGGGATAAATTTTCACCAAAGCCGATATTTATCAATAATAATCTTTCTGAAGAAGAAAGAGAAGAAATGATCCAGCTGATAAAAGAATATATTGATATCTTTGCTTGGAATTATAAAGATATGCCAGGTCTTGATCCAAAAGTGGCTACCCATAAACTCAATATATTGTCTAATTAAAAGCCTGGAAAGCAACAACAACACTGATTCTGCCCAGATATGATGGATGCCATTGAAGCTAAAATTAAAAAATTAATAACCTGTGGATTCATCCGGGAAGAACAACATCCTGATTGGGTCGCTAATGTTGTCCCAATTTTGAAGAAAAATGGAAAAATGCGTATTTGCATCGACTTCCAAGATCTAAATGTGGCATGCCCTAAAGAAAATTCCCTCTTCCCATTACAGACGTCATGATCGATAATACGTGTGGTTTTGAGCGCATGTCTTTCATGGACTGATTTTCAAGATATAATCAAATTAAAATGAATCCTGGAGATGAGAAGCATACTGTTTTTCGTACACCATTAGGAGTATATTGCTATACAGTCATGCCTTTTGGATTGAAGAATGCCGGGGCCATATATCAACGAGCTATGAGTAACATATTCTATAAGCATTTATCCAAAATGGTAGAATGTTACGTAGATAATATTGATGTCAAAAGCTGCCTCGAGGATAATCACATTCAAGAGTTGAAGACAATATTTGATTTGATGTGCCAATATCAACTCAAAATGAACCCTATAAAGTCCTTTATTGGTGTATCTAGTGGCAAATTTTTGGTATTTGTCATTACTGCCAAAGGCATTCATGTTGACCCTGATAAAGTAAAAGCTATCATAGAAATGCGACAGTCCCATAATCTCAGAGAACTTAGGGGATTTCAGGGTCATCTAGCTTATATCAGGACATTCATATCCAATCTCTCTGGAAGATGTCAACCTTTTTCTTGTCTAATAAAGAAAGGTGTGTCATTTGTATGGGACAAAACCTGTCAACAAGTATTTAATAACATCAAACACTATCTTACTAATCCTCCAGTTCTGGTGCCTCATGTCATAGGAAAACCATTTTTGCTATATGTTCGAGCAATAGATCATTCTTTTGGGGCTCTTATCGCAGAGAAGGACAATGAGGGTCATGAATAGGTTATTTACTATCTAAGCAGGATGATGGTCAGAGTAGAACACAGGTATAACCCAGTGAAAAAAGAATGCTTGGCCCTAATATTTGCCATTCAGAAGACGCAAAATTACGTGACAGGCCAAACTATTCATATCATATCCAGAATTAATCTACTTCGGGTATTGATGGATAAGCCAAGTATTCTTAATTCCTGACTTGCGACTTGGGTAATGCTATTGACACCGTATGATATGGTGTACGTCCCTCAAAAATTTATGGAAGGTCAAGCCTTGGCTGATTTCTTAGCTGCCCATCCAATTCCAAAAACTTCCAAATTATATGATGACATTCCCGACGAAGTTTTAGAATGTAATTTGGCAATAGAAGGTGATAATTGGCAGCTATTCATTGATGGCGCTTCCAGAACTGGTCCCAAGGAAAATATAATTTCAGGGGGTAGGGATTGTT
The DNA here is from genome assembly GCA_036927795.1 of Iris macrosiphon. Taxonomy (NCBI): domain Eukaryota; kingdom Viridiplantae; phylum Streptophyta; class Magnoliopsida; order Asparagales; family Iridaceae; genus Iris; species Iris macrosiphon. The sequence continues at coordinate 157,356,237 of JAYESA010000009.1, forward strand.
CTGGTGACTCCTGATAAACTCGTCATTTATTGAGCATATTCTCTTAGTGAACTATGCTCTAATAATGTGGCAAAGTATAATGCTCTATTAATTGGGCTTCAAGTTGCTAAAGAATTAGATATTGAATACTTAGAAGCTTTTGGTGATTCCCAGCTGATCGTCAATCAGGTCAGGAAAATATATGAAGTCCGCAATCCATATCTTATTCCTTATCACCGAACAACAATTGAGATAGCAATGTCTTTTAAAGGATTCTTCTTAGAACATGTTTCTTGATCTCAAAATTTGGAAGCTGATGCTCTAGCCAGTCTAGCTGCAGATCTAGTTATTCCTGTAAGAAGGCATAATTTGGTGATCCTTCTTAACAGAGATTTATTTTGTGTGAAAAATAATTTTTACATAGAATGCAGCTATGTTATAAATATGGTTCCTCCTAAGAAAGATTGGAGAAGTCCCTTTATAGACTTTGTGTCATATGGAATCTTACCAGAGGATCCTAAAGAAGCAGCATCTATCAAAAGACGATCGCTACATTTCAATTTTGATGCTTCTTTATAAAGTTTGTATCGCCGAACATATGATGGACTATTGTTACGATGTCTCTCTGGTGATGATGCAAGGCGGGTTATCCAAGAAGCTCATGATGGAGTATGTGAAGCATATCAACCCGGTCCTAAGTTACAGGATCGTATCAGGAGGATGGGCTACTACTGGCCTACTATGCTTGCAGATGCCGTGGAATATGCAAGAAAATACAAAGCCTGTCAAGTTCATGCAAATTTTATATATCAACCTTCTGAATATTTATATCCTACTATTTCATCATGGCCCTTTGAAGCATGGGGTATGGATATCATTGGTCCTATTCATCCTTCATCTTTTAGAGGACATCGGTTTATATTAGCTATCACTAATTATTTCTCCAAATGCGCGAAGGCAATTCCTCTTGCTGAGGTAAAGACATTCAATGTGATCATCTTTATCAAGCATCATGTAATTTATCGCTTTGGGATACCCCAAAGGATAATTCATGACAATGGGCCTCAATTCATCAGTCAAGCATTTTACCAATTTTGCGATAATAATAAGATACAAAATATGGCCTCAACGGCATATAATTCTGCTGCCAATGGTTTGGTAGAAGCCTTCTACAAAACCATTATCAAACTCTTAAAGAAATTTGTTTCTTCGAACAAAAAAGAATGGAACGAGAAATTGGGGTAATGTTTATAGGCATACCGCACAACGGAACGAACACCAATGGGGTGTACTCTATTTTCATTAGTTTACGGGTGTGAAGCAGTTCTCCCTATTAAAATTCAAATTCCATCACTCAGAATAGCAGTAGCTAATGAGCTGACTAAGAAAAATAATGATCGTTTAAGACTTCAAGAGCTAGAAGGGTTAGACAAAAGATGCCTTCAAGCTCAACAACACATTGAGTTCTTCCAAGCACGTATCTCCAGAGCTTTTAATCAAAAAGTGAAGGAAATAGTGTGTCACTACCACATTTTCTAGGAAAGGGTATTTTAGTCATTTCCTATTTAATTAAATATTGTGCATGGTAAATAATTATTTGTTGTATTATTTAATTGTTGCTAGATGTTATTTAATTATTTTGGACTTATATTAGTGGACCCAACTAGTTAGTTTGGACCCATGGACCAACATGAATTAATTAGTTAGACTTGGCCCATTTAGAAAGTCCATTGTTAAGGAGATGGATTAAATTAATTAAATCATTAAACTAGAAGCTTCCTTCCTTAATTATTTCTTTATGAGAGGCCCCAAGGGGTACATTGGATATTTTATAATTGCTTGAGGAAGGGGTAGGGGCCGGCCTATTAAAAGAGGGTGAAAATTTCTCTCTCCTCTCATTTTCATTCCAAATCTAGATCTTGAATTTCCCACTACCAAATTCCTTTCATTCCCATTCTATTTCCCAACCAAATTTATTCCAATTCCTTTCCAATTCACCATTAGAAAGTTGAGAAACAAGGATCTAGAAGGAGGAAGTAAGGATCTACAAAGAGGAGCAATGATCTACAATTTGGAAGCAATTTTATCTCAATTGGAGGTTTCATTGGAAATTCATCTCTCAATAGGTATAATTAAGTTTTTTTCCCTTAAATTAGCTTTTAAATCTGAGATTTAATCATGTAAAATCAACCCATATGTATGTACTACACATAGGACTTGGTTTTGTGTTCATAGGAGACCCATGGAGAAAGTTATGGTGCTTTTTGTGTCAATTTTGTGGAAATTCTGAATTAACATTTTGTTGTGTATGTCAATTGATCCTATAGATCAATTGGGCATGTGCTTATGTGTTTGGGGCTAGTGTCGTGTCCACAATTGGGTACGTGTAGGTCGTATCCCAATAATTTGGTGATACATGTTGTTTTGGGTGTTTTTCCTTCGACATGGGACTTTGTACATGTCGTATTTTGACACGGACACATAGATCTATATTTAATACTTTGATTTGTTTATAAATAATATTTGTGACTTGCTTGTGTCCTTCGGAGTACAATTGGTTGTGTGTTGGACTCGTGTCGCATGCGTATCCTAGATCTAGTGGGATACGGTGTGATACTCTCCATTTGTGTGTGTTTATGTGTAGATCTAATTATTTATGCTTTAATTCTTGAATTATAATTAGTAAATATATATAGATGTTATATATTTATTTTAGTGTAATTATTATGATATTTATTGTAGCATAGATCTATGTATTTATATGTGTACTAATATAATATATAAATATATATGTAGCTTTCTTTACATGCATTTATATATGTTACAACTTATGTTAATAAAATAAATTATATATAAATGTTTTATGTAGCTCACTGAGCATTTAATGACAGTTCTGTCATTAATGCTGCGGGCGGGTTTTTGAACAGTAGTGGCGACGGTTTTCTGTGACAGTTGTTAACTGTCACCAATTAAGTGACAATGGGTTTTTATACAGCAATTTTGGCGACGGCTTTTGCAGTGACAGTTGGAACTGTCACTATAGGGTCTGTTTATTGAAAATCAGTGTTTTAACATACTGTTTTCAGTGACAGTTAGGCAGTTTTAGTTTATATTTTATATATGATAATTATATATATATATATGTATATATATATATATATATATATATATATATATATATATATATATATATATATGTATGTATTGTGAGATATAATACTAGTATTGTTATAATTTTAATTGTATAATATATTAGTTTATATATAATATATAATGTATAAGAGTAACTACTATATCTATGTATCTTGAGCATTACTTTGTATGGGTACCAAGTTGGTTCAAAACCATGATTCCTAATTGTTGTATTTAATATTCTATATTATTATGCATTATTATTAATATATATGTATTATGAGGTTTACCTTGGATTCACGTATCCGAAGATACGGTATCCTTATATTTTAGATTGTGGTTCCTAGGACTTAGATTATAGTATTTTTGATCCAAGATTTTGGTACTTAGACTTGTGCAACATAGAAATAAATAGTTGACCTTGGTTTGACCATAGTTGACTTTAGAGTTGACCATAGTTGACTTTTGACTTAGAATTGACTTATTAACCTAGAAGTTGACTAGTTTAACTTGCTCTCTTTTCGGGACCTTGTATTGATGTTGTATTCTGTATCTAGGTCTTCGAGGCACTGAGTCAGACATCTGTGAGACTGTTCATTGGACTTCAGGCGAGTACATTCTCTGATAGTTTCTCATTTATGATATCCTCTATGTTCACTGTATCTAGTGTAGATATCCATATTCTCTTGACACTATGGTTACACGGATTGGTATATCCGGATCTCGTCATGAGATGTTATTTCTTGGTATATGGTGTATATGGTGCAAGTATTATTTCATTGGTTATCTTGTACATGTACAGACACCAATTTTTGGGAGGAGTCGCTCTCTTCTTGGGGAATCTAGTGCCATAGCATACCGTGGTTGGATCTATTATACTTGTCGGGGGTGGGGATCATTAGTATAGATATGTGATCAATATTCCTATTAAATAAAGTACAGATTACAGAATAGTGTTGATCATGCAGCACACGTATGATTAGCCAGGCCGCATTGTATCTTGCCCAAGCCGATCACATGTTAAGCTAGTACTCACACAATTAGTCATTAGTATTATTGTTTCATTGGCATATTGCTCATTATTGTATTTATTTCTAGTATTTCCTTATTGTACATATATCTCTTGTATCTATTGTGTATCTTGTTTATCCACAGCTATTTACTATTACATAGTTTTTATCATTAATTAGAACTGCTGTTAGAGATGTACTCTGCTCCTTTCCTGACTGGATATATTTTTCCAGATGACACTGAGGAGTGGTACCCTACCTTTTATGGACCCCAGGATGTTGTGGGTTTAGATTCTGAGACCCTAGATCAAGAGGGACTTATCCCAACTGAGACAGTTGACCTTGGAGTTGTAGCCTCATAGTATTCTTTTGTACTGGATTTGTCTCCAGCTTATTTCTGTATTTCTTCAGACTCATTGATGTATTTTAGACTCATGAGTTATATTGTGACTATTCTATTCTTATCTGATTCGTGCTCATTTCTCTCTTAGTTCTGTGAATGAGTATACTATCAATATTGGTGGTTCAATATATTGCTAGATAGATTATCTAGACAGCGTTTTACCGTCGATTCTGCGGCGTAGGCTGGGCGTTGTTTTCGACTAGTACCCTTACACCGGGTGCGGGTCATGACACATTTTTGGTGGTGGCCCATGCAGGTCTAGCTTCATAAAATATGTGATGTCGTGGTAGTGCGACAACTTAGTTGTACTACTGCGAGCCTGCGATAGGATATAGGATATAGGCTGAGATACTCAATCACATCTAGAAAAATTCTTTTGATTCAACTATTCTCCTTTGATATTGATACTTGATCCCTTAAACTGTCCTTTCCTTGATGTCTTACATCTTGTGCCATATTGATTCTTTCTTTCGCTTTCTCTCAGGATGCCGCCTAAGACTAGATCACAGCATGGGAGAGCAGTTTCTGAGAGGTCTGCGACATCCCGAGGGCATACACCAGTCACTTCTTCGGTGATTGGAGTGTCAGCAGCTTTCGGAGGTCCACCACCTACTCAGAGGACTGTGCCAGCTGTATCTGAGGGGCTTCCACCTCCACCTCCTGTGCTTCCACCTCCACCTCCTGTGCCAGCAGAGGCGTCACAGATGATTACAATGTTTCATGAGATGCTCGAGGCACAGAGGGCTCAGTCAGAGGCACATCAGAGGCAGACCGACGTTCTACGGTAGGGCATCGAGAGTTCTCATCAGCTTGCTCGTGCTGTAGTTGAGAGAGGAGTTCCAGTCCAGCAGCAGGTTGTTCCTCAGGTTGCTCATCTTCGGCCAGGCAATATTCAGGACTTTAAGAAACTGGAGCCTAGGGTTTTCAATGGGACAGAGGGCATCATCTACGCTGATGATTGGCTCCAGGACATTGAGCATCTTATGAGGGTATCCCATCTTTCTGAAGATCTGAAGGTTGAGGCGGTAGAACTTTAACTGTTCGACGTCGCTCGCACTTGGTTCAGGAATGAGCCAATTCTGGTTGACGTAGGACAATCTTGGGAGGTATTCAAGGACCTTTTTAAGAAGAAGTTTTTCGCCCAGATAGACAGGCTTGACTTGGGGAGACAATTTGAGTCTCATTCAGGGGAGCATGTCTTTGGAGGAATACGCTGCGGAGTTCGGTAGGTTGAGCCGATTTGTAGAGTATCTGGTGAGAGAACCGGAGGTTCAAGCTATTCGTTTCCATGAGGGTCTAAACTGGGAAGTGAAGATTCTCATTCCATTTTTTTATGAGACATACTCGGAGATACTTGCGGAGGCACGCAAGGTTGAGCATGATTTGGGTTTGAAGACCAAGAGAGACCGTGATTCTTTTCTGGGGGCCAACGGCAGTGCAGTATCTTCCAAACATCCTTATTTCCAGTCCAGACCTTTCCAGCAGCCACAGCAGAACCAGACTCCAGCTAGAACGCCTTTTCACCAGGCACCTTAGCAGAGACAGTTACAACAAGCTCCATGCAACTACTGCAAGAAGCCCGGCCACATCTGGAAAGTTTGTATGAGGAGGCTAGGAGTTTATTTGTATTGTGGTACTGAAGGGCATCAATCGAGGAAGTGTCCTCGTCGTGCAGTTCAGGGAGCAGCTCCAGCTCCGAGGGCACAGACGATACCACCTGCAGCACAGCCGAGGGGACCGCTTCCGACACAGCAGCAGTATTTTGTCCAGCATCAGCAACAGGGCGGTGCTCGATAGGGACGAGCATTTGATATAACCCACCGAAGATGTCATCGCAGGTTCTATTCTTCTTGATTCCATTCTAGCTTTTGCTTTGTTTGATAGTGGTGCTTTCCATAGTTTTGTATCTGTTTCTTTTGCTCTAAAGCATGGTTTGGTAGCTGAGTCTTTGCAAGATCATGACCGGGGGAGGCATTATCCTGGTTAATGATATTTGCAAGGACCGAAGAGTTACTCTGGGAGGTCGGGAGTTGAGTGCGTGTCTACTTGTAATGCCACTTCCGAGCTACAATATTGTACTCGGGATGGATTGGTTGAGTAGGCACCGTGCTAGCATAGATTGTAGAGGAGGTAAAGTTTTGTTTGGTCCGCCAGGAGAGCCAGAGTTCGAGTTTGCTAGAGGAGCTGCAGAGCAAGGTGAAGGCATTATTTGTGGAGCTATGATGGAAGATAAGGAGTTGCCACATCCGTTGATAGCGGAGTTCTTGGATGTGTTTCCTGAGGAATTGCTAGGATTGCCGCCAGATCGAGATATTGAATTTTCTATAGACTTGGTGCCAGGTGCAGAACCAATTTTACAGCATGTCTATAGAGTAAACAACAGCAAGTTGGTCGAGTTGAAGAAGTAGGTGGACGAATTACAGGATAAGGGATTTATCAGATCGAGTTCTTCACCATGGGGAGCCCCGGTATTGTTTGTATCGAAGAAGGATGGATCGGTGCGCACGTGCATTGATTACAGGGCTTTGAATAATCTCACTATCAAGAATAAGTATCCTTTGCCACGGATTGATGATCTGTTTGATCAATTGGGTGGTGCCAAGGTAATTTCTAAGATAGATTTGAGATCAGGCTACCATCAGGTGAAGGTGAAGCCGGAGAATATATCGAAGACTACTTTTAGAACTCGGTATGGTCAGTACGAGTTTATGGTGATGTCGTTTGGTTTGACTAATGCACCAGCGGTATTTATGAACTTGATGAATAAGGTGTTCCACCAGTACCTTGACTAGTTCATGGTGGTGTTCATCGACGACATACTCATATACTCGAGGACACCGGAGGAGCATGAGGAGCATTTGAGGATTGTGTTGGATGTGTTGAGGAAGGAGAAGTTGTATGGGAAGTTGTCCAAGTGTGAGTTTTTCTTGGACAAGGTGGAGTTCTTGGGGCATGTTGTGACTGGTGATGGTATTTCAGTGGATCCGAAGAAAATTTCAACAGTAGAATCTTGGAAGACTCCAAGTTCAGTAGCAGAGATCAGGAGTTTCTTGGGATTGGCAGGCTACTACAGGAAGTTTGTGCAAGAATTTTCGAGGATTGCCGAACCGATGACCAAACTCACAAGAAAGGATGTGGAGTTTGTTTGGACAGATGATTGCCAGGTTGCTTTTGAGGAGTTGAAGAAGAGGTTGACGTCTGCTCCTATTTTGACGTTGCCATCAGGGTCCGGAGGTTTCACTATTTTTAGTGATGCATCGGGGAAGGGTTTAGGTTGTGTTCTTCAGCAGCATGGAAAAGTGATTGCCTATGCATCCAGGCAATTGCGTCCTCATGAAAAGAACTATCCTACCCATGATTTGGAGTTGGCAGCTGTCATATTCGCCCTGAAGTTGTGGAAACATTATTTGTACGGAGAGCGTGTGGAGATCTTCACAGACCACAAAAGCTTGAAGTACGTTTTCACGCAGAAGGAGTTGAACATGAGGCAGCATCGGTGGTTGGAACTGATAAAGGATTTTAATATCTTTTTGCAATATCATCCTGGGAAAGCCAATGTAGTTGCCGATGCTTTGAGCAGGTATCCGGTAGCTATTTTCTTGACGCAGGATCGATATTTGTTGGAGGACTTGGAGAGCTTGGGCATTGAGGTGATTGTTTCTGGTGGTGCTATGTAGATGTGGGGATTGCAGATACACTCAAATTTGATGGACAGGATCAAGGCAGCACAGTATGATGATGTATCTCTGAGGAGTATCAGAGCTCAAGTGAGAGCAGGATTGGAGAATGATTTTACTATTGCAGAGGATGGATCTTTGAGTCATGGAGTTAGATTGTGTGTGCCTAGTGGGGAGTTCAGTGAGAAGGTATTGCAGGAAGCATATCGCTCTCAGTATTCCATACATCCAGGTGCTAACAAGATGTATCGGAAAATGTGAGAGAGTGTGTGGTGGTATGGCATGAAGAGGAAAGTGGCACAGTTTGTATCCAGATGCTTAGTGTGCCAGCAGGTGAACGCCGAGAGACAGAGGCCAGGAGGTTTACTTCAGCCATTACCTATTCCAGAGTGAAAGTGGGAACACATTACTATGGATTTTGTGTCCGGACTTCCACGATCTCCAGGAGGAAAAGACGCAATTTGGGTCATTGTTGATAGGTTGACCAAGTCGGCCCATTTCTTGCCTTTCAAGATGGGTTTGTCTACGGAGAAGCTGGCAGAGACGTATGTGAGGCAGATCGTTAGGATACATGGAGTTCCCATCAGAATAGTCTCAGATCGAGATAGTCGTTTCACTTCTCATTTCTGGAGGAGTTTGCAGGAGAGTTTGGGCACTCAGCTCAAGTTCAGTACTGCATATCATCCCCAGACAGATGGACAGTCAGAGAGGACTATCCAGACTCTCGAGGATATGTTGCGCACTTGCGTACTAGATTTCGGGAGTTCTTGGGAGGACCATCTCCATTTGGTAGAGTTTGCTTACAACAGTTACCAGGCCAGTATAGAGATGTCACCTTTTGAAGCTCTATTTGGTCGGAGGTGTCATACTCCTTTGTCTTGGGACGATGTTGGAGAAAGAGTTTTGCTTGGGCCAGAGATGGTTGTGGATGCAGCAGAAAAGGTTCAGTTGATCAGAGACAGATTTCGAGTGGCGCAGGACAGACAGCGGCATTGGGCCGATAGCCATTGGAGACCTTTGGAGTTCGAGGTACAGTTTAGATTTTGTTTGTGCTTGTTCTTGTTTCTTAAGATGGTGTTTTGTTATAGGTGGGTAGTTTGGTGTTTCTGAGGATTTCTCCGACTTGAGGCACGATTCGCTTCGGTGGAGGCGGAAAGCTTAGTCCGTGATTCATCGGACCTTTCACTATTCTAGAGAGGGTCGGTGCAGTTACTTATAGACTAGACTTGCCACCTGTATTGGAGGGAGTACACAACGTGTTTCATGTGTCACAGTTAATACGATACGTGGCAGATCCTTGTCATGTATTGGATCACTCGGAGATAGAGGTGGGCCCTACTCTTAGCTATCCAGAGCATCCAGTTGAGATTCTGGATCGGAGAGAGAAGGTGCTGAGAAACAAGACTATTCCTTTGGTGCGCGTCGCATGGAGGCATCACTCTCCGGGGGAGTCTACCTGGGAGAGATAGGATGAAATACGAGAGCGTTATCCATATTTGTTTGTACCTTGAGGTATGTTATTTCCAAGATATATTTTGTTCATTGTTATGCTCTGTTCATTAGTTAGTTGTGATTCTTTAGTTCTGTTCTGTGATTTTATGGGGGTAGTTTTCATCTTTGAATTTCGAGGACAAATTTTTTTAAGGAGGGTAGACTTGTCACTACTACATTTTCTAGGAAAGGGTATTTTAGTCATTTCCTATTTAATTAAATATTGTGCATGGTAAATAATTATTTATTGTATTATTTAATTGTTGCTAGATGTTATTTAATTATTTTGGACTTATATTAGTGGACCCAACTAGTTAGTTTGGACCCATGGACCAACATAAATTAATTAGTTAGACTTGGCCTATTTAGAAAGCCCATTGTTAAGGAGATGGATTAAATTAATTAAATCATTAGACTAGAAGCTTTTTTCCTTAATTATTTCTTCATGAGAGGCCCCAAGGGGTACATTGGACATTTCATAATTGCTTGAGGAAGGGGTAAGGGCCGACCTATTAAAAGAGGGGGGAAATTTCTCTCTTCTCTCATTTTCATTCCAAATCTAGATCTAGAATTTTCCACTACCAATTCCTTTTATTCCCATTACATTTCCCTACCAAATTTATTCCAATTCTTTCCCAATTCACCATTAGAAAGTTGAGAAGCAAGGATCTAAAAGGAGGAAGCAAGGATCTACAAAGAGGAGCAAGGATCTACAATTTGGAAGCAATTTTATCTCAATTGGAGGTTTTATTGGGAATTCATCTCCCAATAGGTATAATTCAGTTTTTCCCCTTAAATTAGCTTTTAAATCTGAGATTTAATCATGTAAAATCAACCCATATGTATGTACTACCCATAGGACTTGGTTTTGTGTTCATAGGAGACCCATGGAGAAAGTAATGGTACTTTTTGTGTCAATTTTATGGGAATTCCGAATTGATATTTTGTTGTGTGTGTCAATTGATCCTATAGATCAATTGGGCATGTGCTTATGTGTTTGGGGCTAGTATCGTGTCCACAATTGGGTACGTGTAGGTCGTATCCCAACAATTTGGTGATACATGTTATTTTGGGGGTTTTCCCTCCGACACGGGACTTTGTACATGTCATATTTTGACACGGACACATAGATCTACATTTGACACTTTGATTTGTCCATAAATAATATTTGTGACTTGCTTGTGTCCTTCGGGGTGCAATTGGTTGTGTGTTGGACTCATGTCGCATGCGTATCCTAGATCTAGTGGGATACGGTGTGATACTCTCCATTTGTGTGTGTTTATGTGTAGATCTAATTATTTATACTTTAATTCTTGAATTATAATTAGTAAATATATATAAATGTTATATATTTATTTTAGTGTAATTATTATGATATTTATTGTAGCATAGATCTATGTTTTTATATGTGTACTAATATAATGTATAAATATATATGTAGCTTTCGTTATATGTATTTATATATGTTACAACTTATGTTAATAAAATAAATTATACATACATGTTTTATAAAATATATTTATGTGTTTAAATGAGGGATTATATTAATTATAATTATTATATAATTAATTGTATATAAATGAATGTATTTTTATGTGTGCATTTAGCCATGTTAAAATATGTACATTAGCACATGGAATGTGTATTGTAGCTTTTAATATTTATTTATATGTATAGGATTATGTATATATAAGTATATATTATTTATTTATTTTATATATATATATTGATTTATATATTTATATATATATATATATATATATATATTTATATATATTATTTACTTTTAGGCGACGGCTCCATTAATGACAGATTTTGTCATTAAACAGCAGCAGCAGCCGCTGTAGCTCACTTAGCATTTAATGACAGTTCTGTCATTAATGCAGCGGGCGAGTTTTTGAACAACAGTGGCGACGGTTTTCTGTGACAGTTGTTAACTGTCACCAATTAAGTGACAGTAGATTTTTATACAACGGTTTTGGCGACGGCTTTTGCAGTAACAGTTGAAACTGTCACTATAGGGTCTGTTTATTGAAAATCAGTGTTTTAACACACTGTTTTCAATGACAGTTAGGCAGTTTTAGTTTATATTTTATATATGATAATTATATATATATATATATGTATATATATATGTATTGTGAGATATAATACTAGTATTGTTATAATTTTAATTGTATAATATATTAGTTTATATATAATATATTATGTATAAGAGTAAATACTATATCTATGTATATTGAGCATTACTTTGTGTGGGTACCAAGTTGGTTCAAAACCATGATTCCTAATTGTTGTATTTAATATTCTATATTATTATACATTATTATTAATATATATGTATTGTGAGGTTTACCTTGGATTCACGTATCCGAAGATACGGTATCCTAATATTTTAGATTGTGGTTCCTAGGACTTAGATTATAGTATTTTTGATCCAAAATTTTGGTACTAGACTTGTGCAACCTATAAATAGATAGTTGACCTTGGTTTGACCATAGTTGACCATAGTTGACTTTAGTTGACTTTAGAGTTGACCATAGTTGACTTTTGACTTAGAATTGACTTATTAACCTAGAAGTTAACTAGTTTAACTTGTTCTCTTTTCGGAACCTTGTATTGATGTTGTATTCCATATCTAGGTCTTCGAGGCACCGAGTCAGACATCTGTGAGACTGTTCATTGGACTTCAGGCGAGTATATTCTCTGATAGTTTCTCATTTATGATATCCTCTATGTTCACTGTATCTAGTGTAGATATCCATGTTCTCTTGACACTATGGTTACACGGATTGGTATATCCGGATCTCGTCATGAGATGTTATTCCTTGGTATATGGTGTATATGGTGCAAGTATTGTTTCATTGGTTATCTTGTACATGTACAGACACCGATTTTTGGGGGAATTCGCTCTCTTCTTGGGGAATCTAGTGCCATAGCATACCGTGATTGGATCTATTATACCAGTCGGGGGTGGGGAGTATTAGTATAGATATGTGATCAATATCCCTATTGAATAAAGTACAGATTACAGAATAGTGTTGATCATACAGCACACGTATGATTAGCCAGGTCGCATTGCATCTTGCCCAAGCCGATCACATTTTAAGCTAGTACTCACACACTTAGTCATTAGTATTATTGTTTTATTGGCATATTGTTCATTATTGTATTTATTTCCAGTATTTCTTTATTTTACATATATCTCTTGTATCTATTGTGCATCTTATTTATCCACAGCTATTTACTATTATATAGTTTTTATCATTAATTAGAACTGTTGTTAGAGATGTACTCTGCTCCTTTCCTGACTGGATATATTTTTCCAGATGACACTGAGGAGTGGTACCCTACCTTTTATGGATCCCAGGATATTGTGGGTTTAGATTCTGAGACCCTGGCTCAAGAGGGACTTATCCCAACTGAGACAATTGACCTTGGAGTTGTAGCCTCGTAGTATTCTTTTGTACTGGATTTGTCTCCAGCTTATTTCTGTATTTCTTCAGACTCATTGATGTATTTTAGACTCATGAGTTGTATTGTGACTATTCTATTCTTATCTGATTCGTGCTCATTTCTCTCTTAGTTCTGTGATTGAGTATACTATCATTATTGGTGGTTCAATATATTGTCAGATAGATTATCTAGACAGCGTTCTACCGCAGATTCTGCGACATAGGATGGGCGTTGTTTCAGACTAGTACCCTTACACCGGGTGCGGGTCATGACAGAGTGTTCAAAGTTGGTGAGCTAGTTTTAGCTGTGAAGAGGCCAATGATCATTACACATAAAAGTAAGGGAAAATTCCAGCCCAAATGGGAGGGCCCTTATGTGATTGAAACAATATTTTCAAATGGCGCTTACAGATTAGCGAAGCCTAATAGAGATTTGATAATGGCTCCTATCAATGGCAAATTCCTGAAGAAGTATTTTGGTTGATCTCCCTTGCTTAATGGAGTATGATAAAGATTTTATTCTGATGATACTATGTACAAACATTAGTTGAATCATATTCTATCATGTTCATATTACCTCTGAATAGATATGTTTAACTAATTTGAAACTTCAAAACCTATCATGTCCATATTACCTCTGATAGTATTTTGTATATAAATTTAGTTAGATCATATTCTATCATGTTCATATTATCTCTGAATAGATATATTCAGTAAAACCAGTTACCGAAAGTATATCATGTCCATATTACCTCTGATATCACTTTTATCTTAGCCTATCATTTATATTCTAATAATAAGTGATGGGTCCACAGAGTCAGAAAATGTGTCTTCATTATCTCTGAGAATAACAAATTACATGGTAAAGAAAGAGCAAAGGAAGCTATGATATCCCTCCATGGTCTATCATTGCAGAGAATATTTGCTCGAAGACGTCTCTTTTTATGGCTCCTTACATGCTAGTATATGAACTACTTCAGCATGATGACGATATTGTTGCAAAGAAATGATGCCCTTCTCACTCGAGTCTTTAAAGGCTGTCTGTCTGGAGTAGCTTACCAATGGTATCGTAGTCTATCTGACAACTGCATTACTTCTTTTGAAGATTTCAAAACTCTATTCTTTGCTCGATTCTATGAGGGAGGAATGGACATTTCTATGTCATTACTCATTGAAGTAAAGCAGAAGAAAAAAGAAAACGTTCGTAATTTTATTGAACGCTTTCGTCAGGCTACTTTACAGATGCCTCCTAGAGTTCCACATTCAGCCTTGGGGGATATTTGTTGTTTTATAATAAACGAAAGAAATGAAACTAGGTTTGTATGAAACCATTTTCTTAGGTTTACAAACAAGAAAAAGAAGTACAATTAATCCTATACGAGGATATTAAGTACAAAAGTTTGATTCTGGAGAAATATTGCTATAGGAGTCTGATCTGCAGTCGATCACTTTGTCCTTTGGACCACACGATGACAAATAAGTACTATAGAAGAAGAAGAAGCTTCAAAAATCGTAAGAGGGATTGGATGCTCGATGTCAAAGTCGTCAATCACTCCCATCTGTCTGTGCTCTAGGATCTTCTCTCTCAAAAAAATAAAATCCGATCCTTGACCCACACTCTTTCGACCTTTGACCTCCGTGGCCGGAGGTCTAAATTTATAGGGTTTAGTGACAGTAACCGTCCAGTCAGCGTAGAAGCCGAATAGTGGAGGGTGTGGCACTTTTTATGCGACGGTTATAATAACTGCCATCCACGTTTAAATGATCTTCTAAATAGGCGTATGACGCGTGTCCCATTAAGAGATAATACGTATAACTGCTACGAAGATCACGGCATACAAGCCACGTAGGTAACTGCCCCTCGCGTAGAAAAGGTTGGCATAGAAGCCAATAATTGTCACCATGGCGTAGAAGCCAAATAGGCGTAAAAGCCGAATAGTTGTCAAGTTGGCGTAGAAGCCAAGTAGCTGTCATACTGGCGTAGAAGCCAGGTAGCTTTCATACTGGCGTAGAAGCCAGGTAGCTGTTATGTTGGCGTAGAAGCTAAATTCTGCGTAAAGCTTGATGTTGACTGGGGTCTTGAGCGTATTCTGGGCCAAATAGCCTTATCACGCACCTTTGCAAATATGGCCTGAATTGGCGTATTTCAAAGAGATAGCATACGACGTACTCCAATAGTTGAAAATAGCCAGGTTGGCGTATTTCAAGGAGATAGTATACGGCGTACTCCTATAGTTGAAAATAGCCTGATGGCATAATATACAGGGATGGTGATCTGGACGTATTAGCCCTAATTATAGCTCACCCAGTCATCAAAAGTAGAACCAAATCTCGTGCATTTAATGCAGAGATCTGCCCCCATCTCGCGTATTAACTGCAGAGACGTGCCTCGAGTTCTGTACGAAGAGCAACTTTTGACGTGGCGGTCAACTTTGTCTCATCCCGGACGTAAAAGCTCATGTCTGCCTGTGTAAAACTAGGCAACGTATTACTTGAATGCATAAATGATGACTTAAATCAAGGCTTTGCACTAAACGACAGTCTGGGACTCTGTGTAGAATCATCATTACAGCCGTCCTCTCGATAGTTGTGCAGTACTCTTTGTCAGGAGTCAGGTTTATTGTACTGTCTGACAGGTTCATTCGAAGAATTTGAAGCGTTCCTCGTATAACTCCATGCTGCATTAAAAGCAGATATATGTTACGCTGTTTGGAGGGGGCAGCCACCTTTAATGCTACAAATGGCCTCGAAAGTGACGCTTTATGCGGACTGTTCTTGGGTTCTATTTTTTGCTAAAAATAGAGTTGAAGCTCCGCTGTACGCCAATAGCTCTGAAGTCATGATTTATGCTGCACAGCATTGAAACTTTACTTTACGCGGGCTTCATGCATATTGCGTATAATTTCTCCAGCGTATTTTTTATGCTTCTACAAGACCCCCTTTAAAGTTTTCAAATTCCTCATAATTTGAAACACTTTGAATGAAGCATGAAATGGTCAATTTTGACTCATTCCACGAGGTTGATTTCTCGGTTGGGATTTAATGTGATCTTCTCTGCCGATATAAAGGCTGATGAGTTAAGCTGTTCTTTCCACACTTCCTTCACCACAAAGAGATGGTTGCCGAGGTTCATCTTACTGACTTGAGAAAGAAGAAGATCATGTTCTTCCAGTATGTAAGGAGCCATAAAAAGAGGCATCTTTGAGCTAATGCCATATGCAACGATGGATCATGGAAGGATATCATAGCTTCCTTTGCTCGGGATGATCAGCAATTTTATATGACGATTCATCCAGGAGAGAGGAAGGGTCGTATTGGACCACACAGCTTGCAAGCTGTATTTTCTTCCATCAAGGCGGTGGACGAGGGTAGGCAGTTTGGCCCTATCTTCCAGTATTGAGTTGGGTCTGAACCCCTAACTCAATTCTAGGACATGCCTGCCATGGCGTAAGGAGGATAGGCTCTGAATAATTTACACAAGACCAGTTATGTATCCTCCCGCAATTAATCATTTTCTTGTTAATCGGTCGTGGAAGCTGATTAACTGCTGAAGAAGACAAAAAAAAGATCTCCACCAATATGATAACCTGGCATAGCAGATTCTTGGTGTGATCTTAAGTAAAAATAAGAAAGCCTTGGTAGAACAAGGATTTCCATCATATGTAATCATAAAGATAAAAAATACTTTGTAGACTAGATTTCTATCATATGTAATCATGATTAATAAAATTTGTCTTCTTTTACGCATCTGATGATTTGCCATATTTGCTGTGAGAAAGTCTGAATATGTATAGCTTCAACACGTCTGAATAACTTTACCAACTATGATTAAAAGAGTATCTGATCTCATCCTGTCTTTTACGCATAACTGAAGACATGTAGAAAGCTTCTTAGCATTAAGTTGTCTTTGAAGATTCAAACTGTCATACTATTTTGGACATGGAGTCGCGTAGAATTCTGAACTGTCAATTCTTTGACATGAAAGATTCTGGTTCAGACCATCATTTTTAAGAGTGATTTCTCGAAAATCCCTTGAGATAGGGTGAGAAATGGCCGTCAAACAGGCCATACTTGAACGTTTGTAAAAGATTCTGACTGGAGTTTGGATGAACTTCCAACAGCCCAAGGAGAAGAGTCATCCTCAATATTGAACTCTGTGTATTTCAGGCACTTGAAATATTTTGTAGACAACAATGAGCATCTTCTGCGTAAACCCTTGTAATTGGTCGTCTGTAGTTTTCAAGCATAGAATCATTGATTTGTAGGTTCTGAGCGTAAAAACTCCTGAGCATGAAATCATAGATTTGTAGCTTCTGAGCATAAAGTCATAGGTTTGTAGCTTCTCGAGCGTAAATACTACCGAGCATAAAAGCATCCGGGCGTAAAACCATAGACTTATACTCTCTGAGTGTGAAATCATATATTTGTAGCCTCTGAGCGTAAAAACTTCTGAGCGTGAAATCATAGATTTCTAGCTTCTGAGCATAAAGTCGTAGGTTTGTAGCCTCTCGAGCGTAAAAGCTACCGAACATAAAAGCATCCGGGCGTAAAATCGTGGACTTATAGCCTCTGAGCGTAAAATCATAGATTTGTAGCCTCTGAGCATAAAAATATAGATCTGATTTGCACGTAAATTCTGGATCCACTGACAGTCCGTCTTCTTCTTTTAAATGATAGGCTGACGTGGTCCCAAATCATAACCAAATATTAAATATCGGATTTGGTTAGGAATTTGAAGAGTTATCTAAACTCTATAAATACCCCAAGGCCTTCAGAGAAGAAACCCTTCATCTGGCTTTTGCAACAAACCTTCGTCTCTTTGAGCACTCTTCTT
The DNA here is from genome assembly GCA_036927795.1 of Iris macrosiphon. Lineage (NCBI taxonomy): Eukaryota > Viridiplantae > Streptophyta > Magnoliopsida > Asparagales > Iridaceae > Iris > Iris macrosiphon. The sequence continues at coordinate 157,374,218 of JAYESA010000009.1, forward strand.
CGTTTTTTCTCTGAGCACTTCTGAGTTTTAGCCATGGCACCGAAACCAACTTCCACCTCTAAGGGAAAGAAAGTTGCCTCTTCTTCTCGTTCCTCTGCTCAAGCGCGAGCAGCTCCCATTGGGCTGAGCGAACCCCGCTCTGAACGAAGTACCCCACCGTAAAGTTGTGCACCAGGCGTCATAGGTAAAGATTTTGGGACGAGCAAATGAAGAAAACCCTTCGCACACGTTGTACGTGAATGCGCTAGGTCATCTTTTGTGCTGAGAGCCTCTTCGAGGAAGATGATGCACAGAGATATTTTATCATTTATGCCCACATTCCTAATGTGTCAGCGTAAAAACTCCATATTTTTGCAGTCTGGCGTAAAAGCTTTGAGTGTCAAAATTTGGCGTATACTACAAACTTTGAGTGTTACACTCTGGATAAAAATTCAGGCGTAACAACTCAAATTTTGGCAGTCTGGCGTAAAAGCTTAGACTGTTAAGTTTTGGTGTATACTGCCAACCTTGAAACTTACGCCTCGGAAATAGATTCCAGCGTAAGAGCTCAAGTTTTTGCAGTCTTGGCGTAAATGCACAAATTGTTGATATTTGGCGTAAGCTGCAAGAATGTAATATCTAGTGTAGAAACTGACTTGTTCTTCTTGCATTTTGTAGTGGACTTGCAGATCCCTCTGTTGGCTGAGGTGATGGGTTCTGCTGCTGGTATACTGAACTCCAATTATCTGGAGGATTTGTCCCATGTGACATTCCCTATTTCTGGAACCCAGTATCCTGAAGGAAGGAGAATTCTGATATCGTCTCAAGGAGAATAAATGTTGTTGAGTATGATCAACGGGGAGTCCCTGACGTATATAGATGGGACCAAATATATAAAACCAGCTTTCCTATTCGGGGATATGATTGATAAACAATCCCAAACGAAGTCCAAGAAGGAAAATTGGGTGTTTACTGCTGAGGGCATGGTCATGTACCTGCCAAGGATGCCTAGAGATTACCCTATCTCGGCATTCTTCCATGCCACACATCCCAGGAGGATGTCATGGACCCTGACTCCTGATCTTCACGGCCAGCAGGAGAAGATATTTTATCAGAAAGGATCAGACCGAGGATTATTTGTGAGCCGTCCTTCAGGCCCTATTATGCCTTTCAAGGGATTATTTTCGGGCAGCGTCCCGAGTGAAGACATTGTACTAGTCCAGCCGGTTCAAATATCGACTTTTTGTAATGACTTCATGGGGCGGGGAGGAGTATACCCCAAGGTTAATCCTCGAACCAGCGGGTGGCTTAGCCCCGAAAATCTTCGATGGGCTCGTTTAACTGCCTGGGCCCTGAAGTATTTTCAGATGGAGCTGGAGAGCATTAGTCTGTTCGCGGCTGTGAATGCTACCAGTGTTGGGTTGCCTCTCAATCCCAACCTGTTTTTGGCTTTGATTGTAAACCCCCAGATTTTGTAAGAATTTTAAATCTTGGATTTTCCCCAATTTTCTGGAATTTTCTGGGAATTTTCTGTAATTAAAATCAAGACTTTTAATTAATAAATGATTTTTAATTGTTAATAAATAATAATAAAATATCATGGAAATAATATTTTTGGGTGTAAAATGAAAAACTGGACTTAGGATAATTTTTCTGGAATTTATTGGGCCCCGGACCTATTTTTAAATGCCTTAAAACTATTTAAATCTAATTAAATAATTATTATTTATTATGAATTATTACTGTTATTATTATTATTTCTATTATTATTATTTTTTCTATTTTTCGGCCCGGCCCGGTCCAGTGGGCCGAGCCCAGCAGCCCAACCCGCGGCCCGTCACCCTAACGGGTCGGGTCGGGTCCGCCTGAACCCGACCCGCCCGGACCCGCTTCCCCCTCACACGTGACCCAGCCCCCTCCCCGCACGACGCGGTCGCCCCCGCGTCCGCCGCCGCCGCCTTCGCCCGCCGCGCCACGTCCCCGCTCCACCCGGCTCGCCTCCGCCTTCCCCGCCTCGACCCTGCCTTGCTCGGCCCGACTCCCAGCCGCTCCGCCTATTTAAACCGCGGCTCTCCTCCCCTCGCCGCCACCGCACGCCACCAGCAACCCCTCGCCGCCACCGCACGCCACCTAGCCCTAGCCCCATCTGCCGCTGCTAGCCTCCGCTCGCCCTCGCCGCCGTGAGCCGCCCAGCGCCTCCCTCTCCCTCGGCGCCGCCCGCCGTCTCCTCCCGCAGAACAGCAGCGGCTGCGCCGCCCCAGCAGCCACTGCCCGCGGCCACACGCAGCCGCCCAGCCCCGGCCGGCCTCCCCCGCAGCGGCGCCACCCTGTCCGGCGCGCCTCCGACCGGCCCTCACCGTCTACGGCCGGAAAACCCTAACCCTAATTTTGGATTTCCGTGTCGGACACGACACGGACACGTCTCGACCCTGATTTTTGGGTCCCCTTCAGGTACGTGTAACTTTCGCCTCGTAGCTCCGTTTCCATTTCCACAAATTGCGTTGTGAAGCCTGTATGACCCTCTCGGTGTCCGGACAAACTGTTCGGGACATCGCGCCCTGTGGTGATCGCACACCGCGATCCAAAAACAGAAAAAACCAGACCCTGTTTCACCCCGGAACTGAGTCCGCCCCGCCAAACGGGACAACTTGGTCGCGTGCGGTCTTCACAGATACGTACGCATCGTCGATGCGGACGTGTGAATTTTCGTGGAAGCTGATTCGGGTGTGCGTGCACACCGGAATCAACGGGTATCCGCGAACATCGCCCCGTATCCGGCTTTTCTATAATTTACCCTAATTTCGTGCACACACGTCGGATCAAGATGAAACTTACGTCATCGGACTCGTAGCGATACGCTGGTCCTGTGGGTCAAGTTTGGTTCGATTCTGAGAACGTTGACGAAATCGCATGTCGTGGGCCCCACAGGCCCCGCTCGACGGGCGATTTTGTGTTCGGCTCATCGGAATCCAAATCTGGAAGTTTCGTTGGGTTCGTATCAGCGTTCCTGACCTGTTGACACTAAGTTTGGTGAATTTGGAGACCTTTAACCCGGACGCGTTTTTCGGTGCAAAGCGGGCCCACCGGCGGACCCCGTTTTGACCCGAAACTGCCGTTTTTGCCCTTGTCTCCAAATTGGACCCAAGGATAGGCGTTTCTAGCTATTTGATATCTTCTGAGAGTGATGGTAATGTCTATTTCAGCTTTTGGACTCATCTCTGGACTTTTCCCCCAAGAACCAAATTAATCAGATCCAAACAACAGGCAAGTACCTGCACTTCAAGTTTAATCTTTATATTGTGATAGTTAATTCCCTGCCTTACATGTACCCTTGATGTTTACACCTAGTGTTAGAAATGTTGAATTTCATGTCTTGAATATTGGAGTTCATGTCTTGTTTTTCATGTCGGGTGGGAGAATACTGAAAGGCATGTAGCTTACCCTGACTCTTGTCATGATTAATAGCTGTTGGTACACGACTGTCCATCAGTCGGATCTCGATTATTCGTGATTAATAGCCGTCTATGACGGCCGGTTTAACCCTATAAACCCCTACATGCCAACTAGGTATTCTAAATACACAAGTTCACACACATAGTTTCTTGTCTTGTTACAGTTCCTGCTGTTCTGTCACAGTTACATTTGTCCTATCATTCCTGATTTACTCATGCCCTGGTTTATAGCAATTAATCCTGTTTTACTTATAATCCAGATTTATAGCATCATTTTCCCAGTAAATTCTACTACTTACTTATGCATATTCTCACCATGATGATTAGTCAGTTATTTTCTACCTGTCACACATATTTAGTTAAATCTTGTTGTGCTCTGTGTACTTTGCTCCTTTCCTGACTGGATCCGTTGTTTTAGGCGATGATGAGAACCTTGCCCCTACCTATTATGGCCACTATGAGTTAGCAGGTAACACATGAGGAGCCAGTTTCCCCCAGGAGGCTACTTCTGTGGATCAGTTAGCTATAGCTGCTTATTCTTTCCTTTTCAGCATATACTCGGGTTTGTCCCCGATTTATCTTCTGGTTTGTATTAATTGTGGATTGGTTGTCACAGATTAAATATTATGAAATCTTAACATTCCTATTTCCTGTGATTATTCTTGCATGTTCATTCTGTGGATGAGATAGACTTTATATTACCTGTGATTATGCCCTAGACAGCGTACTACCGTCGACACTGCAGCGTAGGCTGGACGTGCCCACGTACTCGTGCCCGAATTTCCGGGTACGGGTCGTGACATTGATGGAGCGGTATATCTCGCTCACTGGGACTTTTGCCACTCCGCTAGGGGAGTTAGGATTGGTCCTTCATGAGATGACAGAGATTTCAAAGCTGCCAATAAGGGATACTCCTTATGAAGAGTATGTTCCCACAAACAGGGAGCTGAGGGATGTAAACCCTCGAGCAGTAGCAGTGTACCAAGAGTTGATGAGTCATTATCTTGCGTGCACTACCTTCTATAATGAGCCCTCTAATTTGGCTCATACCAACAAATAGGCATCCTATCTCTTCTTTCATCAGGCCAGAGATGCTAAGCCAGACAAAGTTATGGATAGCAGAGATAAGCCCTTGAATCTTCTGAGCGTGCTCAATGCCCAAATAGTCGATGATCTTATTGAAGACATGGGGCTTTAGATCAAGTTCTCGATGAGGAGATCGAGGGTTATCCTGCAGGCACTAAAGCCTACAGTTATATGAGGCATTGCCTTAAGCCTCGGTCAAAGAAAGATCAACTGGCTGGCTTCCTCTCTGTATGGCTACGTTGATTGGTAGTACCTGGCATCGCTTCTGCGGATCGCATTCATCGTAACACCTTATGTCCTGCAGTGCATTTGGTATTTGGGGTAAGACTGGACCTGCTCCCTGCCATGGTATGCCAGATACAAGCTGGCCTGAGGGCCCTTACTGATGGGCTTCTCGCTGATGAGACACGGCGTAAAAGCTTTCCCAGGGTAGAGTTACCATTCCTATATCTGATGGGATGGTTAATTCTTTATAACACCAGGGTGATATCTTCCGGCTCTGCTAGTAGTTCAGAAAATAATTTCTTGTTAAATTACGAGAATTCCTCTTAGAATGTGACGACCGTCGTAGATTATCGGCGAGCATTAAATTTTTCTTATAGCTGGAAGCTCTTCTGTATCGTCCCTACTATACATATCAATCAACAGGGGATGAAACTTCAGAATTCAGGTCACAGGAAGACCGTTCTTTCTTCCGAAGCTTTTTATTGGTTGGTCTGCACTAGACATTCCTATTTACTGTACAGAAGTGAGGACCATTGCTTCTTGGAGCCTTATCTGCCCAGTCGGTTCCCCAGGCAGTTTGGGTATGACCAATTGCATGTGAGAAATGCAATCACCAGCTTCAAGTCCAGAGGTGGACTTATTGATGGAGCCAGAGGGTGGCGGTACTTCATAATGGGTTATACTGGAGCAACCTTTACTGTGCCTGCGACTTCTCTCTCCATGGAATTGCGCATCCTCCATTCATATGCACAATTTTATGTGGCCATCAATACCTTCCATCGCAATTTTGATATGCATGAAAGTTTTAGGATGCCCTCTCATAAGTCTACTAGAAGAGAGGAGGTCCAATTAGTCTCCTCTGATGAAGGTGAAGACCCTGTCGGTCCAGATGAGTTTTTGTTGACAATACCAAGAGACGTAATACCTCCTCCTGTAGAGCCTCTTGTTATTCCCAGTAAGCGAAGGGCCTCTACTCCGAAAGAGCCTTCCCCTCGCAAGAAAAAGAAGACTGTCAGTGGTCCTACAAGGACTTCCAGCCATGAGGCTCTTAGGAGTGAGCTTGTTGTTTCCCCGGTCGGGAATAATTCTTTGATTAGAGGTCCCTCGCCTTTTAGAGAGGGAACCTCCACAGTTCCGGCTGACAGTACTGGAGATTCTTTGCTCGAGACTGCTATCGCTACTACTGCTACTGGTACTGCAGTGAGGTCACCTTCGAGGTCGAGCAAATTAAGGATATCTTTATCCAGACCAATAATAGGTCCAGCCCCTTCTTCATCTGTAAATATCTCCAGCGAGATTCCACCCGATGAATCTCGAGTGGATCTGGGTGAAGACTTGGATGACTACCCTCAGATGTCATTTGGTGCACCCTCTTCTCCAGGTATGACAGCTTGCTTAGCATCATTAAGAAATGATTTAGCTGTACTGGCTGCGGACGCGACATATATACCATCAGCCATGGGTAAATGTTGTCCTTACGCCTCTTTTTAGGAAAATTAACATCAAATTGATATTAACTTTCTCTTATCTTCTTTTCAGGGGAAGATCTCAGGGGAGGGCGGAGTCGACGCAACTTTTGACTTTGTTGCGGATACTACCGAAGAAACAGCGGCGCTCGATTTTGAAGGGGCATGCTTTGAAGCTTTCGATCCTTCTTCCGTAATATTTTTGGGTGTAGCCTCGCCTAATACAGTCCCGATATCTTCAGAGGAGGATGAGCCTATCATTGCGACTACACCTCCTTCGTTGAGTATACTAGTAAATTCAACCATTGCTGGTGTTAGTTCTTTTGTAGCGCCATCTGTATAGGCAACGGTCGTGGCAACATCCTCTGCCAATATTCCACAAAGGGGTTTTATTGACATCGCGGCCACTCTCAGCGTCCATTCGCATTTTAACATGCTAGTTGAACAATTTACTAGCATATTCTATGTCACATTAAAATCGTTGATATCCATGGTGCTGGAGAAGAATCTGGGCTTTGATGCTCTGAAGATGTCCTCCAATCTCACCATAGCGCAGATTAGAAATTTCGATGATGTTGGACGAGCTGATACTCTGGAGCAAATAGTTAATAGTTTGGAACAACCTATTAACAATTATTTGCAATTGTCTCGAGACAATGTCGATAATATGATTCAGGCTGAGTATGACTCCTTGACTGCGAGGCTTGCTGGGGAGATGGAAACTCTGAGCAAATCCATCGAGGCACAGCAGCAAAAGACGAATGAAGAGCATGCCATATTGGGGTATGTCATTCCCCAGCTGGCTTAGTGCGAGGTTGAATGTGAGGGAAATAAAGCGAAGATCCGCAAATTGGAAGATGAACTCGCTCAGGCAAAGGAGAGGGCTCTCGCTTTATCGGCAGCTCGAGATGTGTTGAAGGACCGAATGGAAGCGGCTCAGCAGAACCTGGCACATGCGGGTGTCATCCACGCAGGTTTTGTACATGCTCGGTCTGAACTGTTTGCCTTGAGCGATGATGAGGCACGAATGGAGCGGGCTTACGCTAACATTTTAGACTCCAAAAATGAGAGGTTGGCTGCTTTGGCACAACAGATTCGCGATTTGGTCGTTCCTCCCCAATGATGTATTATTTTGCTTCTTTTTATAATTTGCTTTTCCCGGAGATAATAAAGAAGCTTTATCTGACTTTGATGGACCTATCATTTTTGTACATAAATGATAGGCTAGGGTGAAAGTGATATCAGAGGTAATATGGACGTGATATACTTTCGGTAATCTTCAGCTGGATATATCTATTCAGAGGTTATATAGACATGAAAGAATATGATCCAACTGAATTTGTATACAAAACACAATCAGAGGTAATATGGACGTGATAGGTTTTAAAGTTCCAAATTAGTTAAATATATCTATTCAGAGGTTATATAGACATGATAGAGTATGATCCAACTAGATTTTGTACGTAGTATCGTCAAAATGAGATCTTCACCATACTCTGCTTAAACAAGGAAGATTAAGCATAATACTTCTTCAGGAATTTGTCGTTGATAGGAGCCATTAACAAGTCTCCATTAGGCTTGGCTAATCTGTAAGCGCCGTTTGAGAACGTCGTCTCGATCACATAAGGGCCTTCCCATTTGGGCTAAAACTTACCCTTACTCTTGTGAGTAATGATCATTGGCCTTTTCACAGCTAAAACTAGCTCGCCAACTTTGAACACTCTTTCCTTTACTTTTTTATTAAAAGTTTTGGAAATACGTGCTTGGTAGAACGCAATGCGTTGTTGAGCTAGAAGGCGTTTCTCGTCTAATCCTTCCAGTTCTTGAAGCCTTAATTGATCATTCTTTTCCTGAGTCAACTCATTAGCCAATGCTATTCTGAGTGAGGGAATTTGAACTTCAATGGGGAGAACCGCTTCACTCCCGTAGACCAATGAGAATGGGGTACAACCCGTCGGTGCTCGTACCGTTGTGCGGTATGCCCAGAGGCATTCTCCTAGTTTCTTATTTCAATCTTTTTTGTTCGATGAAATAAACTTCTTCAAGAGTTTAATGATGGTTTTTTTGAAGGCTTTCGCCAAACCATTAGCAGCCGGATTATATGCCATAGAGGCCATATTTTGTATCCGATTCTTATCACAAAATCGGTAAAACACTTGGCTGATGAATTGAGGCCCGTTGTCATGGATTATCCTTCTGGGTATCCTAAAACGATAAATGACATGATGCTTGATAAAGCTGATTATGTTGGATGTCTTTACCTTAGCAAGGGGGATCGCCTCCGCCCATTTGGAGAAATAATCTGTAATAGCCAATATGAACCGATGTCCTTTGGTAGATGATGGGTGAATAGGAACAATAATATCCATACCCCATGCTTCAAAGGGCCATGATGCAATGGTAGGATGTAAATACTCAGAAGGTTGATGTATAAAATCCGTATGAACCTGACAAGCTTTGCATTATCTTGCACATTTTACGGCATCTGCAATCATGGTAGGCCAGTAATAGCCCATTCTCCTGATGCGATCCTGTAACTTAGGACCGGATTGATGTGCTCCATATACCCCATCATGCGCTTCTCGGAGAACCTGTTTTGCATTATCGTCAAAGAGACATCGTAACAATAGTCCATCGTATGTTCGACGATATAGACTTTGTGAAGAAGCATCAAAATAGAAGCGTAGTGATCATCTTTTAATCGATACTGCTTCTTTGGGATCTTCTGGTAAGATTCTGTATGCTGCAAAGTCTACAAAGGGACTTCTCCAATCTCTTTTAAGAGGAACCGTATTTACGGTGTAGCTGCGTTCTATGTAAAAATTATTTTTTACACAAAACAAATCTCTGTTAAGAAGGATCACCGAGTTCTGCCTTCTTATGGGAATAGCCATATCTACAGCTAGGCTGGCCAGAGCATCAGCTTCCAAATTTTGAGATCGAGGTACATGCTCTAAAAAGATTCATTTAAAAGACATGGCTATCTTGATCGTTGCTTGGTGATAAGGAATGAGGTCTAGATTACGGACTTCATATACTCCTCTAACCTGATTGACGATCAGCTGGGAGTCACCAAAAGCTTCCAGGTATTCGACCTCTAATTCTTTAGCGACTTGAAGCCCGATTAGTAAAGCATTATACTCTTCCACATTATTAGAGCAGGGCTCGCTAAGAGAATATGCTCGATAGATAACGAGTTTATCAGGAGTTACCAGGACAATTCCTACTCCTGAAACCATATTTCCCTTGGGATTAGTCCTGGAAGAGCCATCGAAGAATAGGTGCAATATATCACCTTCCATTATAGAGTTACATTCTACAACTTCGTCGGGAATATTCTAGTATAGTTTGGAGATTTCCAGAATCGGATGGGCAGCTAAGAAATCAGCCAAGGCTTGACCCTTTATAGACTTCTGAGGGATGTATACCATATCATACGGTGTTAGTAACATCGCCCAAGTCGCAAGTCAGGAATTTAGAACACTTGGCTTGCTCATCAATACCCGAAGAGGATCGATCCTGGAGATGATATGAATAGTTTGGCTTGTCACGTAATGTCGCGTCTTTTGAATGGCGAACATTAGGGCCAAGCATTCTTTTTCTACTGGATTGTACCGGTGTTCAGCTCCGATCATCATCCTACTGAGGTAGTAGATAGCCTATTCATAACCTTTATTGTTCTTCTATACGAGGAGGGCCCCTAAAGAATGATCCATTGCTCGAACATACAGCAAAAATGGTCTTCCTATGACGAGAGGCACCAGAACTGGAGGATTAGTAAGGTAGTGTTTGATATCGTCAAACGCTTGCTGACAAGCTTCGTCCAATACAAAGGACACACCTTTCTTCATCAGACGGGAGAAAGGTTGACATCTCCCAGAAAGGTTGGATATGAATCTCCTGATATAAGCTAGACGACCTTGAAATCCCCTGAGTTCTCTCAGATTAAGGGGCGATCGCATCTCGAGGATAGCTTTTACTTTATCAGGGTCGACTTGAATACCTTTGGAGGTAATAACAAATCCCAGGAATTTACTGCTGGATACACCGAGAAAGGACTTTGTGGGGTTCATTTTGAGTTGATGTTGACGCATCAATTCGAACACCATCTTCAAGTCTTGGATATGAGTACCCTTGAGGCGGCTTTTGACAGCGATGTCGTTTACGTAATACTCTCCTGTTTTGCGTAGATGTTTATGAAATATGTTACTCATGGCTCGCTGATATGTAGCCCCGGCATTCTTTAATCCAAAGGGCATGACTGTGTAGCAATATATCCCCAGTGGCGTACGGAAGGCAGTATGCTTTTCGTCTTCAGGATGTATTTTGATCTGGTTGTATCCTGAGAATCTGTCCATGAAAGACATGCGTTCAAAACCACAGGTATTATCGATCATGACGTCTGTGATGGGAAGAGGGAACTCATCCTTGGGACAGACCGCATTGAGATCTTGGAAGTCGATACAAATGCGAACTTTCTCGCTTTTCTTCATGATTGGGACTACACTGACAACCCAATCAGGATGTTGCTCTTCACGGATGAAACTGCAAGCTAGAAATTTCTTGATTTCAGTTTTAATGGCATCCATCATATCCGGGCGAAACCGTCGTTGGTGCTGCTTTACGGGTTTTGAATTGGGCAGTATGTTGAGCTTATGAGTAGCCACTTTTAGATCAAGACCTGGCATATCCTCATAATTTCATGTAAAGACATCGATATATTCTTTTATCAGTTGGATCATCTCTTTCCTTTCTTTTGGGGAAAGATTATTACTGATTAATATCGGCTTTGGTGAAATTTTGTCTCCAACATCGACTTGGATAACTTTATTTTCAGTGGGCGATTCTCTTTGCTCGAACCGGAGTTCCCATTGTGTATCCATTTGCTGTGCCCAGGATTTATTTTTAAATGGTTCAGATTCTTGGTCCTCTATTTTGAGAGAATCTGTTAATACCGCGTTTGCTGACAATACCCGTGGGAGTTTATCATCTGAATCGGTGGACGACGAACCATTCTGAGAAGAGGAAATGATATCCTCACTTGACTCAGAAGTTGCAAGAGCCATGGTATACCATAACCCAAAGTGAGTTCGTTGAAAGTAGGGATCACCATGCAACGGCATTCGCCTGCCTTTTCCAAAGTTGAGGCCTGGTTCTGCCTTCAGGTCATAACCCATGCTTTGCATAATCTTCAAAGCCTGTGGATTATATCTATGGACCTGCATTTTCCCAGCATCAGACTCGTGAGCTTGTACAATCGGTCGATTTCGCATGCGGCCGAAGACTATTAGATGCTGATCTTTACGGGTAGGTGGGACGATAAAGATAGAATCTTTATGTGGCCCGTATGTCATGATGACATTGGATGTTGATGCCACTTCCTATACATACGATTGATAGAGTTCTATGGCTTTCAAGAACTTTTATGCTATAGGCTCTATATCGTTATGGAGGGATGATTCCTGATTAGGAAATTGAGCATCAGTATACTGAAAAATAGGTTCTTTATTATCATCAGAAACCATGTTCCTGGTTGTATTTACATTAATCGGCTGTTTGTTGCGCCGAAGGTTGATGACCAAGGGTGGAGGCTTCTGGTTCAGAGTGATCACTAGGGGATCCTTTCCTCCTCCTGATTTGGTTCTGTCTAAGTGGATAGCCATGGGTTTCATGACTTTAGGACGGGTAGTCCGTCCTTTTACTTGGATTGACAGAGGTTGCTCAACAGACGGTTCTTTTGGCTTCCGGTAGAATTTCTTTTTCGTCTAGCCCGTCACCTCCTTCATGTAGTCTTGGGTGTACAATATGGCATCTGAGTAGTAGGACTTAACTCCTTTGAACTGGTTGAGATCAGGAAACTCTGTCTTTACTGTTCCTTGGGAGTCCACATATTTGAAGCATTGATGTAGAGTGGAAGGAATAATATTGTGATCGTGGATCCATGGTCTGCCCAACAGAATATTGTAGGAAGCCTCCGAATCAATGACGTAACAAGTAGCCATTGATCTAAGGTCACCAATCTGGATCCTCAGACGAATCTTCCCCAGCGGCTTACTTTTCCTGGCGTTGAAGCCCACGATTGTAGTGGTGGTGTAAGCCAGTTCGCTGGTAGGAATCCTCAATGGCCTGAGCAGACTATGAGGGATGATGCTGATCGACGATCCCGGATCTATATGAATCCGGTCTACCTCCATGGAACCAACATATCCGGTATAATAAAGAGGCATGTCATGTCTGTTATGTTTCAATAACATGTCCTCTTGAGTGAAAGTGATGTTAGGGACTACTTCCATTACACTGTGAAATTGAGGACATGCCAAAGGTTCTTTGTCGGGGGACTTGAGCTGGGTCAAGCATACGTCCGCCTGCATCAAAGCTTCGCTCAAGGCTTGACGAGTGTCTTTGGATAGACTAAGCATTTTGAAAATGGACAGTCTGGCTGGAGTATTAGCCAATTGGGCGAGGATGTCGAAGTTATATGGCTTCTCTAAACCTTAGTTTTGAATATTTTTCAAAGGTTTATCAAAAGGAACTTCTTTCTGTTTGCCCTTGTCCGTCGGAGTTGGTCTAGAAGGACCTGCCTCTGGTATGACAGGTTCAGGCTCTGAAGGCTTGGCAGCTGAAGTGTCTGCCGTTGTTTCTTCCTGATTTCCTTCATAGTCCTTGAGGTAGGCTTTCCCTGACCGGGTTCGGGTAGCTAAAGCCTCTTCTTCTGATATCGGAGAAATTGCAACCATATGACATGGTTTGCATCTTGAGCTCTTTTTAGACTTAGCCTTAGCAGCTTGAGTCTCTTCCTCAATCTCTGACACCAGATCAGGATGAACCCACATAATCTCACCACGCTGGGTAGTTAAGGGTACCAAATCCTGGTTTTAATCCCTTGCCGGAGGAAGATTAACAATGTTCATCATCGTCCGGGGAATGGGTACTATACCATCCGAGACTTATTGAGGGGCAGATCACCGAATTGGAGAGAGATCATGTTGGCGGTGACCGTCTTCTCGCTATTGTGTAGAGTGATAGCCTTGGCATCGATCAGCTCCTGGATTTTCCTTTTTAGTATATAACACGCCTTGGTAGGGTGATGTATATACCTATGAAAAATACAGTACTTAGGGTTATTGGTACTGCCGACTTCATTTGGCCTTTTCACCTCGGGGAGAGTGGGCTTGCCACTTTTGACTAAACAGTCGAATATGCTCGGAATGTCATCATCATCAAAAGAATATTCTTCTATAGGTCTAGAAGTCCCAGGTTTCGTCTGCGTAGTTGCTGGGGTAGATTGCCTGGATGTGTTAATCGCCAAAGCTTCCTTTTCTTTAGAACTACGAGGATGGTCTCTATTGGAAGATGACCGTTTCCCTTTGTCAGATGTGGAGATCATGATTCCATTGTCACGCGCCTTCCGACTGTTGTCTTCAGCAGCAACCGCTGAGATGATGAACGAGGGCCAATCATGGAATTGATATAGTCCTGTGGACACCGAGATTAGTGGAAGAAGGTTCTTCCTGCAAATGTCCACCAAGGCTGAATCCGGAACTCCGGAAGGCATCTGTAAAATGGCTTGATGAAAACGTTCAATGAAAGTACGAACGTTCTCCTTCTCTTTCTGCTTTACTTCGATGAGCGATGACATAGACATGTCCATCCCTCCTTCATAGAATCGAGCGAAGAACAGAGTCTTAAAATCTTCAAAGAAAGTAATACAGTTGTCCGCAAGGCTACGGTACCATTGATAGGCCACTCCAGACAGACAGCCCTTAAATACTCGACTAAGAAGGGCGTCATTCCCTTGTAGCAACACCGTCATCATACTGAAGTAGTTCATATATTGACTTGGTGATGTCTTTCCCTCAAAAAAAACCATAGCCTGTGGTTTGTACTTCGGGGGAAAAGGGATCTCGTCCCAGATAGCTGGGTAAGGCTGGTTGATGCCCAACTTCTTGAGCTGATCCTTTTACTTCAGGGCGTCAAATTGGGCATTTAATTCCCGCACTACTTGTATCAGATCTTCAGTTTGAAAAGGAACTGCAGAGATGTGAGAGGTCGGTTGTATTGTAACTCCAACAGGAGGTAATATATTTTTCGGGTTGAGAGGTTGAGGAGCAGCTGATTCTTGATTTTGAATAGGCTCCTGACTTGATAATATATCTACCCCCACCCGTAGTTGAGTCAGAGGAACAGGCACAGCTGTGTGTTGAGTCACCAATATTTGGTGCATACTATGCATCATGGTATGCATCTCTTTGAGTGATGTTTCCAAGACAGCGATGCGTTGTTCCGTACTTCCTGATGGGGAAGCTTCTTTATGTTCATCTTCGATGGCATAGACTCCCATTTCTCTGGGTGCTACTGAGGGATCAGTATAGACCTCTGTGGAGATTGAGTCTATGCTGTCAGTATCACCTTCAGGAAATTGCCGACCCCCAGTGTCGGAATCGGAAGAATATGAAACCGATTATCGTGACCTCGAGCGAGTGTTTCAAAAAATACCTTATTCAATGTTCTCGAGGAGTCTGTTGAATCTCCTTTGGCTCGGAGTTCTAGAGGGATGATATCTTGAACTTGACCTTCCTCTAGGAATGTGCGATGCCATGTTTACCGATACGAATGTCGGTTCTTCTTCCTGTAAGGACAAAGAGTAGTTCAACCGGTCAAAAACTGACCGTTTTGCTTTAGAACAGTAGTAATTAACTACAACTTTGTGACTATTATAACAGTGCTCCCTAGGGGGTGTAATAGACAAATCAGAAGATCCCTTATCTTTGCGTTTCTGGATCAAGAAATCGCGCAAATCAGGGGGATTAACAGAGGAAGAAGAAAGCTTATTCTGCCTTTTTACATTAGTCGGAACGCGGATATTGGGAACCCCAACCCTCTCTCTGCCGTAGGAATACAGCAGTTCAGCCATGTGAGTAGCACATGATCCATGAGGAGCGTATTTATCCACCAACCGGGTCTTCTTTACGCTGAAAGGCTTGTCCTGGCGTAACCTGGAACTCTGCTCTGGTTGGCGTAAAACTGAGAAAGTCTTCAAACGGCCATCAGCATTCCGCGTAATCTGAAGAGCGGACAGATTCTTCTCTTGATGGCGTAAAAACCGAGAGGTCGAGAAATCTGCCACTTATTTTCCCTTACGGAGATTGCAGGCACCATCTGCCTCCTTGTAGGTGGGAGAGGTATTTTTACGTGCGGGGCACTTTTGAAATTTCTGACTCGGCGTTGAGGCCTTGCCAGAAATTATGTCAGCCACGTCAGCAACGGGAGACGAGTTTTTACACGCAGAGCGTGTTGTATACTTCTGGATTGGCGCTGAGGCATTGCCAGAAGTTTTGTCTGCCCTGCCAGCGATGGGAGACTGAGTTTTACGCGCAAGGCGTGGAGTCGACTTCTAGATTGGCACTGAGGCATTGCCAGAAGCTTTGTCTGCCACGTCACAGATGGGAGACGAGTTTTTACGCATAGAGCGTATAGGTTGGGATGCTTCAACCTTGTTGATCGGAGAGAGAGAGCCTTCAAGAAGGGTAGAAGATGTCTGGGGCATCTATACTTTACGCAACTTTCTGCTGTCCTGAACATATGGGGAATGAGAGCTACCCCCTGCGCGAAACATGTCTTCATAAGCAGATTGGTCGAATTGGACGACCAGAGTCTTCTTCGATGATCCGACGGATACAACATCGTGTTGAGCAATAGCCTTCTCGTCAGAAAAGAAATTTGTCCCCAGCAGAGTCGCCATCTTGTGTTTGATAATAAACGAAAGAAATGAAACTAGATTTGTACGAAACCCTTTTCTTAGGTTTACAAACAAAAAAAAGAAGTACAATTAATCCTATACGAGGATATTAAGTACAAAAGTTTGATTCTGGAGAAATATTGCTATAGGAGTCTGATCTGCGGTCGATCACTTTGTCCCTTGGACCACACGATGATGAAGAAGTGTTGTAGAAGAAGAAGAAGAAGCCTCAAAAATCGTAAGAGGGATTGGATGCTCGATGCCAAAGTCGTCAATCACTCCCCTCTGTTAGTGCTCTAGATCTTCTCTCTCAAAAAAATAAAATCCGATCCTTGACCCACACTCTTTCGACCTTTGACCTCCGTGGCCGGAGTTCTCAATTTATAGGGTTTAGTGACAGTAACCATCCAGTCAGCGTAGAAGCCGAATAGTGGAGGATGTGGCACTTTTTACGCGGCGGTTATAATAACTGCCACCCACGTATAAATAATCTTCTGAATAGGCGTATGACGTGTGTCCCATTAAGAGATAATGCTTATAACTGCTGCGAAGATCATGGCATACAAGCCACGTAGGTAACTGCCCTTCGCGTAGAAAAGGTTGGCGTAGAAGCCAATAACTGTCACCATGACGTAGAAGCCAAATAGGCGTAGAAGCCGAATAGTTGTCAAGTTGGCGTAGAAGCCAAGTAGCTATCATACTAGCGTAGAAGCCAGGTAGCTGTCATACTGGCGTAGAAGCCAGGTAGCTGTTATGTTGGCGTAGAAGCCAAATTCTGTGTAAAGCTTGATGTTGACTGGGTCTTGAGCGTATTTTGGGCCAAATAGCCTTATCACGCACCTTTGCAAACATGGCTTGAATTGGCGTATTTCGAGGAGATAGCATACGGTGTACTCCTATAGTTAAAAATAGCCAGGTCGGCATATTTCAAGGAGATAGCATACGGCGTACTCCTATAGTTGAAAATAGCCTGATGGCGTAATATGCAGGGATGGTGATGTGGATGTATTAGCCCTAATTATAGCCCCAGTCATCAAAAGTAGAACCAAATCTCATGCATTTAATGCAGAGATCTGACCCCATCTCGCGCATTAACTGCAGAGACGTGCCTCGAGTTCTGTACGAAGAGCAGCTTTTGACGTGGCGGTCAGCTTTGTCTCATCCCGGACATAAAAGCTCATGTCTGCCTTTATAAAACTAGGCAGCATATTACTTGAATGCGTAAATGATGACTTAAATCAAGACTTTGTCACTAAACGACAGTCTGGGACTCTTTGTAGAATCATCATTACAGCCGTCCTCTCGATAGTTGTGCAGTACTCTTTGTCAGGAGTCAGGTTTATTGTACTGTTTGACAGGTTCATTCGAAGAATTCGAAGCGTTCCTCGTATAAATCCATGCTGCATTAAAAGCAGACATATATTACGCTGTTTGGAGGGGGCAGCCACCTTTTATGCCACAAATGGCCTCGAAAGTGACGCTTTATGCGGACTGTTCTTGGGTTCTATTTTTCGCTAAAAATAGAGTTGAAGCTCCGCTGTACGCCAATAGCTCTGAAGTCATGATTTACGCTGCACAACATTGAAACTCTGCTTTACGCGAGCTTCATACATATTGCGTATAATTTCTCCAGCATATTTTTATGCTTATATATTTGCAGAAAGAACCTACTCCCACTAATCTCAATATTCACGGGACCATATCAGTTCCATGATTGGCCCTCATTTATCATATCAGTAGTAGCCACTGAAGATGATAGTTGAAAGGCTTGTGACAACAGAATTATGATCTCTACCTATGATAAAGGGAAGCGTTCATCCTCCAATAATGACAATACTCGTAGTTCAAAAGGAAAGGAAGCCCTGGCAATCAATACGTCCAGACAAAATACTCCAGTAACTATGCAGACTAATTCTGGAACTTCCAAACCTAAAGAAGAATATTCTTTTGACGATAATGATATTCCAAGCATATTTGATTGTCTAGTCAAAAGTGGCAAGCTTACTCTACCAGAGATAAAGCGTCCAAATGAAGTCGGCAGTACAAATAATACTAAGTACTGTATTTTTCACAGATACATACATCACCCCAAAAAGGCATGCTATGTACTGAAAAGAAAAATCTAGGAGTTGATCGACGCCAAAGCCATCAATTTGCATAATAACGAGAAGATGTTCACTGCAAATATGATCTCACTCCAATTTGGCAATTTTTTTCCTCAAGAAGTACCAGATGGTATGGTACCTATTCCACGGGTAATGATGGATATTGTTAATCTCCCTCCTACCAGGGGTCAAAATCAAGATTTAGTACCCCTAACTACCAAGCGTGGGGAGATCATGTGGGTTCACCCTGATCTAGTATCGGAAATTGAGGAAGAAACTAAAGCTGTTAAAGCTAAGTCTAAGAAGAATTCGAGATGTAAACCATGTCATATGGTTAAAATATCGCCGGCATCGAAAAAAGAGGCTTTAGCAACCAAAACACGATCAGGAAAAGCCTACCTCAAAGAATATGAAAGGAATCAGAAAGAAGCAACGACAGACACTTCAGCTACCAAACCTCCAGAGTCTGAACCTATAATACCAGAGACAGGTCCTTCTAAATCAACTTCTGTGGACAAAGGCAAACAAAAAGAAGTTCGTTTCGATAGATCTCTAAAAAATACTCAAAACAAAGGTTTAGAGAAATCATATAACTTCGACATCTTGGCTCAGTTGGTTAATACTCCAGCCAGATTGTCCATTTTTGAGGTACTTTGTTTATCCAAAGACACTCGTCAAGCCTTGAGTGAAGTATTAATGCAAGCAGATGTATGCTTGACTCAGCTCAACTCCCCTGATAAAGAGCCTGTGGCATGTCCTCAATGCCATAGTGTGATGGAAATAATCCCTAACATCACTTTCTCTCAAGAGGATGTGTTGTTGAAGCATAACAAACATGACAGGCCTCTTTATTATACAGGATACTTTGGCTCCATTGAGGTAGACCGGATTTACATAGATTCGGGATCGTCAATCAGTATTATCCCTCATAGTCTGCTAAGACTATTGAGAATTGTCACGCCCCAGTCCCAAAATATCGAGGAACTAGACACGTGGCAATGGCCAGCAGCATACACCGATGAACAAACCTAATTTAATGGATCCATCGGAGCGTACTTAAGCTGTAATACAATAATAAGGGTCTAGATATATTAATCTCATCCACAAAAAATGAATATAGCAATATCATAATCAATAAGCAAGATCAATCATAATAAAACATAATCTCGGGAAATAACCCGATAATGAGTCTGATACATCTGTCAAGATACAAGAATAAAGATAACCACAACAAATACTGAGTATTGAACAGTATATACTCAGAAGATACCCTCAGGGATCACTCATCTACTGAATCTGGTACTGCTCCACTGTCTGCTCCTGTTCCTGCTCCTGCTAATGCTCATGTTCCTGCTCCTACTAATGCTCCTGTCCCGTGTACCTCAGGGTCGATCTCGTCTGCTAATCCTAGGAACATAATCCGGATCCAGGTCCTCAGGGGATATAGCAAGGTACAAAATAACTCAAGCTAAAAAATAATACAGTGCAGCAATAATGAATCAAAAGGGTAAACTATATAACCAGCTAAGTGATATGCAAAATGAAAGCAGCACTAGAACTCAGGCTGAGACCACTATAAGTTCTGTGTCGGGGAGCCGGTAGCAGTGATATCATGTGGTTGTCTAGCTCGGAGAGAGACTAAGACGCCGACATAATATAGTCAACCTGTAGCCTGTGTGTCTCTCCCCACCCAATGTAATCATACATCTCATGTCCATGACGTCTCATGTCCATGCCACGCAGGATTAAAACTAATGCATCAAGTCATATAATATTTAAGCAAAAGAATATGTCATGAAACCTGTATCCTATACAGAATTACCATGAATATCTCAGAAAGATTCTGTCTCATGAATAGTGTCAAGTATCCTGGGTATAACGTACTTGATAAGGCAAGTACGAGAATGTAAAGGGTCACAATATCCATCTCTGTGTGACGTTACAGAACTCCGCGTATGGTGTTGGCACCCGACTATTAATCGGACGCTAAGTAAAATCACAAGGTCCTAGGTCAAGCATGTATAACAGATAAATAAGTCAAAGACATATGTAACAAGAACTGCACGATTTGGCATGGTACACTTGCCTGTGATTTTGGCTCCAACTGTAGCTCTGGTCTCAGTGTGATTTGCAGGTACTCCTTCGTTTGCTAAAATAGACATCACCATCAGATTCAAAAAATATCAAATAGCTAGAAACGCCTATCCTTGAGTCCAATTTGGACGTAGGGGCAAAAATGACAGTTTCTGGTCAAAGCGGGGTCCACATGTGGGCCACTTTGCACCAAAAAATGTGTCAGAAGTAATGGTCTCCAAATTCATCAAACTTAGTGTCAACAATTCTAGAACGATGATATGAACCCAACGGAACTTGCAGAATTGGATTCCGATGAGCCGGTCACAAAATCGCCCGTCAAGTGGAGCCGTGGGGCCCACGATACGCGATTTTGTCAACATTCTCAGAATCGAACCAAACTTGGGTCACAGGACCAGCATATTGCTACGAGTCTGATGGCGTAAGTTTTGTTTCGATCCGACATATATACACGAAGTTACAATGTGTTCCAAAACAGGCGGATACGGGGCGTTGTCGGCGGATACGCGTTGATTCCGGTGTGCACGTACATCCAAATCAACTTTTACGAATTCCCGCACGTCCGTATCAACGGTGTGCACCTTTCGGTGAAGACCGTACGCGACCAAGTCATCCCGTTTGGCGAGGCACACTGAGTTCCGGGGGAAAATAGGGTGTTGTTTTCCCTATTTTTGGATCACAGTTCGCGATTACCACAGGACGCGATACACCGAGCGGGTTGCGCGAGCATCGAGAGGGTCACGCAAGGTTCGCGTCATAACAGACAGCACAAAAAAGGAGGCAGCGAGGAGAGAGAAAAGGGTACCTGAACAGAGCTCCGCGAAAATCAAATTTTTTGTGTCTGTGAGTCGACACGACACAAGGGGACACGGTGTCCACCGATCTAAGGTTAGGGTTTCTGCTCGAGTTCGCCGGAGACTCGCCGTAGGGGCGCTGGGGCACGGCAGGGTGGAGGCAGAGCAGCTCGTCGGGGTCTTCGTCGACCAGGGCTGCTCGGGGCGGAGGCGTTCAGCCGAAGGCGGCTCGGCGGAGGGTCTCGAGGGTGCTGGCCGTCGTGGCGGAAGGAAGACGGGGTATTGGAGGAGATGGCGGTGGCGGAGGAGAGAAGGAGGAGGAGAGGACGGCTAGGGCGGCGAGGTCGAGGGTGGCGGAGGCTCATGTCACGCCCCGGTCCCGCAGGGCCGTTCGTCCTCGCTTTGGTCCCTACGGAACCGATCGTCCTCGCACGGGCGTGATGCCGTGCAAGCCTAAGATGCGCTTGCACAAGGCCAAAGATTTGAAACAAGGGCAAGTAAGCTATTCAATATCTGAAGCAGCGGCACATAACATTGCAGAAAAGTGAAGAACACAATAGTACATGAAAATAGGCTCTTTTATTGATATTCACAAATGTTACAAGCGGCACATGGCCGAGGTTACAATCGCTCAAGCACTCTTCCTCTCGATTACAATGATACCGTTCCATACATTATGTCCCTCTATACAAAAGCAGCTCAAAGCAGGCACAACTCGATGCGGCTCCAGGCATCGACTCCAGATTTCCGGTTCCTTGGGATGAGGCACGGCTATCGCTTCCCGAACGATCGAGCACCTGAGAACAAGCAAACTGTTGGTGTGTCAGCACTTTATGCAAGTACTGGTGAGATAAAACAACTGAACAGAAGCTACACCCCTTGAAACCCACACTAAGTAATCATGTGGCAAAATATTGCATTACTAGTGATCTTGCTACTTTTACCTAAGTTTGTTTCATGCAGTTCTAGCAGAGTCATATTACATCTTTTAAAACATAACTTTGAAACCAGTTTTGCAAAATCAAACTATAAGCATACGATTCGGGACAGTGCTCTATCGTGCAGTGCGCAGCATGTATTGTGCATCACAATCTATCTCGTTAGGGCAAGGTTAATCTAGCAGACTGAATATATCGAATAGAGGCAAGCATCTCAAGTAGACTATTATGCACTCAAGCACTTAAGGCAACACATCTATATAATGAAGCTCTATCAGATAAATCACGATGCATACTGAATGACAAGCAGTCTATAGATAAACTCATAATATTTCTTACCCACGGCCGAACGGTTATCCCTGCAGCAGACACACAAGTTAGCCACAATTTGCATAATATAATTTATACAGTTCTCTAGTTTCTCCTGTTCGTCCCTGCATCAAACAGTTAGGTATGCAAGAAGGCTAGCCTAGCATGCGCCCTAACTACATGATGGTCCCCTCCACGGGATTAGCAGTTGGGACGTACAAGCCCAATCTAACTAATAGACGAGTCTCCGGTCTACCCAAGGACGTACAAGCCTTGGGTATCTAGATCTCTCCTAGGCCGAACGATCCCAGTGCCCCAGGAAACGCCCGAGAGATAACCTTGTGCACAAGTTGTCCTGACCAAATGCATGAATGCAAGCCTATCAGAAAAATATATGCTATCATGCAACTGATGAACCAAGCATACAAGTCTATCTCTTTTCTCATTCTCAAGCTCAAGTCCAGATAGCCGAAGCTCATTGTCTTTAGGCACGCTGCCTAATAGCCATATCTCCCCCGTAAGGTTTTTAAGCCTCAGGGTGGGCTATTAGTCTAGATTCACAAGTTCACGCTATTCCCCAAGTTCCATCTCTTCATAAGCCAACAATAAAACATATTCAAGCAAGCTAACTCTTAAACAAGTAACAAGCAAGAACAGTTCTTATAACTCTAGCATGCAAATTCTATCTCTTGTGGACAAGCATTCTAGTATTCCAGTCTAGCATACGATATAAGTGCGAGCAATCCTTTTTACTCTTGTTATTAGCATGGCAAGGTTCTATCTCGTTTCAGACAAGCATTCTAGTTCTCTTATTAGGCAAGCAAGCAGATTCGTTTTATTGACAAGCTATGTGAGTTCTCTTATTAGCATACTGAGTCGGTTCTATCTTTCTTCTTATGAAACAATCTTATTAAGCAACAAGCATTCAAAAACTCAGATTCATTATTAAGTCGTGCAAGAATCAGAGAATGCAGTTCTGCCCACTCACCTTTATTAATCGGTCGAGAACTCTCCGAGAAGACTTCCGTTCGAGCAAGCAAGGCGATCCCACTTGTACATAGTGCCTACGCGGAGCGGGGCACTACATACTTACCCACCAATAAAGAGTTTCGTCCTCGAAACTCAAGGAGAAACTCACGATAACACAGAGCAGCGATAGTCCTCATCCCTCACCTTCCTTAATCAAAACTCAGCAAATCCAGAAATCACAAATCACTTCTCAAGCAATGAAAACAAATCCAGAAAACTTTTCGCGCGCATCTTTGAGAATATCTATGGACTTATTATATGGAACGTTGATTGCAGCACAACACAACTCAGAGTCGAAGGCAACGGAATAGGCAAAGAATCGAGTCGCTCTGATACCATTATGTCATGCCCCGGTCCCGCAGGGCCGTTCGTCCTCGCTTTGGTCCCTACGAAACCGATCGTCCTCGCACGGGCGTGATGCCGTGCAAGCCTAAGATGCGCTTGCACAAGGCCAAAGCTTTGAAACAAGGGCAAGTAAGCTATTCAATATCTGAAGCAGCGGCACATAACATTGCAGAAAAGTGAAGAACACAATGGTACATGAAAATAGGCTCTTTTATTGATATTCACAAATGTTACAAGCGGCACATAGCCGAGGTTACAATCGCTCAAGCACTCTTCCTCTCGATTACAATGATACCGTTCCATACATTATGTCCCTCTATACAAAAGCAGCTCAAAGCAGGCACAACTCGATGCGGCTCCAGGCATCGACTCCAGATTTCCGGTTCCTTGGGATGAGGCACGGCTATCGC
This sequence comes from Iris macrosiphon, assembly GCA_036927795.1. Classification (NCBI taxonomy): domain Eukaryota; kingdom Viridiplantae; phylum Streptophyta; class Magnoliopsida; order Asparagales; family Iridaceae; genus Iris; species Iris macrosiphon. The sequence continues at coordinate 157,398,189 of JAYESA010000009.1, forward strand.
TTCCCGAACGATCGAGCACCTGAGAACAAGCAAACTGTTGGTGGGTCAGCACTTTATGCAAGTACTGGTGAGATAAAACAACTGAACAGAAGCTACATCCCTTGAAACCCACACTAAGTAATCATGTGGCAAAACATTGCATTACTAGTGATCTTGCTACTTTTACCTAAGTTCGTTTCATGCAGTTCTAGCAGAGTCATATTACATCTTTTGAAATATAACTTTGAAACCAGTTTTGCATAATCAAACTATAAGCATACGATTCGGGACAGTGCTCTATCGTGCAGTGCGCAGCATGTATTGTGCATCACAATCTATCTCGTTAGGGCAAGGTTAATCTAGCAGACTGAATATATCGAATAGAGGCAAGCATCTCAAGTAGACTATTATGCACTCAAGCACTTAAGGCAACACATCTATATAATGAAGCTCTATCAGATAAATCACGATGCATACTGAATGACAAGCAGTCTATAGATAAACTCATAATATTTCTTACCCACGGCCGAACGGTTATCCCTGCAGCAGACACACAAGTTAGCCACAATTTGCATAATATAATTTATACAGTTCTCTAGTTTCCCCTGTTCGTCCCTGCATCAAACAGTTAGGTATGCAAGAAGGCTAGCCTAGCATGCGCCCTAACTACATGATGGTCCCCTCCACGGGATTAGCAGTTGGGACGTACAAGCCCAATCTAACTAATAGACGAGTCTCCGGTCTACCCAAGGACGTACAAGCCTTGGGTATCTAGATCTCTCCTAGGCCGAACGATCCCAGTGCCCCAGGAAACGCCCGAGAGATAACCTTGTGCACAAGTTGTCCTGACCAAATGCATGAATGCAAGCCTATCAGAAAAATATATGCTATCATGCAACTGATGAACCAAGCACACAAGTCTATCTCTTTTCTCATTCTCAAGCTCAAGTCCAGATAGCCGAAGCTCATTGTCTTTAGGCACGCTGCCTAATAGCCATATCTCCCCCGTAAGGTTTTTAAGCCTCAGGGTGGGCTATTAGTCTAGATTCACAAGTTCACGCTATTCCCCAAGTTCCATCTCTTCATAAGCCAACAATAAAACATATTCAAGCAAGCTAACTCTTAAACAAGTAACAAGCAAGAACAGTTCTTATAACTCTAGCATGCAAATTCTATCTCTTGTGGACAAGCATTCTAGTATTCCAGTCTAGCATACGATATAAGTGCGAGCAATCCTTTTTACTCTTGTTATTAGCATGGCAAGGTTCTATCTCGTTTCAGACAAGCATTCTAGTTCTCTTATTAGGCAAGCAAGCAGATTCGTTTTAATGACAAGCTATGTGAGTTCTCTTATTAGCATACTGAGTTGGTTCTATCTTTCTTCTTATGAAACAATCTTATTAAGCAACAAGCATTCAAAAACTCAGATTCATTATTAAGTCGTGCAAGAATCAGAGAATGCAGTTCTGCCCACTCACCTTTATTAATCGGTCGAGAACTCTCCGAGAAGACTCCCGTTCGAGCAAGCAAGGCGATCCCACTTGTACATAGTGCCTACGCGGAGCGGGGCACTACAGCTCAAGGCGCTGCGGGAGGGGGAACGGCAGGCGGGGCGTTCGGGTCGACAACGGAGAGGCTGGCTGGAGGGTGGTGGAGGCTCGGGCGGCAAGTTCGACGGGAACAGAGAGGTTAGGGTTCAGGCAGAGGGTTTATAAAGGGGAAGAGGGAGGCGGACGGAGGCGGTTACAGGAGGCGACGAGGCGGCGGGTGCGGGGGAGCCGGAGAGGCTGGGAGGCAAGGCGCCACGGCGGTTACGCGGCGGTTCAGCCGACGGAGCGAGACGAGGGGTCGGGTATTCGTCGGTTGGGGATTTTGGGTGTAGCGGGTTAACGGGTCCGGGTCGGGTTCAATTCGGATCTGACCCGACCCGTTAAGGATTTGGGATCGGTCCGGTTGAACCGGGTCTGAGTTGGTTCGGGTTGGTTTTGGTTCACTTGAACCGGGTCTAATGCAGGGTTTAATCTAGTTTATTTTAAACTTAGTTTTTAGGGCTTTAAAAATGCTTCCGGGGTCCAATAAATTTTTGAAAAATTATCCTATGTCTAATTTTTTATTTTACACCAGAAAATGTTATTCTCATAATATTTTAATATTATTTAACATCATTTAAAAATCATTTAATTATAAAATATGTTAGTTTTAATTAGAGAAAAATTTTAGAAAATTCCAGAAAAATTGTAAAAATCCAATTTCAAAATTCCTGAAAAATTAGGGGGTTTACAAGAATTTCTACCAGTGAATTGGCTTACACTACCACTACAATTGTGAGCTTCAATGCCAAGAAAAGCAGACCATTGGGGAAGATTCGTCTGAGAATCCAGATTGGTGATCTAAGATTATTGGCTACATGTTATATCATTGATTCAGAGGTTTCTTACAATATTCTGTTGGGTAGACCATGGATCCATGATCACAAAATTGTTCCTTCAACTCTACATCAATGTTTCAAATATGTAGATACTCAAGAAACAGTAAAAACAGAATTTGTTAATCTCAATCCGTTCAAAGGAATTGAATCTTACTATTTTGATGCCATATTTTACACTCAAGACTATATTAAAGAGGTGTCAGGAAAAATGGAGGAAGAATTCCACCATGAGCCAGGAGAACCATCTGCTGCGCAACCTTTGTCGATCCAAGTGAAAGGGCGGATTACCCGTCCAAAAGTCTTGGAACCTATGACTATTCACTTGGGCAAAACAAAGTTCGGAGGAGGAAATGATCCTCTAGTGATCAATCTGAACAAGAAACCTCCACCTTTGGTCATTGACCTTAGGCGCAACAAGCAGTTAGCTGATGTAAATATAATCAGGGACGTGTTTGCTAATGATAATAAAGATTCTCTTTTCTAGTATATTGACGACCAATTTCCTAATAAGAAATCTTCTATAGTAATATCATCAAAAAATGATGAAGATATGGATCAAGAGAAAATATGGTATAATACAATTAATAAATTTTCTTCTCATAAAGATATAGAACTCATAGCACAAAAATTCTTGAAAGCTATATACTTCTATCATCCTATTTGTGGGAAGTAGCGTCAACATCTAACGTCGTTATGACATATGGGCCACATAAAAATTCTGTCTTTATTGTTCTACCTACTCACAACGATCAACATCAAATAGTCTTCGGTCGAATGCGGAATATACCGATTGTACAAGAAGAATCCTACGAGTCTGATGTTCGAAAAATACAAATCCACAGATATATCCTACAGGCTTTAAAGATTATACAAAACATAGGTTATGATTTAAAGTTGAAGCAAGGCCTCAATTATGGAAAAGGCAGACGAATACCGTTGTATGGTGATCCTTACTGTCAATGAACTCATTTTGGGTTAGGGTATACCACATCTCTTATAACTTCAAACAACTCTGAGTCAAGTGATAAGACCATTTCTTCTTCTCAAGATGATTTGTTATCCTCCGATTCAGATAATAAATTTGAACTGGGATTATCAGTAAATATGGTGTTAACAGATTCCGTGGAAACAGAGGAACAAGAATCTAAACCATTTGAAAATTAATTATGGGCACAGTAAATGAATACACAATGGAAACTCCGGTTCGAACAAAAAGAACCACCCACTGAAGATAAGGTTATCCAAGTTAATATTGGGGATGAATTTTCACCAAAGCCGATATTTATCAGTAATAATCTTTCTGAAGAAGAAAGAGAAGAAATGATCCAGCTGATAAAAGAATATATCGATGTCTTTGCTTGGAATTATAAAGATATGCCAGATTTTGATCCAAAAGTGGCTAACAATAAACTCAATATATTATCTAATTCAAAGCCTGTAAAGCAACAACAACGCCGGTTCCGGCCAGATATAATGGATGCTATTAAAGCTAAAATTAAGAAATTAATAGTCTGTGGGTTTATCCAGGAAGAACAACATCCTGATTGGGTCGCTAATGTTGTCCCAGTTATGAAGAAAAATAGAAAAGTGCGTGTTTGCATCGACTTTCGAGATCTAAATGCGGCCTGCCATAAAGATGAATTCTCTCTTCTCATTACAGACGTCATGATCGATAATACGTGTAGTTTTGAGCGTATATCTTTTATGGACGGATTTTTAGGATATAATCAAATTAAAATAAATTTTGAAGATGAGAAGCATACTGCTTTTCGTACACCATTAGGAGTATATCGCTATACAGTCATGCCTTTTGGATTGAAGAATGCCGGGGCCACATATCAACGAGCTATGAGTAACATATTCCATGAGCATTTACGCAAAATGGTAGAATATTACGTAGATGATATTGCTGTCAAAAGCGGCCTCAAGGATAATCATATTCAAGAGTTGAAGACAATATTTGATTTGATGCGCCAATATCAACTTAAAATGAACCTTACAAAGTCCTCTCTTGGTGTATCCAGTGGCAAATTTTTGGGATTTGTCATTGCTGCTAAAGGCATTCAAGTTGACCCTGATAAAGTAAAAGCTATCCTAGAAATGCGACCGCCCCGTAATCTCAGAGAACTTAGGGAATTTTAGGGTCGTCTAGCTTATATCAGGAGATTCATATCCAATCTCTCTGGAAGATGTCAACCTTTTTCTCGTCTAATGAAGAAAGGTGTGTCATTTGTATGGGATGAAGCCTGTCAACAAGCATTTAATAATATCAAATGCTATCTTACTAATCCTTCAGTTCTAGTGTCTTCTATCATAGAAAGACCATTTTTGTTGTATGTTCGAGCAATGGATCATTCTTTACGGGCTCTCCTCGCACAGAAGAATAATGAGGGTCATGAACAGGCTATTTACTATCTAAGTAGGATGATGGTCGGAGCAGAACACAGGTATAACCCAGTGGAAAAAGAATATTTGGCCCTAATATTTTCCATTCATAAGACGAGATATTACGTGACAGGCCAAACTATTTATATCATATCCAGAATCAATCCATTTCGGGTATTGATGAATAAGCCAAGTATTCTTAATTCCTGACTCGCAACTTGGGCAATTCTATTAACAACGTATGATATGGTGTACGTCCCTCAGAAATTCATGAAAGTTCAAGCCTTGGCTGATTTCTTAGCTGCCCATCCAATTCCATAAACCTCCAAATTATATGATGATATTTCCGACAATGTTACAGAATATAATTTGATAATGGAAGGTAATACATGGCAGCTATTATTTGATGGTGCTTCCAGAACTGGTCCCAAGGGAAACGTGGTTTTAGGGGTAGGAATTGTTCTGGTGACTACTGATAAACTCGTCATTTATCGAGCATATTCTCTTAGTGAACCATGCTCTAATAATGTGGCAGAGTATAATACTCTATTAATTCGACTTTAAGTTGCCAAAGAATTGGATATTGAATACTTGGAAGCTTTTGGTGATTCTCAGCTGATCGTCAATCAGGTCAAAGGAATATATGAAGTTCGCAATCCAGATCTTATTCCTTATCATCGAACAACAATCGAGATAGCAATGTATTTTAAAAGATTCTTCTTAGAACATGTTCCTCAATCTCAAAATTTAGAAGTGATGCTCTGGCCAGTCTAGCTGCAGATCTAGCTATTCCTATAAGAAGGTAGAAATCGGTGATCCTTCTTAACAGAGATTTATTTTGTGTAAAAAATAATTTTTACATAGAACGCAGCTATGTCATAAATATGGTTCCTCCTAAGATATATTAGAGAAGTACCTTTATAGACTTCGTATCATATGGTATCTTACCAGAGGATCCTAAAGAAGTAGCATCTATCAAAAGACGATCACTACATTTCTATTTTGATGCTTCTTCACAAAGTTTGTATCGTCGAACATATGATGGACTATTGTTACGATGTCTCTCTGGTGATGATGCAAGACAAGTTATTCGAGAAGCTCATGATGGAGTATGTGGAGCACATCAACCCGGTCCTAAGTTATAGAATCGTATCAGGAGGATGGGCTAATACTGGCCTACTATGATTGCAGATGCCATAGAATATGCAAGAAAATGCAAAGTCTGTCAGGTTCATGCAGATTTTATACATCAACCTTCTTAATATTTATATCCTACTATTTCATCATAGCCCTTTGAAGCATGGGTTATGGATATTATTGGTCTTATTCATCCTTCATCTTCTAGAGGACATCGGTTTATATTAACTATCAGTGATTATTTCTCCAAATGGACGGAGGTAATTCCTCTTGCTGAGGTCAAGGAATTCAATGTGATCAGATTTATCAAGCATTATGTAATTTATTGGTTTGGGATACCCCGAAGGATAATTCATGACAATGGGCCTCAATTCATCAGTCAAGCATTTCACCAATTTTGCGATAAAAATTAGATACAAAATATGGCCTCAACGGCATATAATCCTGCTGCTAATGGTTTGGCAGAAGCATTTAAAAAAACCATTATCAAACTCTTGAAGAAATTTGTCTTTTCGAACAAAAAAGATTGGAACGAAAAATTGGAGAATTGTCTGTGGGCATACCGTACGACGGTACGAACACCGACGAGTTGTACTCTATTTTTATTAGTTTACGGGTATGAAGCAGTTCTCCCTATTGAAATTCAAATTCAATCACTTAGAATAGTAGTAGCTAATGAGCTGACTAAGAAAAAGAATGATCGTTTAAGAGTTCAAGAACTAGAAGGGTTAGACAAAAAATGCCTTCAAGCTCAACAGCGCATTGAGTTCTGCCAAGCATGCATCTCCAGAGCTTTTAATCAAAAAGTGGAGGAAAGAGTGTTTAAAGTTGGTGAGCTAGTTTTAGCTGTGAAGAGGCCAATGATCATTACACATAAAAGTAAGGGAAAATTCCAGCCCAAATGGGAGGGCCCTTATGTGATTGAAATAACATTTTTAAATAGCGCTTACAGATTAGCCAAGCCTAATAGAGATTTGATAATGGCTCCTATCAATGGCAAATTCCTGAAGAAGTATTATGCTTGATCTCCCTTACTTAATGGAGTATGATGAAGATTTCATCCTGATGATACTATGTACAAAGATTAGTTGAATCATATTCTATCATGTTCATATTACCTCTGAATAGATATGTTTAACTAATTTGAAACTTTAAAACCTAGCATGTCCATATTACCTATGAAAAGATATATTCAGTAAAACCAGTTACCGAAAGTATATCATGTCCATATTACCTCTGATATCACTTTTATCTTAGCCTATCATTTATATTCTAATAATAAGTGATGGGACCACAGAGTTAAAAAATGTGTCTTCATTATCTCTGAGAATAATAAATTACATGGTAAAGAAGGAGAAAAGGAAGCTATGATATCCCTCCATGGTCCATCATTGCAGAGAATATTTGCTCGAAGACGTCTCTTTTTACGTCTCCTTACATGCTGGAAGAGCATAATCTTCTTCTTTCTTAGTTCAGCCCAATGAATCTCAGCAGTCATCTTTGTGGTGAAGGAAGTATGGAAATTCAAGTTTATTTGCTTACCCTTATATAGGCAGAAGAGAACATACAAATTCCAATGACTTCTTAAATATAGTCGAAAAAATAGCCTTAAAGAACGAGTCAAATTTGACCATTTTATGCTTCATTCAAAGTATTTCAAATTATGATGAATTTGAAAACTTTGAAGGGAGTCTTATAGAAGCATAAAATATGCTAGAGAATTATTCACGTATTTTACAGTCAAAACTTCCAATATACATGAAGTCCCTCCTTGCGTAAAATAGAGCTTCAAGATTGTTTGGTGTAAAAAAGGGCTTCAGAGCTGTCTGCATAAAAAAGAGCTTCAAGGTTGTTTGGAGTAAAATAGGGCTTCAGAGCTGTCTGCGTAAAACAGAGCTTCAAGTTTGTTTGGCATAAAATAAGACTTCAGAGCTGTCTGCGTAAAATAGAGCTTCAAGGTTGTTTGGCATAAAATAGGGCTTCAGAGCTATCTGCGTAAAACAGAGCTTTAAGATTGTTTGGCATAAAATAGGGATTCAAAGTTGTCCGCGTAAAGCAGAGCTTCAAGGCTGTTCTGCGTAAAAGGTTGCTATACCTTCCTGCGTAAAGTTTAAAATATGTTATTTTTAATACAGCATAAAGTTGTACGAGGAACTCTTCGTATTTCTTGGATAAATTTATCAGTCAAATCAGTGAACCTGATATTTCACAAAAGTATTGCACGATGATCGAGAGAACGACTGTGATGATAATTTTGCACAAAGACCCATGTTGTCATTTTGTGACATATTTTTTATACAAGTCATTTTTACGCATTCAAAGGAACAAAAATGGAGTCTTCTAAATATACTGCCTATTCTATATTGACAGAAATGAGTTTTTACGCTCAAGACAAGATAAAATCAGACGCCACGTCAAAAGCTATTTCTTGTACAGAGCTCGAGGCATATCTCTGCATTTAATGCACGAGATTGAGGCATATCTCTGCATTTAATGCACGAGATTTTATTCAATTTTTAAAAAATTTCATGACTGGGAAAGCTAAGACTGTGACTAATATGCTCACATCACCATCCTTGTATTTTATGCCAACCAGGCTATTTTCAACTATAGGAGTACGCCGTATGCGATCTCCTCGAAATATGCCAACTCGACTATATTTACAAAGGTACGTTGATAAGGCTACTTAGCCCCGAATACGCTCAAGACCTCAGTCATGATGGATAATTGGCTATTTTATACTGGTTATCTATTATTCATGAATTATCAAGTTTTACGCAGGGGCAGTTACCTACGTGGCTTGCATGCCATGATCTTCGAGAGGCTATATGCGTTACCTTATAAAGAGATATGTGTTATACGCAGATTCAAAAGATTATTGGAACGTGGCTAGTAGTTGTCATAACCGCAGTATAAATGAGGCAATCTTCTTCACAGTTTGGTCTTTTACGCCAACAAGACAGTCATTTGGCTTTTACGCCAACCAGGCAGTTATTTGATTGATCTCTATAAATAGAGACCCTGGTCACAGGATAAAGGTGATACATGGCAGAATGTAATTTGGCAATGGAATGTTATACATGGCCGCAATTCTTTGATGGTGCTTCTAAAACTCGTTCCAAGGGAAACGTGGTTTCAGGGGAAGGGATTGTTCTGGTGACTCCTGATAAACTCATCATTTATCGAGCATATTCTCTTAGTGAACCATGCTCTAATAATATGGCAGAGTATAATGCTCTATTAATTGGGCTTCAAGTTGCTAAAGAATTGGATATTGAATACTTGGAAGCTTTTGATGATTCTCAGCTGATCGTCAATCAGGTCAGTGGAATATATGAAGTCCGCAATCCAGATCTCATTCTTTATCACCGAAAAAAAATTGAGATAGCAATGTCTTTTAAAGGATTCTTCTTAGAACATGTTTCTCGATCTCAAAATTTAGAAGGTAATGCTCTGGCCAGTCTAACTGCAGATCTAGCTACTCCTATAAGAAGACAGAATTCGGTGATCCTTCTTAACAGAGATTTATTTTGTGTAAAAAATAATTTTCACATAGAACGCAGCTAAGTTATAAACATGGTTCCTCCTAAGAGAGATTGGAGAAGTCCCTTTATAGACTTCGTGTTATATGGAATCTTACCAGAGGATCCTAAAGAATAAGCATTTATCAAAAGATGATCGCTACGTTTCTATTTTGATGCTTCTTCACAAAGTTTGTAAAACCGAATATATGATGGACTATTGTTATGATGTCTCTCTGGTGATGATGCAAGGCGGGTCATCCGAGAATCTCATGATGGAGTATGTGGAGCACATCATCCCGGTCCTAAGTTACAGGATCGTATCAGGAGGATGGGCTAATACTGGCCTACTATGATTGCAGATGCCATAGAATATGCAAGAAAATGCAAAGTCTGTCAGGTTCATACAGATTTTATACATCAACCTTCTGAATATTTATATCCTACTATTTCATTATGGCCCTTTGAAGAATGGGGTATGGATATCATTGGTCCTATTTATCCTTCATCTTCTAGAGGACATCGATTTATATTAGCTATTACTGATTATTTCTCCAAATGGGCGGAGGCAATTCCTTTTACTGAGGTAAAGACATTCAATGTAATCAGCTTTATCAAGCATCATGTAATTTATCACTTTGGGATACCCCAAAGGATAATTTATGACAATGGGCCTCAATTCATCAGTCAAGCATTTTACCAATTTTGCGATAATAATCAGATACAAAATATGGCCTCAACGGCATATAATCCTGCTGCCAATGGTTTGGCAGAAGCCTTCAATAAAACCATTATCAAACTCTTAAAGAAATTTGTCTTTTCGAATAAAAAGATTGGACCGAGAAATTGGGGGAATATCTGTGGGCATACCGCACAACGGTACGAACACCAACGAGTTGTACTCCATTTTTATTAGTTTACGGATGTGAAGTAGTTCTTCCTATTGAAATTCAAATTCTATCACTCAGAATAGTAGTAGCTAATGAGATGACTAAGGAAAATAATGATCGTTTAAGACTTCAAGAGCTAGAAGGGTTACACGAAAGACGCCTTCAAGCTCAACAACGCATTAATTTCTACCAAGCACGCATCTCCAGAGCTTTTAATCAAAAAGTAAAAGAAATAGTGTTCAAAGTTGGTGAGCTAGTTTTAGCTGTGAAGAGGCCAATGATCATTACACATAAAAGTAAGGGAAAATTCAAGCCCAAATAGGAGGGCCCTTATGTGATTGAAACAACATTTTCAAATGGCGCTTACAGATTAGCCAAGCCTAATAGAGATTTGATAATGGCTCCTATCAATGGCAAATTCCTGAAGAAGTATTGTGCTTGATCTCCCTTGCTTAATAGAGTATGATAAAGATTTTATTCTGATGATACTATGTACAAAGATTAGTTGAATCATATTCTATCATGTTCATATTACTTATGAATAGATATGTTTAACTAATTTGAAACTTCAAAACCTATCATGTCCATATTACCTCTGATAGTGTTTTGTACACAAATTTAGTTGGATCATATTCTATCATGTTCATATTACCTCTGAATAGATATATTCAGTAAAACCAGTTACCGAAAGTATATCATGTCCATATTACCTCTGATATTACTTTCATCTTAGCCTATTATTTATATTATAATAATAAGTGATGGATCCACAGAGTCAGAAAATATGTCTTTATTATCTCTGAGAATAACAAATTACATGGTAAAGAAGGAGCAAAGGAAGCTATGATATCCCTCCATGGTCCATCATTGCAGAGAATATTTGCTCGAAGACGTCTCTTTTTACGGCTCCTTACATGCTGGAAGAGCATAATCTTTTTATTTCTCAGTTCAATCCAATGAATCTCAGCAGTCATCTTTATGGTGAAGAAAGTATGGAAAATCAAGTTCATTTGCTTACCCATATATAGGCAGAAGAGAACATACAAATTCTAACGACTTCTTAAATATAGCCAAAAAATTAGCCTTGAAGAACGAGTCAAATTTGACAATTTCATACTTCATTCAAAGTATTTCAAATTACGAGAAATTTGGAAACTTTGAAGGGGGTCTTCTAGAAGCATAAAATATGCTGGAGAATTATCCACGTATTTTACAGTCAAAACCCCCAACATACATGAAGTCCCTCCCTTTATAAAATAGAGCTTCAAGGTTATTTGGCATAAAAAAGGGCTTCAGAGCTGTCTGCATAAAATAGAGCTTCAAGGTTGTTTGGCGTAAAATAGGGCTTCCGAGCTGTCTGAGCTTTAAGTTTGTTTGGCGTAAAATAGGGCTTCAAAGCTGTCCACTTAAAGCAGAGCTTCACGGCTGTTCTACGTAAAAGGTTGTTATACCTTCCTGTGTAAAGTTTAAAATACGTTGTTTTTAATGCAGCGTAAAGTTGTACGAGGAACTCTTCGTATTCCTCGAATGAATTTGTCAGTCAAATCAGTGAACCTGACATTTGACAAAAGTACTGTACGATGATCGAGAGAACGGCTATGATGATAATTTTGCACAGAGACCCAGGTTGTCATTTTGTGACATATTTTTGATACAAGTCATTTTTACGCATTCAAAGGAAGAAAAATGGAGTCTTCTGAATAAGCTGCCTATTCTACGTTGACAGATATAAGTTTTTACGCTCAAGTCAAGACAAAATCAGACGCCACGTCAAAAGTTGTTTCTTGTACAGAACTCGAGGCATATCTCTGTATTTTATGCACGAGATTGAGGCATATCTCTGCATTTAATGCACGAGATTTTGTTCTATTTTAAAATTTATCATGAATAGGAAAGCTAAGACTGTGACTAATACGCTCACATCTCCATCCTTTTATTTTACGCCAACCAGGGTATTTTCAACTATAGAAGTACGTCGTATGCTATCTCCTCGAAATATGCCAACTCGGCTATATTTGCAAAGGTACGTTGATAAGGCTACTTAGCCCAGAATACGCTCAAGACCTCAGTTGTAAAGAATAATTGGCTATTTTATGCTGTTTATGTATTATTCATGAATCATCAAGTTTTACGCCAGGGCAGTTACCTACGTGACTTGCATGCCATGATCTTCGAGAAGCAGTTATACGCGTTATCTTATAAAGGGATACATGTCATACGCAGATTTAGAAGATTATTGGAACGTGGGTAGTAGTTGTCATAACCGCAGCGTAAAGGAGGCAATCTTCTTCACAGTTTGGGCTTTTACGCCAACAAGATAGTTATTTTGCTTTTACGCCAACCAGGCAGTTATTTGATTCATCTCTATAAATAGAGACCCCTGGTCACAGGGTAAAGACGGGGAATTGGATTTGGCTGACAACTTTAGCAATAAGAATTCGATCCTACTTGCAACTTTCCTTTGACCGGCTTTTGCCTTCAGTTCAGAGAAAGTTTGAAGCTTCTTCTATCGCACTTTTTCATCATCGTATAGTCCAAGGAACAAAGTGATCGACTACATATTAGACTTCCATAGCAATACTTCCCCAGAATCATTTTATTATACTTAATATCCTCGTATAGGATTATTTGTACTTTTCTCTTTTCTCGTTTGTAAGCAAAAGTTTTGTATAATCTTTGTTTATCCAAACAAAATGACGACTCTACTTGGGAAAATTTCATATAAACTTTATTTATCCAAACAAAATGGCGACTCTGCTGGGGATGAATTTATCATGACTGGGAAAGTTAAGACTGTGACTAATACGCTCACATCACCATCCTTGCATTTTTTGCCAACTAGGCTATTTTCAACTATAGGAGTACGTCGTATGCTATCTCCTCAAAATACGCCAAATTGGCTATATTTGCAAAGGTACGTTGATAAGGCTACTTAGCCCAGAATATGCTCATGACCTCAGTCGTGAAGGATAATTGGCTATTTTATGCCGGTTATCTATTATTCATGAATCATCAAGTTTTATGCAGGGGCAGTTACCTACGTGGCTTGCATTGCATGATCTTCGAGAAGCAGTTATACGCGTTACCTTATAAAGGGATATATGTCATATATAGATTCAAAAGATTATTGGAACATGGATAGCAGTTGTCATAACCGCAGCGTAAAGGAGGCAATCTTCTTCACAGTTTAGCCTTTTACACCAACAAGACAGTCAATTGGCTTTTACGCCAACTAGGCAGTTATTTGATTGATCTCTATAAATAAAGATCCCTGGTCACAGGATAAAGGGGAGAATTGGTTTTGGCTGACAACTTTGGCAACAAGAATTTGATCCTACTTGCAACTTTTCTTTGGCCGGCTTTTGCCTTCAGTTCAGAGAAAGTTTGAAGCTTCTTCTACAGCACTTCTTCATCATCATGTAGTCCAAGGAATAAAGTGATCGACTCAGATCAGACTTCCATTGTAATAATTCCCCAGAATTATTTTATTGTACTTCATATCCTCGTATAGGATTATTTGTACTTTTCTCTTTTCTCGTTTGTAAGCAAAAGTTTCGTATAAACTTTGTTTATCCAAACAAAATGGTGACTCTGCTGGGGAAAGTTTCATATAAATTTTGTTTATCCAAACAAAATGGCGACGCTGCTGGGGATGAATTTATCATGATTGGGAAAGCTAAGACTGTGACTAATACGCTCACATCACCATCCTTGCATTTTATGCCAACCAGGCTATTTTTTGATTGATCTCTATAAATAGAGACCCCTGGTTACAGAGTAAAAAAGGGGGAAATTGGTTTTGGCTGACAACTTTGGCAACAAGAATTCGATCCTACTTACAACTTTTCTTTGGTCGGCTTTTGCCTTCAGTTCAGAGAAAATTTGAAGCTTCTTATACCGCACTTTTTTATCATCGTGTAGTCCAAGGAACAAAGTGATCGACTGCAGATCAGACTTCCATTGCAATACTTTCCCAGAATTATTTTATTGTACTTAATATCCTCGTATAGGATTATTTATACTTTTCTTTTTTCTCGTTTGTAAGCAAAAGTTCCGTATAAACTTTGTTTATCCAAACAAAATGGCGACTCTGCTGGGGAAAATTTCGTATAAACTTTGTTTATCCAAACAAAATGGCGATGCTGCTAGGGATAAATTTGTCATGATTGGGAAAGCTAAGACTGTGACTAATACGCTCACATCACCATTCTTGCATTTTATGCCAACCAGGCTATTTTTTGATTGATCTCTATAAATATAGACCCCTGGTTACAGGGTAAAAAAGAGGAAATTTGGTTTTGGCTGACAACTTTGGCAACAAGAATTCGATCCTACTTACAACATTTTCTTTGGCCGGCTTTTGCCTTCAGTTCAGAGAAAGTTTGAAAATTCTTCTAGAATACTTCTTCATCATCGTGTAGTCCAAGGAACAAAGTAATCGACTGCAGATTAGACTTCCATAGCAATACTTCTCCAGAATCATTTTATTGTACTTAATATCCTCGTATAAGATTATTTGTACTTTTCTTTTTTCTCGTTTGTAAGGAAAAGTTTCGTATAAACTTTGTTTATCTAAACAAAATGACGACTATGCTGGGGAAAGCTAAGACTGTGACTAATACGCTCAGATCACCATCCTTGCATTTTATGCCAACCAGGCTATTTTCAACTATAGGAGTATGTCGTATGCTATCTCCTTGAAATATGCCAACTCGGCTATAATTGCAAAGGTACGTTCATAAGACTACTTAGCCCAGAATACGCTCAAGACCTCAGTCGTGAAGGATAATTGACTATTTTATGCTGGTTATCAATTATTCATGAATCATCAAGTTTTACGCAGGGGCAGTTACCTACGTGACTTGCATGCCATGATCTTCCAGAAGCAGTTATACACGTTACCTTATAAAGTGATACATGTCATACGCAGATTCAAAAGATTATTGGAACATGGATAGCAGTTGTCATAATCGTAGCGTAAATGAGGCAATCTTCTTCACAGTTTAGCCTTTTACGTCAACAAGACAGTCATTTGGCTTTTACGCCAACCAGGCAATTATTTGATTGATCTCTATAAATAGAGACCCCTGGTCACAGGATGAAGGGGGGAATTGGTTTTGGCTGACAACTTTGACAACAAAAATTTGATCCTACTTGCAACTTTCTTTTGGCCGGCTTTTGCCTACAGTTCAGAGAAAGTTTAAAGCTTCTTCTACAGCACTTCTTCATCATCATGTAGTCCAAGGAACAAAGTGATCGTCTGCAGATCAGACTTCCATAGCAATACTTTCCCTGAATCATTTTATTGTAATTAATATCCTCGTATAGGATTATTTGTAATTTTTTCTTTTCTCGTTTGTAAGCAAAACTTTCGTATAAACTTTGTTTATCCTAACAAAATGATAATCCTATACGATGATATTAAGTACAATAAAATAATTCTGGGGAAGTATTGCTATGGAAGTCTGATCTGCAGTCGATTACTTTGTTCCTTGGACTACACGATGATGAAGAAGTGTTGTAGAAGAAGCTTCAAACTTTCTCTGAACTGAAGGCAAAAGCCGGCCAAAGAAAAGTTGCAAGTAGGATCGAATTCTTGTTGCCAAAGTTGTCAGCCAAAACTAATTCCCCCTATTTATCCTGTGACCAAGGGTCTCTATTTATAGAGATCAATCAAATAACTGCCTGGTTGGCGTAAAAGCTAAATGACTGTCGTGTTGGCGTAAAAGGCCAAACTGTGAAGAAGATTGCCTCATTTACGCTGCGGTTATGACAACTGCTACCCACGTTCCAATAATCTTCTGAATCTGCGTATGACACGTATCCCTTTTTAAGGTAACGCGTATAACTGCTTCTATAAGATCATGGCATACAAGCCATGTAGGTAACTGCCCCTGCGTAAAACTTGATGATTCATGAATAATAGATAACCAGTATAAAATAGCCAATTATCCTTCACGACTGAGGTCTTGAGCGTATTTTGGGCTAAGTATCCTTATCAACGTACCTTTGCAAATATAGTCGAGTTGGCATATTTCGAGGAGATTGCATACGGCGTACTCCTATAGTTGAAAATAGCCTGTTGGCATAAAATGTAAGGATGGTGATGTGAGCATATTAGTCACAGTCTTAGCTTTCCCAATCATAAACTACTTAAAGCTTTGGAGTTGATCACTTTCCCCAGCAGTCTGCAGTCGATCACTTTCCCCAACTGATCTGCAGTCGATCACTTTCCCCAGCTGATATGCAGTCGTTCACTTTCCCCCGTAG
The DNA here is from genome assembly GCA_036927795.1 of Iris macrosiphon. Lineage (NCBI taxonomy): Eukaryota > Viridiplantae > Streptophyta > Magnoliopsida > Asparagales > Iridaceae > Iris > Iris macrosiphon. Next base: position 157,414,799 of record JAYESA010000009.1, read on the forward strand.
TGTCACCATTTTGTTTGGATAAACAAAGTTTATATAAAACTTTTGCTTACAAACAAGGAAAACAAAGTACAAATAATCCGATACGAGGATATTAAGTATAATAAAATGATTCTGGGGAGTTATTACAATGGAAGTCTGATCTGAGTCGATCACTTTGTTCCTTGGACTATACGATGATGAAGAAGTGCTACAGAAGAAGCTTCAAACTTTCTCTGAACTGAAGGCAAAAGCCGGCCAAAGAAAAGTTGTAAGAAGGATCGAATTCTTGTTGCCAAAGTTGTCAGCCAGAACCAATTTTCTCATTTACCCTATGACTAGGGGTCTCTATTTATAGAGATCAATCAAATAACTGCCTGGTTGGCATAAAATCCAAATGACTGTCTTGTTGGCGTAAAAGGATAAACTATGAATAAGATTGCCCCTTTACGCTGCGGTTATGACAACTGCTATCCACGTTCCAATAATCTTCTGAATCTGCGTATGACACGTATCCCTTTATAAGGTAACGTGTATAACTGCTTCTCGAAGATCATGGCATGCAAGCCATATAGGTAACTACCCCTGCGTAAAACTTGATAATTCATGAATAATAGATAACCAGCGTAAAATAGCCAGTTATCCTTCACGACTGAGGTCTTGAGCGTATTCTGGGCTAAGTAGCCTTATCAACGTACCTTTACAAATATAGCTGAGTTGGCATATTTCGAGGAGATAGCATACGGCGTACTCCTATAGTTGAAAATAGCCTGGTTGGGGTAAAATGCAAGCATGGTAATGTGAGCGTATTAGTTACAGTCTTAGCTTTCCCAGTCATGACAAATTCATCCCCAGCAGAGTCGATATTTTGTTTGGATAAACAAAGTTTATACAAAACTTTTGCTTACAAACAAGAAAAGAGAAAAGTACAAATAATCCTATACGAGGATGTTAAGTACAATAAAATGATTCTGGGGGGAATAGGTTTTGGCTGACAACTTTGGCAACAAAAATTCGATTCTACTTGCAACTTTCCTTTGGCCAGCTTTTGCCTTCAGTTCAGAGAAAGATTGAAGCTTCTTCTACAGCACTTCTTCATCATCGTGTAGTCTAAGTAACAAAATGATCGACTGCAGATCATACTTCCATAGCAATACTTTTCCAGAATTATTTTATTGTACTTAATATCCTCGTATATGATTATTTTTACTTTTTTCTTTTCTCGTTTGTACGCAAAAGTTTGTATAAACTTTATTTATTTAAAAAAGTACATAATCCATCATTATGGAGGAGTAGTTAAATCATGTATTTGTTGTGCTAAAGCAGCCATCCTTTCATTCCTGGAGATTAAAATTTTGGTGCGAGCTAGTTCCAGTTTTGTTTCGTCATTACTCAAGTGAGATAGTTCAGACAGAGAATCAACAAAACTTGCATGGATGACACCCACATGTGTCAAGTTATGTTGAGCCATATTCACTTGGCCCTCCATGGTCCATCGTTGCAGAGAATATTTGCTCGAAGACGTCTCTTTTTACGTCTCCTTACATGCTGGAAAAGCATAATCTTCTTCTCTCTCAGTTCAGCCCAATGAATCTCAGCAGTCATCTTTGTGGTAAAGAAAGTATGAAAAATCAAGTTCATTTGCATGCCCTTATATAGGCAGAAGAGAACAGACAAATTCCAACGACTTCTTAAATATAGCCAAAAAAATTACCCTTGAAGAACGAGTCAAATTTGACCATTTCATGCTTCATTCAAAGTATTTCAAATTACGAAGAATTTGAAAACTTTGAAGGGGGTCTTGTAAAAGCATAAAATATGCTGGAAAATTATCCGCATATTTTACAGTCAAAACCCCCAACATACATGAAGTCCCTCCCTGCGTAAAACAGAGCTTCAAGGTTGTTTGGCGTAAAATGGGACTTCAGAGCTGTCTGCGTAAAATAGAGCTTCAAGGTTGTTTGGAGTAAAAGAGGGCTTCAGAGGTGTCTGCGTAAAACAGAGCTTCAAGGTTGTTTGGCGTAAAATAGGGCTTCATAGTTGTCTGCATAAAACAGAGCTTCAAGGTTATTTGGCATAAAATAAGGCTTCAGAGCTGTCTGCATAAAATAGAGCTTCAAGGTTGTTTGACATAAAATAGGGCTTCAGAGCTGTCCGCGTAAAGCAGAGCTTCAAGGTTGTTCAGCGTAAACGGTTGCTATACCTTCCTGTGTAAAGTTTAAAATATGTTGTTTTTAATGTAGTGTAAAATTGTACGAGGAACTCTTCGTATTCCTCGGATGAATTTGTCAGTCAAATCAGTAAACCTGATATTTGACAAAAGTACTGCACGATGATCGAGAGAATGGTAATGATGATGATTTTGCAAAGAGACCCAGGTTTTTATTTTGTGACATATTTTTGATATAAGTCATTTTTACGCATTCAAAGGAAGAAAAATGGAGTCTTCTGAATATGCTGGCTATTAAACATTGACAGAAATGAATTTTTATGCTCAAGACAAGACAAAATCAGATGCCACATCAAAAGCTCTTTCTTGTACAGAGCTAGAGGCATATCTCTACATTTTATGCACGAGATTGAGGCATATCTCTGCATTTAATGCACGAGATTTTATTCTATTTTTAAAATTTGTTATGATTGGGAAAGATAAGACTGTGACTAATACGCTCACATCACCATCCTTGTATTTTATGCCAACCAGGCTATTTTCAACTATAGGAGTACGCCGTATGCTATCTCCTCAAAATATGTCAACTCGACTATATTTACAAAGGTACGTTGATAAGGCTACTTAGGCCAGAATACGCTCAAGACCTCAGTCGTAAAGGATAATTGGCTATTTTATGCTAGTTATCTATTATTCATGAATTATCAAGTTTTACGCAGGGACAGTTACCTACGTAGCTTGCATGCCATGATCTTCGAGAAGCAGTTATACGCGTTACCTTATAAAGGGATACGTGTCATACGCAGATTCAGAAGATTATTGGAACGTGAGTAGCAGTTGTCATAACCGCAGCATAAAGGAGGCAATCTTCTTCACAGTTTGGCCTTTTACGCCAACAAGACAGTCATTTGGCTTTTATGCCAACCAGGCAGTTATTTGATTGATCTCTATAAATAGAGACCCCTGGTCACAGGGTAAAGAAGGGAGAATTGGTTTTGGTCGACAACTTTGGAAACAAGAATTCGATCCTCCTTGCAACTTTCCTGCTTTGGCAGGCTTTTGCCTTCAGTTCAGAGAAAGTTTAAAGCTTCTTCTACAGTACTACTTCATCATCGTGTACTCCAATGAACAAAGTGATCGACTGCAGATCAGACTTCCATAGTAATACTTTTCCAGAATCATTTTATTGTACTTAATATCCTCGTATATGATTATTTATACTTTTCTCTTTTCTCGTTTGTAAGCAAAAGTTTCGTATAAAATATGTTTATCCAAATAAAATGGTGACTCTGCTGGAGATATTTCAACCATATGACATAGTTTACATCTTGAATTCTTCTTAGACTTAGCTTTAGTAGCTTTAGTTTCTTCCTCAATTTCTGATACTAGATCAGGGTGAACCCACATGATCTCCCCACGCTTGGTAGTTAGGGGCACTAAATCTTGATTTTGACCCCTGGTTGGAGGGAGATTAACAATATCCATCATTACCCGTAGAATAGGTACCACACCATCCGGTGTTTCTTGAGGGAGAAAATAGTCAAATTGGAGTGAGATCATATTTGCAGTGACCGTCTTCTCGTTATTATGCAAAGTGATGGCTTTGGCGTCGATCAACTCCTAGATTTTCCTTTTCAGTACATAGCATGCCTTTGTGGGGTGATGTATGTATCTGTAAAAAAAATTGTACTTAGGATTATCTGTACTGCCGACTTCATTTGGACGCTTTATCTCTGGTAGAGTAAGCTTGCCACTTTTGACTAGACAATCAAATATTCTTGGAATATCATTATCGTCAAAAGAATATTCTTCTTTAGGTTTGGAAGTTCCAGAATTTGTCTACATAGTTACCGGAGTATTTTGCCTGGACGTATTGATTGTCAGGGCTTTCTTTCGTTTTGAACTATGAGTATTGTCATTATTGGAGGATGAACGCTTCCCTTTATCAGAGGTAGAGATCATGATTCTGTTGTCACGAGCCTTCCGACTATTATCTTCAGCGAATACTGTCGATATGATAAATGAGGGCCAATCATGGAACTGATATGGTCCCGTGAATACTGAGATCAGTGGGAGTAGGTTCTTTTTTGCAAATATCCACCAAGGCTAAATCTGGAACTCCAGGAGGCATCTGTAAAGTAGCTTGACGAAAGCGTTCAATAAAAGTACGAATATTTTCTTTTTCCTTCTGCTTTACTTCAATGAGTGATGACATAGACATGTCCATTCCTCCCTCGTAGAATCGATCAAAGAATAGAGTTTTGAAATCTTCAAAAGAAGTAATGCAGTTGTCAGATACACTATGATACCATTGGTAAGCTACTCCAGACAGACAGCCTTTAAACACTCGAGTGAGAAGGGCATCATTTCCTTGCAACAATACCATCATCATGCTGAAGTAGTTCATATACTGGCTTGGCGACGTCTTTTCCTCAAACAAAACCATAGCCTGTGGTTTATATTTTGGTGGGAAAGGGATCTCATCCCAGACAGCTGGATATGGCTGGTTAATTCCCAACTTTTTGAGCTGATCTTTATGTTTCAAAGCATCAAATTGGGCTTTTAATTCCCGAACTGTTTGTATTGGATCTTCAGATGGAAGAGGGACAGCAGAAAGGTGAGAGATTGGATGTATTGTAACTCCAACAGGAGGTAATACATTCTCCGGGTTAAGAGGTTGAGGAGCAGCTGATTCTTGATTTTGAATAGGCTTTTGGTTTGTATTGGCTGGTGGTATGTCTACCCCCATACGTAGTTGAGTCGGAGGAAGAGGTGTTTGAGTTATTGCAGTTGTATGTTGAGTCACCATCATTTGGTGCATACTCTCTATCATGGTATGCATTTCTTTAAGTGATGTTTACAATGCAGTGATGCGTTGTTCAGTACTTCCTGATGGGGAAGCTTTTTCATGTTCGTCTCCAACAGCATAAACTCCTATTTCTCTAGATGCCACTGAGGGATTAGTATAGATTTCTGTAGAGATTAAATCTATACCTTCAGCATCTGGTTCAGAAAAATGGCGACTCCTAGTGTCAAAATATAAAGAATATGAAGCTGATTGTCGTGACCTCGAGCGAGTGTTTTGAAAAACACCCTCTTCAAAAGTCTCGATGAGTCTGTCAAATCTCCTTTGGCTTGGAGTTCTGGAGGGATGACGTCTTGAACTCGACTTTCCTCTAGGAATATGCGAAGCCATGTTTACTGAAGCAAATATTGGTTCTTCTTCCTGTAATGACAAAGAATAGTTCAATCGGTCAAACACTAACCGTTTTGCTTTAGAATAGCAACAGTTAATTACAACCTTATGACTATTACAATAATGTTCTCTAGGGGGTGTGATAGACATATTAGGAGATCCCCTGTTTTTGCGTTTCTGGGTCAAGAAATCACGCAAATAAGGGAGATTACCAAAAGAAGAAGAAGGCTTATTCTGTCTTTTTACATCAGTAGGAATGTGTAGATTATGAACCATAACCCTTTCTCTGCCATAGGAATACAACAGTCCACCCATATGAGTAGCATATGATCCATCATATGTCTGCGGAGCATATCTTTCCGTGAAATGAGTCTTCTTTACGCGAAAAGACCTATCCTGGCGTAATTTGGATTTTTGCATAGGTTTGCGTAAAATAGGAAAAGTTCTCAAACGGCTTTCAACGTCACTCATAATCTGTAAAGTGGAAACTTTCTTCTCTTATGGGCGTAAAAGCTTAGAGGTTAAAGGATTCATCACTTATTTTCCTTTGATATGATCAAAGGGTACATCTGCCTTATCATTGTTTGGATTCGTCACTTATTTTCCCCCAAAATAAGTTTCGTACAAATTATCTAGTTCAGAGAAAGTTTGATAGATATGTGGTCAAATCATTTTGTTTGGATAAACAAAGTTTATATGAAACTTTTGCTTACAAATAAGAAAAGAGATGAAGAAGAATTACTATGGAAGTCTGATCTGCAGTCGATCACTTTGTTCCTTGAACTACATGATGATGAAGAAGTGTTGTAGAAGAAGCTTCAAACTTTCTCTGAACTAAGGGCAAACGCCGGCTAAAGGAAAGTTGTAAGTAGGATCGAATTCTTGTTGCCAAAGTTGTCAGCCAAAACCAATTCCTCCCCTTTACCCTGTGACTAGGGGTCTCTATTTATAGAGATCAATCAAATAACTTCCTTGTTGGCGTAAAAGCCAAATGACTGTCTTGTTGGCGTAAAAGGTCAAACTGTGAAGGAGATTGTCTCCTTTACGCTACGGTTATGACAACTGCTACCCACATTCAAATAATCTTCTGAATCTGTGTATGACACGTATCCCTTTATAAGGTAATGCGTATAACTGGTTCTCGAAAATCATGGCATGCAAACCACGTAGGTAACTGCCCCTGCGTAAAACTTGATGATTCATGAATAATAGATAACAAGTATAAAATAGCCAATTATCCTTTACGACTGAGGTCTTGAGCGTATTCTGGGCTAAGTAGCCTTATCAATGTACCTTTGCAAATATAGCCGAGTTGGCATATTTATAGGAGATAGCATACGGCGTAATTCTATAGTTGAAAATAGCCTGGTTGGCATAAAATGCAAGGATGGTGATATGAGCGTATTAGTCACAGTCTTAGCTTTCCTCCTGCAAAGATTTCCTAGCAGAGTCACCATTTTGTTTGGATAAACAAAGTTTATACGAAACTTTCCCCAGTAGAGTCGCCATTTTGTTTGGATAAACAAAGTTTATACGAAACTTTTGCTTACAAACGAGAAAAGAAAAAAGTATAAATAATCCTATAATGGGATATTAAGTACAATAAAATGATTCTGGGGAAGTATTTCTATGGAAGTCTGATCTGCAATCGATCACTTTGTTTCTTGGACTACAAGATGATGAAGAAGTGCTGTAGAAAAAGTTTCAAACTTTCTCTGAACTGAAGGTAAAAGCCGGCCAAAGGAAAGTTGTAAGTAGGATCGAATTCTTATTACCAAAGTTGTCAGCCAAAAACCAATTCCCCCCCCCCCCTTTATCCTGTGACCAGGGGTCTTTATTTATAGAGATAAATCAAATAACTGCCTGGTTGGCGTAAAAGCCAAATAATTGTCTTGTTGGCGTAAAAGGCCAAATTGTGAAGAAGATTGCCTCCTTTATACTTCGGTTATGACAACTGCTACCCACGTTCTAATAATCTTATGAATCTGCGTATGATACGTATTCCTTTATAAGGTAACACGTATAACTGCTTCTCGAAGATCATGGCTTGCAAGCCACGTAGGTAACTGTCCCTGCGTAAAACTTGATGATTCATGAACAATAGATAACTAGCATAAATAGCCAATTATCCTTCACGATTGAGGTCTTGAGCGTATTCTGGGCTAAGTAGCCTTATCAATGTACCTTTGTAAATATAGCTGAGTTGACATATTTTGAGGAGATAGCATATGGCGTACTCCTATAGTTGAAAATAGCCTTGTTGGCATAAAATACAAGGATGGTGATGTGAGCGTATTAGTCACAGTCTTATCTTTCCCAATCATAACAAATTTTAAAAGTAGAACAAAATCTCGTGCATTAAATGCAGAGATATACCTCAATCTCGTGCATAAAATGTAGAGATATGCCTCGAGCTCTGTACAAGAAATAGCTTTTGATGTGGCATCTGATTTTTTCTTGTCTTGAGCGTAAAAACTCATTTATATCAATGTTTAATAGGCAGCATATTCAGAAGACTCCATTTTTCGTCCTTTGAATGTGTAAAAATAACTTGTATCAAAAATATGTCACAAAATGAAAACCTGGGTCTCTTTGCAAAATCATCATCATAGTCGTTCTCTCGATCATCGTGCAGTACTTTTGTCAAATATCAGGTTCACTGATTTGACTAAAAAATTTATCCGAGGAATACGAAGAGTTCCTCGTACAATTTTACACAACATTAATATTTTAAACTTTACACAGAAAGGTATAGCAACTTTTTACGCAGAACAGCCTTGAAGCTCTGCTTTACGCGAACAGCTCTGAAGCCCTATTTTACGCCAAACAATCTTGAAGCTCTGTTTTACGCAGACAGCTCTGAAGCCCTATTTTATGCCAAACAACCTTGAAACTCTGTTTTATGCAGATAGCTCTGAAGCCCTATTTTATGCCAAACAACCTTGAAGCTCTGTTTTACGCAGACAGTTCTGAAGCCCTATTTTACTTCAAACAACCTTGAAGCTCTGTTTTTCGCAGACAGCTCTGAAGCCCTATTTTACGCCAAACAACCTTGAAGCTCTATTTTATGCATGGAGGGACTTCATGTATGTTGGAGGTTTTGACTGTAAAATATGTGGACAATTCTTCAGCATATTTTATGCTTCTACAATAAGTTGTCTTATTTTGTCCAGTTATGTTCCTTTCCTTTTCATCTGTTGTTTGTGTGTTTAGTTAATGCCTTTTGGACTACTTATGTGTTATTGTGTAGTTAGTATACCCTGACAGAGACTGCAAAACTATGATAGACAGAGACCATAGTTAGTGATTTCCTTAAATTGCCTGTTGTATGTTTTAGTTTAGACTGGGGTTGATATAGAGGGGGGTAAGATCATCTTTAATTTTGAGGACAAATTTCTTTTAAGGTGGGTAGGATTGTCACCCTCACTTTTCCAACAACAGGTAATTTGATAATTTGGCCTAGTTATTTAATTTTAGATATATAATATTAATATTAGTTGGCCAGATATATTTATTTATAGCTTGTATTAGTTATTTAATTATTAGAGTGCTATATTTAATTAGAGGCTTATAGTATTTAATTTAGTTAGTGGACTAGCCTATTTAATTTGACTTGTGTAGTGGACCCAATTTGTTAGATTAGTTCCATGAACCAATATTTAATTCTAGTTTGAATTGAGCCCAATAGTAAGCCCATTCATTAGGAGGATGAATTAATTAAGTTGAACCAATTAGACTAGAATCTTTCCGTCTTAATTAATTTTTTCATGAGAGACCCCAAGGGATATTTTAGATATTACATAGTATCTTGAGGAAGGGGACAAGTGAGGCCTATATAAGGGGGTAAAAACTTTCTCTTTCTTCATTTTTATTCCAAATTTAGATCTAAAATTTCTTTTAACCAAGTTCCTTCATTCCTACATCAAATTTCTACCAAATTCTTCCCAAATTCCTTAATAAATAATTATTGGAGACTATTAAAGCAAGGATCTACAAGGAGAAAACAAGGATCTACAATGAGGAGTAAGGATCTACAAGTTAGATGCTATTTTCACCCAATTTAGAGATTTTACTGGAAATTCATCTCCGGATAGGTACAATTTAGTTTTTCGTTTAAATAGACTTTTAATCTGTAATTTAACCATAGGAATTGGAATTAGGTTCATAGGAGGCCTATGGGGAAAGTTATGGTATATTTTGTGTCAATTTTGGGAGAATTTCGAGAATGACACATGTTGTGTTTGTAAATTGGTCAATTAGACCAAATTGATATATATTTGATTGTGTGTGACTAGTATCGTATCCACAATTGGATACGTGTTGGCTACATCCCGACAATTTGGAGATACGGGTTGATTTTGGAGGTTTTTCTCTGACACGGGTGTTTGTGCATGTCACATCTTGACACAGATACGTAGTTGATTAATTAATTCTTTGTATCATTCATAATTAGTATTTTAGACTTGCTCGTGTCCTTTGGGATATATTTGGTTGTGTTGTGGAGCCGTATCGCAAGCGTATCATAGAATGAGTGTGATACGGGTGCGGTGTACTCCACGTGTTTGTTGTATTGCATTTCTCAATTTAATGTGGCTTATGTATATATATTAGTATGATATATTATGTATGATAGATATGTATATGTGTATATATTTATATTATATTATATAGATGTACATAAGTGGCTATTGGTATATGTAGATCTATATACATATGTATTTATATATATGTATATATATATATATATATATATATATATATATATATATATATATATATATATATATATATATATATATATATATATATATATATATATGGATATATGTATGAGATGATATATCTATATGTGTATATGTGTGTTTGTATATATATATATCTATATATATATATATCTATATATGTATATAGATGAGAGTGTGTGCATATATCTATAGGTTGATATATATATAGCAGTATATCTATGTATGTGTGTGTGTTCTGATGGTTCTATGTGTTTGTGAGTTGTGTGTTAGTGTGTGGTAGTTTTATGAGGGGGTCGGGCACACTGCAGCAACTCGGAGAAGATCGAAAAACTGGGCAGTATGCCCAATAAGAGGGGATACAGTGAATCAGTTCAGCAGCAATTCAGCTCGAGCCAGGCACAGCAGCAGATTGTATGTACAGTGAATCAATGTGAACTGCAGCAGCTGCACCCACATGTAAGAGCAGCAGATAGCAAGCAGCCTATGCAGGCATTTCATTCAGTTTTAGCAATGCATTCCACACTGCAGCAAGTGTAAGGTTGCACCAACACAGAGCACCAGTATCAGCAAAAGAAGGCAGTGTGCAGCCTCAAGCATAGTGAAGCCAAGGCAGTTCAGCAATGCTTCCATTGCAATTTGCACTTACATCAATAGAGGGAGAGCAGTAGCAGTTTCAGCCACTACTAGCAGCATGTTGCTGCATCCACCATTCAGTGCAATTTACAGTTTCCTCTAGGCAGAGGGACACTGCAGCAGCTAGCTGCCGTCATAGGCAATTCAATACAACTTTATGCACAGTTCAGTAGGGAATACCACTACACAGCAGCAAGTAGCAGTTCAACACTGTAGTCACAGCAAAGGGTATGTGCACAGCAACAGAATATATCAGCACAGCAGCAGCAAGAAGCTTTTAGTTAGCTTGTTAGGTGTTTCAGTCAGTTAGTTCAGGTGGGTTAGTAGTTATGGCTAGGGTAATTAGTAGTTAGCTAGATAGTTAGTTATATATGCTTTGTTAGTTTAATATTTAGTCAGATATATAAAATAGTTAGCCTAGTAGCAATATGTAGTATATGTATCTATGTTTCGATATGTATTATATGATAAGTTAGTAGGTATGTAATTGATATGTATCATATGTTAGTAGTTAGTAGCATTTAATACTTAGTTAATGAGTGGCATATAGTTTAGTAATTGGAGGTTAGCTCTATATTAGCTAGATTAGGATTTGAATTACCTTGTGATATCAAGGTAAAGCCAAGGTATTGGTCGATACTCAAGGTACTGAGTTTGAGTATCAAGATGGGTGTGTAGGTAGTGAGATACGCATTGCTTCAAAGCTAAGGTATCCAGTTTGTATTAGTTATCTTATATACTATATGTATTATCTTGTATATTAATATAAATTAGTATTTTTATATCTAAAAACTTGCGTATCCTATGGTACGGTATTTTGTGTGTATCCTAGTATCTTAGTCAGCTAGTGTGGCTTAGTTACATAGTGTATGGACCTAGTATCCTAGAGTTAGACTCATACAACTTAGAAATACCTAGAGTTGGCCGAGTTTGACTGTTTTGACTTAGAAATGGCGTCATGACTTAGAATTGAACTAGTTTAACTTTAAATTCATTCCAAAATCTTGTATTGAGGTAATATTCCATATATAGGTCTGTGTGATACCAGTTTGGACATAGTTTGACATTCATTGGTCTAGACCGCAGGCGAGTATATTCTCTGATAGTTTCTATTATTTGATAATTACTATAATGCAAGTATTTAGAAATGTTTTACATAACTCTTGACACATTGGTACACGGACTAGTATATACATGGATCAGTCATGGGATATTATATATTATTTCATTATTCCTCATATTCTCATATGGTTAAATAGACAATATTTAATATTAGACAATGTTCAATGTTCAATGTTCAATATTTATAATACCTTGAGTATATTGTATCGTAACGTGTCATGGTTGGATCCATTGTACTAGTCAGGAGAAAGGGGAAGTGTTAGCTAGATATATGATCAAATCCTAGACAATATTCAATGTTTAACTTAGACAATATTTATCCAACGTTAATTAGACAATGTTCACCCAAGCCGATCACATATATAACTAGTATTTTAATCACTTAGTATAGTTACAGTTATTCACCACATTCTACTTCATTGTCTCATTCTATTTTATTATCTTATTCTATTTTATCATGATCAGTGTATACCAAATTATTTTTGTTTACATGTTTCTTCTACTATAGTATGATATTGTTCATTGTTCCTCGTCTTGTATTATATTCTCTATTTTTGTTTATAGTTATTATAAATTATTTGGAACTGTTATTGGGTTATACTAAGCTATAATCCTGACTGGATATATTTTTCAGATGAATGGTTAGAGAGGATATTTCACACTTACTACAGGCCAACAAATAGAGTATCACCTGAGGATGTAGTACCAGATACTGAGGCCATTTAGACTTTCATATCTTGTAGTAGTTGTTTCTAATTAGATTGTGGATTGTATTGTTATTTTGATATCTTGAGTTGTGTTGAGTTGGACCTATGATGTATTGAGACTTGTATTTCTTTTATTTTTATTCCATATCGTGCTTACATCTTTCTCTAGTTTTATATATGATTGAGTATCATTTGGAGTTGAGATGACATGACAGTATTTTATATCTTGTGTGAGATGTTAGATAGTGTAGAAGATCGAGATAGTATTCTATCGCCGATGTTATGGCGTAGGCAGGACGTACCCACATACTCGTGCCCCTATACCGGGTACGGGTCATGATAGGAGATGTGCATTTGAGGACAAAGACATGTGCAGTTCTTGTTCTCAAAGATGTCTGTTATGTCCCTGATATCCCTTTCAACCTGATATCTGTTGGATAGTTGGATGACGAGGGTTTCTTCAGTCTCTTTATGAATAATCAGTGGAAGCTTTCCATAGGTTCGATGGTGATTGCCAGTGGAAGCAAGAGGTCCGGACTCTACTCTATGAAAGGGAGTGCACAGGGGGCACATGAGGTTAACGTAGCTACTGATGCATCTACTGAGTTATAGCACATGCGGCTCAACCATATCAGCTAGAAAGGGATGAGCTACTTGGTGAACAGGAAGGTGATTCCAGGGCTAAAGTCTATAAAGTTGGAGAAGTGCACGTACTGTTTGGCGGGAAAATAAAATAGGGTGTCTTTCCAAAGTCACCCAAGTTCAAGGAAGACGGCGTTGCTCGAGTTGATTCACTTGGATGTCTGCGGTCCTATGAAGGTAAAATACATTGGTGGTGCTTTTTATTTTGTAACATTTATTGATGACTATTCCAGGAAGGTTTGGGTCTATACCTTAAAGACCCAGGATCAGGTGCTGGCGACTTTCAAGGTATTTTAGACCTCTGTTGAAAGGAAGACGTGCAAGAAGCTACTTTGTGTTAGGTTAGACAATGGCGGCGAGTATATCGGTCCCTTTGATGCTTATTATAGAGAGTAAGGGACACGATACTAGAAGACTCCACCAAAGATATCGTAGCTCAACGGTGTAGCAGAGTGGATGAATAGAACACTAATGGAGAGGGTGCGGTATTTGCAGTCATAAGCAAACTTGCTAGACAGCTATTGGGGTAAGGCACTTTATACAGCTGCTTATATTATTAATTTATCTCCTAGTGCTCCTTTGAAGGGTGATGTGCCTGACAAAGTATGGTACGATAAAGAGCCATAATACAATCACCAGCGAGTGTTTGGTTGTAAGGCCTTCGTGCATGTACCAAAGGATGAGAGATCCAAACTTGAGCCAAAGACGAGGTGGTGCATCTTTGTAGGCTATGGTCGGGATGGGTTTGGTTATAGACTCTACGATCCAGTGGAAAGAAAGCTCTACCCGGTAGGAAGAAAGCTCTATAGAAGCAGGGATGTGGTATTCATCGAGGATCAGACCATAACCAATTCTCAAGATTCTGAGATGCCTTCTGAGGCTGAGGAATTTCCTGAGTTAGAGCCCTTTTGCTTCGAAAAGTATTTAGAGGACATCGTAGAGGATCCAGTTATGGGAGAGCCAGTACATGGAGTTGCTTCCAACCATGATCATTAGCCTGCTGATAGTGGTTAGGGTGACCCTTAGGAGGATGAGCATGTCGAGGAGGCAGTTCCTAGAGGGAAGAAGACTGTAGATATATAGCCATCACTACTGGTTCCATTGAGGAGGAGTTATAGAGAGCGTCGACCATCTACGAGATACTCATCGGGTGAGTATATGCTACTAAATGAAGGGGGAGAATCCAAAAGTTTTGTAGAGACTATGAAAGACAAACACAGGCAGGAGTTGATGGAGGCCATGCAGGAGAAGATGAGTTCCTTGGAGGCTAACTCTACTAATGATCTAGTACAGTTTTTAAAAGGCAAAAAGGCTTTGAAGAAATGATGGGTGTTCAGAGTGAAGCAGACATATGATGCTACTCACCCTCGATACAAAGCGAGGCTGGTAGTTAAAGGCTATAGTTATCGGAAAGGCATAGATTATGATGAGATATTTTTACTAGTTATTAAGCAGTCGTCTATACGGGTGGTGCTAGCATTGGCAGCCAGTTTTGACTTGGAGGTCGAGCAAATGGACATAAAAATAATATTCCTCCACGGTGATCTTGAGAAGAAGTTTTACATGGAGCAGCTAGAGAGATTCTGTGAGAATGGCAAGTCATATTTGGTTTGTCGGTTGAGGAAAAGCTTATATGGTCTGAAACAGGCTTCAGGACAGTGGTACAAAAAGTTTGAGTTATTTATGGGGGAGCATGGATATACACTGACGACATCGGATCATTGTGTTTTTGTGAGGTACTTCGTCGAGGATGATTGCATTATTTTGTTATTTTATGTTGATAAAATGATGTTAATGAATCAGAATGCCACCAGGATAGCAGAGTTGAAGCGCCAACTGGGCGCGGCCTTCTCTATAAAGGATTTGGGCACAACGAAGACTATTCTTGGGATGAAGATCAGCCGAGAGAGAGATTCCAAGCTGCTATACTTGTTCCAAAAGAAGTACATTCACTAGATACTTCAGCATTTCAGGATGGACGGGTCGAAGAAAGTGAGTAACCCCCTTGCGGCTTACTTTAAGTTCATTGAGGAGCATTGTCCATCTAGCGAGGACGAGAAGGAAGATATTGAGTGAGTTCCATATGCCTCAGCCGTGGGGAGTCTTATGTATGATATGGTATGTACGAGGCCAAACATTGCTTACGCAGTCGGCATAGTTAGCAGGTACACTTCCAATCCTGGAAGAGTACATTGGAGTGGGGTCAAGTAGATTCTATGATATCTTCACGGTACTACCGATTGGAGACTTTCATTTGGTGGTGACGAGATAAAGTTGGTTGGATATACCGAAGCTGATATGGCTGGAGATATAGAGATGAGGCGATCAACTTTGGACTATGTAATGATGTTTGCTGGTGGAGCAGTATCGTGGCAGTCGCGTTTATAGAAGTGTGTTGCCTTGTCGACGACAGAGGCAAAATATATTACGGCGACGGAGGCTTGCAAGGAGTTGCTGTGGATGAAGAAGCTGCTGTAGAAATTGGGCTAAAGCAGGAGCAGTATCCTTTGCTTTGTGATAATCAGAGTGCTTTTCACCTTGTAAAAACCCAGATATTTTATAGCCGATCCAAGCACATTGATTTCCAGTATCATTGGATAAGGGATGTGGTTGACAAGAAGGAAGCGACGTTTGAGAAGGTTCGTACAGATGACAACGGAGCAGATATGTTCACAAAGGTTCAACAAAGGAAAAAGTTTGAGTACTGCAGGTGGATCGTCGAGATAACGACCACCTCCACATAGTTGTGAAAGAAAAGATTTGTTGGAGTGGGTGGAGTTCCCAACCTATGTGAAAAATACCCCGGAGTAGGATTGAGTATTTCTATATATAATTGGAATAACTCAATTTATTTGGATTAGATATTCCTAAATATAATAGAAATATCCCAATTGATTTGTATTGGATATTCCTACATATAATAGGAATATGTCAATGGATTTTGATTTTAATTTTGATTTGGATTGGATATTTCTATCTATGATAGGAATGCTAGTTAGGGGTTTGGGGCTATATATAAAATATCTCTCTCTATAAAAAAAAAATTAGCAACAAGGAGAGAAAATGAGGCAAGAGGTCCATTGCTATATTGGAGAGGAGAAAGAGGGATTGGAGGCCGTTTCGAAGAAGGAGATCAGTTTTGGGTATTTCTCGTTGTCTTTTTTCTTCGTGGTTATAATCTATTTTCTGTTCCAAAAGAGTTGTGGTGATCCGTTTGGATCGGCGTGAAGTTTGTAAGGAGTTGGTGTATTTCTTATTCTATTAGTGGAGGCTTTTCAGGGTTGTACTCCGATAGTCCCGTAATTTTTTTCCGCAAGAATTTTTCACGTCAAAAATCTCTCTGTCTACGATTTGTGTTTGGCATTTTTTATTTGTGTGTTTTGCTCGGTTCTCTCGCAGGTACTCTCTGGTTTGGAAAATGATTTTCGTACTTTTGTTTTCAACATAAAGTATAATATATATATATAATAAATTTATTTGGGGATTAACCCAGTCCCGAGAAACATGACTACAAAACCGTGGAAATTTAAAACTCCCAAGTAGGGCTGCAAACGAGCCAAGCCGTTCGCAAGCTGCTCGAAGCTCGACTTGATAAAAGCTCGTTTGAGCTCGGTTCGTTTAGTAAACAAGCCAAGCTCAAGCTTCATTTTTGAGCTCGTTTAATAAACGAGCCAAGCTCAAGCTTAGAAGTACTCGGCTCGTTTGTGCTCGCGAGCTGGTTCGTTTAGAAGCTTGCGAGCTCACTCGTAAGCTGGCTCGTTTAGAAGCTCGTTTAGGAGCTCGTTGCTGGCAGTTTACAAATTTATTTTGTTATTTAAATTTAAATTTGTTCTTTGTTGAATTCTAATTTTATGCATGTTTGTATAACAATATGGTTGTGTGCATTATATATAATTATATGTCTTTAATAATTGATATTAAAGAACTTTTTAAATTGAATTCTTATAAATAAATTGTTAATATTATAGGTACTTGAATTCAAGCCCAACTAGCTTGAAATCAAGTTCGTTAAGCTCAAAATCAAGCTTAATATCAAGCTTAATGAGCTTGAAATAAAGCTAAACAAGCTCAAAATCAAGCTTAAAGAGCTTGAGTTTGAGCTTATCAAGCTTGTTTATCAAGCTTGAATCAAGCTTGCTTATCAAGCCAAGCTCGAGCTCAAACCAAGCCAAACTCAAGCTTAATATAAACGAGCTCGAGCCAAGCTCAAGCTCTAAAATAAAAAAATTATCAAGCTCGAGTCCGAGCTCGGTTAATTCTAATCAAGTCAAGCTCAAGCTTATGAAAGCTTGGCTCGGCTTGGCTCGTTTGTACCCCTACTCCCAAGGTCCCAGATGGGCAAAAGCCAACCCAAACTAAAAAAAAAAAGCGCCCCCTGACGCCATAACAGCTAAGGCCTAACACAAAAAACTAAAAATGTACCGACACCACAAAAAAATAAACAAGAACTCGACTGCAGCTTACCCTACACAACTAACCAAGCATAGCCCGACATGTCCGAGTGTTTGAAATTAACAAACAATCGCTGGATCCGTCCCTTGCTTTCCTCCAAAAGCTTATCAGGAGAAAAAATGTAACCCTCACATGTGGTTTTATTTCTATTCTTTCATAAAACTCAGCTGACCACGCAGAGTATGATATGAGATTCGTGAAGGCGATTCCCCGCCCCCCACAAAGCAACCCGATCACGAAGATTTCCTACCTCCCCCATAATCTGAAGAATATTTTGAAAGTGAGAAAAGATAAACTAAGCATCATACCCTTGAGTAAACAGATGTTCCAACGACTCCACAGCCGGATCTAAACAACAGTGACATCTAGATGATAAAGAATATATGATGCTATCAATACATCATCCGTGGGAAGCTTCCTTTTGATGCTCCGCCAAAACAGAATCGACCATTTTAAAGGGATACACACTACCAGAATAATACTTATTAGCGACTCCTAAAAACGTCGCTAATAGGTAAACTAATGTCGCTAAAATAATTTAGCGACATAATTAGCAACGTGTTTATGGTATCGCATATTTCATGGTCGTTGACAACAAAAATGTAGCTAGTCGTCGATGTAGCGATGCACATTTGTGATGAAACGACGTCACAGAATATACGACGATTAGCGACGTGTCGTCGTTAAATGGTTACATAATATTTGGTCGTAAAACGTTGCTACATTAGCGACATGAACGATATTTTTCTACAACAATGCTGACATGACAAGTTTTGCCATGTTAGAATGTTAGCAACGTTTAGCGACCTACTAGTGACGTCATTGGTATAAGGTAGCGACGTTCCGATACTTTTTAGCGACGTAAATTTATGTCGCGGAATGTCGCAATACATCATAACACGTCGCTAAATTAATTTTGAAAAAAAAGAATACAGTTTGTAAAATATTTTCCAACAAAACTCTACCTGCATTTATAAAATAACAGTTTATATAAATAGACCAGGAGCAACTTTAAATTCCCTGGGTTCGCCGACCCCTTCGCTGGAACACTCAATATCGATAAATTTTGGTATACAGTTAATATGAATAATAAACTAAACTCATATAGAAAGAAATATGCAAATTTACATTACACTAAATATGTCCCAAGAAGTAGATAAATAAATTTAAAATAAGTGTCAAATGTGTCTCAGAATGTAATAAAAAGTATGAAATAAATACATCAAAGACCCAAGAATGGGCCAATACACACAAACACACTAAAAACTGTCCAAACAAGGACTATTATTGATCAGGAGGAGCACCTCCGCGCATCTGGGATAGAAAGAACTAAAACTACTCTTATGAAAGTGTCACCGAGATGGAGGAGGCAATGAAGGAGGGGGTGTCGATGTTGGCAGACCAGGAGGACGTAACTTCTCCAATGCTAGCAGTCGAGCATTGTATGAATCCATTAAAGATACCACCCTCGAATTATTCTCCGCCACTGACCGGCTTAACAAATCCTGCACCGCATGGATCCTCATAAGTGAGTCGCTCATGGCCGTATGCGACCCCTCCAGCTCTATCTGTCTGCGCTCCGTAGACGAGGCCAGAGTTGCCAAGCTGTGCTCTGTCGTCTCGCCCATAGTCCTGAGCTCTATAAGGCTGTGCTCTTTCATATAGCTCCGAGTCTTGAGCTCCATAAGGCTATGCTCGAGTGAATCAAAATGTGCGGTGATCGTCGCATCGTCCGTCTATGGAATAGACTGTGGCCGGTCCATAATCCTCCATAGCAACTCGTTATACAGGTCAGCAATATGACGGTCAATGTTCTCCTCAGCTCGTGTCGACGCCTGTGAAGGCTGTGAGAAATGTACACTGACAAAGGGGGCCCTGGATGACTGCGTCGCAACATAGGCGCCGTAGGATCCCATATCGTAGTACGTACTTCTCTTAAGACCACCAACGACAGTCATCCAGAGCTCGTCCGCCAACAGAGCTGTAGAGGGCAGCGAGAAAGTACCAGCCCCTCCCTCTGCAGGTGCACTAGCAGTCGCCTACTCACGTAGTTTAAGATACTCATCCTAGAAAAGTGGTTGCTAACGTCTACATTACTTATTACCAACTAAATAGATATTTATTTGCATAATTTCTAAGTTATATTAAAACTAACATATGGTAGTAAACACATGCAAAGGTCTACGTGGCCTTCTCATTGATGAGATTTTTGCCCTTCCGATGGATAGCCAGGAAGATTGTCACCATGTTGGCATCCTCACCCCTCTATACCTGTTAAAAATTATATTATTTGTTATTAAAATTAAACATCTTATCCTACTTGCATTAAAATAATATATATTCAATAAAATATATTCCAGATGACAAAAATGTTCCGTCATAGGGAATCGAGCCATCACATAACCTTCCTGCCTTCGACCTAGCCTTATTTGATTTCTCCGTCAATTCCTTGTACTTGGGTCATCGAAGCTCGCCTTTATCGTAGTCCACTGCTCAGGCGCGATCCAACCGTTGATTGGTTCTCCGTCCCGATCACGGACCTTCTAGTCGTTGATCGCATCACGGATCAGCTTGGCGGCTGCGATAGGAAACTGCTCTTCGATCTTCTCAGCCCGGTGTGGTGGAAAAAAATATGTTTTCTACAAGAATTTAAATAGAGAGTTACATAATATACATAAATAATTATTGATATTAAAAGTAAATATATTTTAACCTTGAAGTAGGCAAACCAAAATGCCTTCCTACCTTCAGGAGCATCTGAGTAGTTGATCCATGGCCCACCATAGTTCTGCCTCAAAAAATCCTTCAGTGCTCCATGTACTGCTGAGGGATGATATCTATACAATGATAATTAAATTCATGAATATATTGATATAATCATTTGGAAATGTTAACTATTTAACTTACTTGCTAGGCCCGTCCCCCCAAATCTCCATCATCGTCTAGACCGGAGGCGCATATGGAGGATCGCTCTGATCATGCGCAGACGAAGTCGGCTCGACCTACTCCATCTAACCCTCTTTCTCCATGGTGCCATCAGCAGAAGGAAGATTGGACGGGGGAGTAGTCTCAGGTATAGAACTGTTGGTCCCAGTTGTACTGCCACATACGAAAAAGTTTGAAGTTATGAAAACTAGCAAAAGTCCAAAATATTCAGATAGATTCAAGTCTAGCAACAGGAGCATAAGTCTCATTGTAGTCAATACCTTCCTCTTGGTTGTATCATTGAGCTACGAGATGTGTTTTGTTACGTACAACTGAACCATTCTTATTTAATTTATTTTGGAAAGCCCATTTAGTACCAGTGATCAGATAATTATTAGGTTTGGGAACAAGCTTCCAAACTTGATTACGTTCAAATTGGTTGAGTTTCTCTTGCATAGCAGAAATCCAAAATTCATCAGCAAAAGCTTCATCAGAATTTTTAGGTTCTACTTGAGAAATAAAAACAACATTTGGAATGATGTCTCTATTTGAGGAATGTGTACTTACACCTTTCGATACATCACCTATTACCAAGTCCTCAGGATGATCTGTGGAGAACTTTAGTCTCCTTAGCAGACTTTCCGGATGACTTATACTGTTTGTATCTTCTAATGTCTTGTTGATTGTGGGTTGACTACCTTCATCGTCGCTTTCGTTTAGTGCTTGAGTGTTATGTTCATCAAATATAACATCGGTTGATTCTTCAACAGTCAATGAGGTTTTGTTGAATACTCTAAATCCTTTATTTTTGGTGGCATAACCTAGAAAAATACCTTCATCGGCCTTGGAGTCAATTTTTTCTAGATTATCTTTAGTATTAAGAATAAAATATTTGCAGCCAAAAACTTTAAAATAATTAATTGCGGGAATTTTACCAAATCAAAGTTCATAGGGGATTTTCTTCGATATAGGTTGAATAAGCATCATATTCAAAATATGGCATGAAGTACTTACAACTTCAGCCCAAAAGTATTTCGAAAGGTTATTCTGATTTAAAATGACTCTAGCCATATTGTTAAGAGTTCTATTCTTCCGCTCAACAACACCATTTTGTTGTGGAGTGTCACTACCACATTTCTAGGAAAGGGTATTTTAGTCTTTTCTTATTTAATTAAATAATGTGCATGGTAAATAATTATTTGTTGTATTATTTAATTGTTGTTAGATGTTATTTAATTATTTTGGACTTGTATTAGTGGACCCAACTAGTTTAATTTGGACCCATGGACCAACATGAATTAATTAGTTAGACTTGGCCCATTTAGAAAGCCCATTGTTAAGGAGATGGATTAAATTAATTAAATCATTAGACTAGAAGCTTCCTTCATTAATTATTTCTTCATGAGAGGCCCCAAGGGGTATATTGGACATTTCATAATTGCTTGAGGAAGGGGTAGGGGCCGGCCTATTAAAAGAGGGGGGGAAATTCTCTCTCCTTTCATTTTCATTCCAAATCTAGATCTAGAATTTTCCACTACCAATTTCCTTTCATTCCTATTCCATTTCCCGACCAAATTCATTCCAAATCCTTCCCAATTCATCATTAAAAAGTTGAGAAGCAAGGATCTAGAAGGAGGAAGCAAGGATCTACAAAGAGGAGCAAGGATCTACAATTTGGAAGCAATTTTATCTCAATTGGAGGTTTTATTGGGAATCCATCTCCCAATAGGTATAATTCAGTTTTTCTCCATAAAATAGCTTCTAAATCTGAGATTTAATCATATAAAATCAACCCATATGTATGTAATACCCATAGGACTTAGTTTGTGTTCATAGGAGACCCATGGAGAAAGTTATGGTACTTTTTGTGTCAATTTTGGAAGAATTCCGAATAGACATTTTGTTGTGTGTGTCAATTGATCCTATAGATCAATTGGGCATGTGCTTATGTGTTTGGGGCTAGTGTGGTATCCACAATTGGGTACGTGTAGATCATATCCCAATAATTTGGTGATACGTATTATTTTGGGGGTTTTCCCTCCGACACAGAACTTTGTACATGTCGTATTTTGACACGGACACATAGATCTATATTTGACACTTTGATTTATTCATAAATAATTTTTGTGACTTGTTTGTGTCCTTTGGGGTGCAATTGGTTGTGTGTTGGACTCGTGTCGCATGCGTATCCTAGATCTAGTGGGATACGGTGTGATACTCTCCATTTGTGTGTGTTTATGTGTAGATCTAATTATTTGTATTTTAATTCTTGAATTATAATTAAGATGTTACATATTTATTATAGTGTATTTATTATGGTATTTATTGTAGCATAGATCTATGTATTAGATGAGTACTAGTATAATGTATAAATATATATGTAGCTTTCTTTACATGCATGTTACAAATTATGTTATTAATATAAATTATATGAAAATATTTTATAAAATATATATGTGTTTAATTAAGTAATTATATTATTTATAATTATTATATAATTATTTATATATATGAATGGATGTATTTTTATTAAACATATTTATGTATGTGTACTTTTAACCATGTTGTAATATGTACATTAGTACATAGGATGTGTATTATAGCTATTAGTATTTATTTATATAGATGTATATAATATATATGTGTTGGATTATATATATATATATAGAAGTATATATTAATTTAATTGATTTATATATATATATATAAGTTATATATATTATTATTCTTTTGGCGACAGCGGCATTTAATGACTGATTCAGTCAATAAATTCCTGCAGCAGCAACAGCCGCTGTAGCATTAATGGCGGATTTAATGACAGTTTCTGTCATTAATTACACAGCAGCGGCGGGCGGGAATTATTAAGCAGCAGCGGCGACAGTCGGTTTAGTGACAGTTGAGAACTGTCACCAATAGGGTGGCAGCAGTGCATTTACACAACAGCAATGGCGACGGCATTTCAGTGACAGTTTAAAACTGTCACTGAAGGTCTGTTTACTGAAAAATTAGTGTTTTTCTACACTATTTTCAGTGACATTTAGGCAGTTTTAGTATATAGTTTATATATTATATTTATATATATATATATATGTATATATATATGTATTTATTGTGAGATATAATACTAGTATTATTATATTCTTAATTATATAATATTAGTTTATATATATTATATTATGTATAAGGGTAAATAATATATCAAGGTATCTTGAACATTACCTTGTGGAAACCAAGGTAAGTGGGATACTCAAGATACGGGGTTTGGGTATCGAGTTTGTGACTTTGTGTGGATACCAAGTTGGTTCAAAACCATGGTTCCTAATTGTTGTAAATATTCTATATTATATACTTTATTGTTGATATATAGGTATTGTGAGGTTTACCTTGGATTCACGTATCCGAAGATACGGTATCCTAATATTTTAGGTTGTGGTTCCTATGACTTAGATTTTAGTATTCTGATCCAAGATTTTGGTGCTAGACTTGTGCAACCTAGAAATAGATAGTTGACCTTGGTTTGACCATAGTTGATTTTAGTTGACTTTAGAGTTGACCATAGTTGACTTTTGACTTAGAATTGACTTATTGACCTAGAAGTTGACTAGTTTAACTTATTGTCTTTTCGGGACCTTGTATTGATGTTGTATTCCATATATAGGTCTTCGAGGCATCGAGTCAGACATATGTGAGGCTGTTCATTGGACTTCAGGCGAGTACATTCTCTGATAGTTTCTCATTTATGATATCCTCTATGTTCACTGTATCTAGTGTAGATATCCATGTTCTTTTGACACTATGGTTACACGGATTGGTATATCCGGATCTCGTTATGAGATGTTATTCCTTGGTATATGGTGTATATGGTACAAGTATTGTTTCATTGGTTATCTTGTACATGTACAGACACCGATTCTCGGGAAGAGTCGCTATCTTCTTGGGAAATCTCGTGCCATAACATACCGTGGTTGGATCTATTATACCAGTCGGGGGTGGGGAGTAATAGTATAGATATGTGATCAATATCCCTATTAAATAAAGTACTAATTACTAAATAGTGTTGATCATGCACCGCACGTATGATTAGCCAGGCCGTATTGCATCTTGCCCAAGCCGATCACATGTTAAGCTAGTACTCACACACTTAGTCATTAGTATTATTGTTTCATTGGCATATTGTTCATTATTGTATTTATTTCCAGTATTTCCTTATTGTATATATATCTCTTGTATCTATTGTGCATCTTGTTTATCCACAGCTATTTACTATTACATAGTTTTTATCATTAATTATAACTGCTGTTAGAGATGTACTCTGCTCCTTTCCTGACTGGATATATTTTTCCAGATGACACTGAGGAGTGGTACCTTACCTTTTATGGACCCCAGGATGTTGTGGGTTTAGATTCGGAGACCCTGGCTCAAGAGGGACTTATTCCAACTGAGACAGTTGACCCTGGAGTTGTAGCCTCGTAGTATTCTTTGTACTGAATTTGTCTCCAGCTTATTTTGTTATTTCTTCAGACTCATTGATATATTATTTTAGACTCATGAGTTGTATTGTGACTATTCTATTCTTTATCTGATTCGTGCTCATTTCTATCTTAGTTCTGTGATTGAGTATACTATCATTATTGGTGGTTCATTATATTGTTAGATAGATTATCTAGACAGCGTTCTACCGTCGATTCTGTGGCATAGGCTGGGCGTTGTTTCCGACTAGTACCCTTACACCGGGTGTGGGTCGTGACACATTTTTGGTGGTGGCCCATGCAGGTCTAGCTTCACAAAGTATGTGATGTCGTGGTAGTGCGACAATTTAGTTGTAATACTGCGAGCCTGCGATAGAATATAGGAAATAGGCTGAGATACATAATCACATCTAGGAAAATTCTTTTAATTCAACTATTCTCCTTTGATATTAATACTTGATCCCTTAAACTGTCCTTTCCTTGATGTCTTACATCTTGTGCCATATTGATTCTTTCTTTCGCTTTGTCTCAGGATGCCGCCTAAGACTAGATCACAGCAGGGAAGAGCAGTTTCTGAGAGGTCTGCGACATCCTGAGGGCCTGCACCAGTCACTTCTCCGGTGATTGGAGTGTCAGCTGCTTTCGGAGGTCCACCACCTACTCAGAGGACTGTGCCAGCTGTATCTGAGGGGCTTCCACCTCCACCTCCTGTGCCAGCAGAGGCGTCACAGATGTTTACACTGTTTCGTGAGATGCTCGAGGCACAGAGGGCTCAGTCAGAGGCACATCAGAGACAGACCGACGTTCTACGGCAGGGCATCGAGAGTGCTCATCAGCTTGCTCGTGCTGTAGTTGAGAGAGGAGTTCCGGTCCAACAGCAGGTTGTTCCTCAGGTTGCTCAGCTTCGGCCAGGCAACATTCAGGACTTCAAGAAACTGGAGCCTAGGGTTTTCAAAGGAACGGAGGGCATCGTCTATGCTGATGATTGGCTCGAGGACATTGAGCGTCTTATGAGGGTGTCCCGTCTTTCTGAAGATCTGAAGGTTGAGGCGGTAGGACTTCAACTGTTCGACGTCGCTCGCACTTGGTTCAGGAATGAGCCAGTTCTGGTTGACGTAGGACAATCTTGGGAGGTATTCAAGGACCTTTTCAAGAAGAAGTTTTTTGCCCGGATAGACAGGCTTGACTTGGGAAGACAATTTGAGAGTCTTATTTAGGGGAGCATGTCTGTGAAGGAATACGCTGCGGAGTTCGGCAGGTTGAGCCGATTTGCAGAGTATTTGGTGAGAGAATCGGAGGTTCGAGCTATTCGTTTCCGTGAGGGTCTAAACTGGGAAGTGAAGATTCTTATTCCGTCTTTTTATGAGACATACTCGGAGATACTTGTGGAGGCACGCAAGGTTGAGCGGGATTTGGGTTTGAAGCCCAAGAGAGACCATGATTCTTTTTTGGGGGCCAACGGCAGTGCAATATCTGTCAAACATCCTCATTTTCAGTCCAGACCTTTCCAGCAGCCACAGTAGAACCAGACTCCAGCTAGAGCGCCTTTTTACCAGGCACCTCAGCAGTAGAGACAGTTACAGCAAGCTCCATGCAACTACTGCAAGAAGCCCGGCCACATCTGGGAAGTTTGTAGGAGGAGGCTAGGAGTTTGTTTGTATTATGGTACTGAAGGGCATCAATCGAGGGAGTGTCCTCGTCGTGCAGTTCAGGGAGCAGCTCCAGCTCCGAGGGCACAGAAGAGACCACCTGCAGCACAGCCGAGGGGACCGCTTCCGACACAGCAGCAGCTTTTTGTCAAGCATCAACAGCAGGGAGGTGCTCGGCAAGGACGAGCGTTTGCTATGACCGAGGAGGAACCCACCGGAGATGTCATCCCAGGTTCTATTCTTCTTGATTCCATTCCAGCTTTAGCTTTGTTTGATAGTGGTGCTTCCCATAGTTTTATATCTGTTTCTTTTGCTCTAAAGCATGGTTTGGTAGCTGAGTCTTTGTTTAGGACTTGCAAGATCATGACCGGGGGAGGCATTATCCTGGTTAATGATATTTGTAAGGACCGGAGAGTTACTCTGGGAGGCCGGAAGTTGAGTGCGTGTCTACTTGTAATGCCACTTCTGAGCTACGACATTGTACTCGGGATGGATTGGTTGAGTAGGCACCGTGCTAGCATAGATTATAGAGGAGGTAGAGTTTTGTTTGGTCCGCCAGGAGAGCTAGAGTTTGAGTTTGCTAGAGGAGCTGCGGAGCAAGGCGAAGGCATTATTTGTGGAGCTATGGTGGAAGACAAGGAGTTGCCACATCCGTTGATAGCAGAGTTCTTGGATGTGTTTCCTGAGGAATTGCCAGGTTTGCCGCCAGATCGGGATATTGAATTTTCTGTAGACTTGGTGCCAGGTGCAGAACTAATTTTACAGCATGTCTATAGAGTAAACAACAGCGAGCTGGTCGAGTTGAAAAAGCAGATGGACGAATTACAGGATAAAGGGTTTATCAGATCGAGTTTTTCACCATGGGGAGCCTCGATATTATTTGTACCAAAGAAGGATAGATCGGTGCACATGTGCATTAATTACAGGGCTTTGAATAATCTCACTATCAAGAATAAGTATCATTTACCACGGATTGATGATCTGTTTGATCAGTTGAGTGGTCTAAAGATATTTTCTAAGATAGATTTGAGATCAGGCTACCATCAGGTGAAGGTGAAGCCAGAGGACATACCGAAGACTGCTTTTAGAACTCGGTATGGTCAGTACGAGTTTATGGTGATGTCGTTTGGTTTGACTAATGCACCGGCGGTATTTATGAACTTGATGAACAAGATGTTCCACCAGTACCTTGACAAGTTCGTAGTGGTGTTCATCGATGACATACTCATATACTCGAGGACATCGGAGGAACATGAGGAGCATTTGAGGATTGTGTTGGATGTGCTGAGGAAAGAGAAGTTGTATGGGAAGTTGTCCAAGTGTGAGTTTTTCTTGGACAAGGTGGAGTTCTTGGGGCATGTTGTGACTGGTGATGGTATTTCAGTAGATCCGAAGAAGATTTTAGCAGTGGAATCTTGGAAGACTCCGAGTTCAGTAGCAGAGATCAGGAGTTTCTTGGGATTGGCAGGCTATTACAGGAAGTTTGTGCAAGATTTTTCGAGGATTGCCGAGCCGATGACCAGACTCACAAGGAAGGATGTGGAGTTTGTTTGGACGGAGGATTGCCAGGTTGCTTTTGAGGAGTTGAAGAAGAGGTTGACGTCTGCTCCTATTTTGACGTTACCATCAGAGTCCGAAGGTTTCACTATTTATAGTGATGCATCGGGGAAGGGTTTGGGTTGTGTTCTTCAGCAGCATAAGAAAGTGATTGCCTATGCATCCAGGCAATTGCGTCCTCATGAAAAGAACTATCCTACCCATGATTTGGAGTTGGCAGCCATCATATTTGCCCTGAAGTTGTGGAAACATTATTTGTACGGAGAGCGTGTGGAGATCTTCATATACCATAAAAGCTTGAAGTACGTTTTCACGCAGAAGGAGTTGAACATGAGGCAGCGTCGGTGGTTGGAACTGATGAAGGATTTTGATATCTCTTTGCAATATTATCCTGGGAAAGCCAATGTAGTTGCCGATGCTTTGAGCAGGTATCCGGTAGCTATGTTCTTGACGCAGGATCGATATTTGTTAGAGAACTTGGAGAGCTTGGGCATTGAGGTGATTGTTCCTGGGTGTGCTATGCAGATGTGGGAATTACAGATACACTTAGATTTGATGGACAGGATCAAGGCAGCACAGTATGATGATGTATCTCTAAGGAGTATCAGAGCTCAGGTGAGAGCAGGATTGGAGGATGATTTCACTATTGTAGAGGATGGATCTTTGAGGCATGGAGTTAGATTGTGTGTGCCTAGTGGGTAGCTACGAGAGGAAGTATTACAGGAAGCGCATCGCTCTCAGTATTTCATACATCCAGGTGCTAACAAGATGTATCGGGATATGCGAGAGAGTGTGTGGTGGTATGGCATGAAGAGGGAAGTGGCACAGTTTGTATCCAGATGCTTAGTGTGCCAGCAGGTAAAACCCGAGAGGCAGAGGTCAGAAGGTTTACTTCAGCCATTACCCATTCTAGAGTGGAAGTGGGAACATATTACTATAGATTTTGTGTCCGGACTTCCACGATCTCCAGGAGGGAAAGACGCGATTTGGGTCATTGTTGATAGGTTGACCAAGTCGGCCCATTTCTTGCCTTTCAATGTGGGTTTGTCAACGAAGAAGCTGGCAGAGATATATGTGAGGCAGATCGTTAGGATACATGAAGTTCCCGTCAGCATAGTCTCAGATCGAGATAGTCGTTTCACTTCTTATTTCTAGAGGAGTTTGTAGGAGAGTTTGGGCACTCAGCTCAAGTTTAGTACTGCATATCATCCCCATACAGATGGGCAGACAGAGAGGACTATCCAGACTCTCGAGGATATGTTGTGCACTTGTGTACTAGATTTCGGGGGTTCTTGGGAGGACCATCTCTATTTAGTAGAGTTTGCTTACAACAACAGTTACCAGGCCAGTATAGAGATGTCACCTTTTGAAGCTCTATATGGTCGGAGGTGTCGTACTCCTTTGTCTTGGAATGATGTTGGAGAGAGAGTTTTGCTTAGGCCAGAGATGGTTGTGGATGCAGCAGAGAAGGTTCAGTTGATCAGAGACAGACTTCGAGTGGCACAGGACAGACAGCGGCATTGGGCCGATAGCCATCGGAGACCTTTGGAGTTTGAGGTATAGTTTAGATTTTGTTTGTTCTTGTTTGTTATAGATTAAGTTCTTAAGGTGGTATTTTATTATAGGTGGGTAGTTTGGTATTTCTGAGGATTTCTCCGACACGAGGCACGATTCGCTTCGGTGGAGGCGGAAAGCTTAGTCCGTGATTCATCGGATCTTTTACTATTCTAGAGAGGGTCGGTGCAGTTGCTTATAGACTAGACTTGCCACCTGCATTGGAGGGAGTGCACAACATGTTTTATGTGTCGCAGTTGAGACGATACATGGCAGATCCTAGTCATGTATTGGATCACTCGGAGATAGAGGTGGGCCCTACTCTTAGCTATCCAGAGTAGCCAGTTGAGATTCTGGATCGGAGAGAGAAGGTGCTGAGGAACCAGACTATTCCTTTGGTGCGTGTCGCATGGAGGCATCACTCTCCGGGGGAGTCTACCTGGGAGAGAGAGGATGAAATGCGAGAGCGTTATCCATATTTGTTTTTATCTTGAGGTATGTTATTTTCTAGTTATATTCTGTTCATTAGTTAATTGTGATTCTTTAGTTCTGTTCTGTGATTTTCTGGGGGTAGTTTTCATCTTTGAATTTCGAGGACAAAATTATTTTAAGGAGGGTAGACTTGTCACTACCATATTTTCTAGGAAAGGGTATTTTAGTCTTTTCCTATTTAATTAAATAATGTACATGGTAAATAATTATTTGTTGTATTATTTAATTATTGTTAGATGTTATTTAATTATTTTGGACTTGTATTAGTGGACCCAACTAGTTTAGTTTGGACCCATGGACCAACATGAATTAATTAGTTAGACTTGGCCCATTTAGAAAGCCCATTGTAAAGAAGATAGATTAAATTAATTAAATCATTAGACTAGAAGCTTCCTTCCTTAATTATCTCTTCATGAGAGGCCCCAAGGGGTATATTGGACATTTCATAATTACTTGAGGAAGGGGTAGGGGCCGGCCTATTAAAAGAGGGGGGGAAATTCTCTCTCCTCTCATTTTTATTCCAAATCTAGATCTAGAATTTCCCACTACCAATTTTCTTTCATTCCCATTCCATTTCTCTACCAAATTTATTCCAATTCACCATTAGAAAGTTGAAAAGCAAGGATCTAGAAGAAGAAAGTAAGG
The DNA here is from genome assembly GCA_036927795.1 of Iris macrosiphon. Lineage (NCBI taxonomy): Eukaryota > Viridiplantae > Streptophyta > Magnoliopsida > Asparagales > Iridaceae > Iris > Iris macrosiphon. The sequence goes on from JAYESA010000009.1 coordinate 157,445,733, forward strand.
ATCTACAAAGAGGAGCAAGGGTCTACAATTTGGAAGCAATTTTATCTCAATTGGAGGTTTTATTGGGAATCCATCTCCCAATAGGTATAATTCAGTTTTTTTCTTAAAATAGCTTCTAAATCTGAGATTTAATCATGTAAAATCAACCCATATGTATGTACTACCCATAGGACTTGGTTTTGTGTTCATAGGAGACCCATGGAGAAAGTTATGGTACTTTTTGTGTCAATTTTGGGGGAATTCCGAATTGACATTTTGTTGTGTGTGTCAATTGATCCTATAGATCAATTGGGCATGTGCTTATGTGTTTGGGGCTAGTGTCGTGTCCACAATTGGGTACGTGTAGGTCGTATCCCAACAATTTGGTGATACGTGTTGTTTTGGAGGTTTTTCCTCCGACACGGGACTTTGTACATGTATTTTGACACGGACACATAGATCTATATTTGACACTTTGATTTGCTCATAAATAATATTTGTGACTTGTTTGTGTCATTCGGGGTATAATTGGTTGTGTGTTGGACTCGTGTCGCATGCGTATCCTAGATCTAGTGGGATACGGTGTGATACTCTCCATTTGTGTGTATTTATGTGTAGATCTAATTATTTATGTTTTAATTCTTGAATTATAATTAAGATGTTACATATTTATTATAGTGTATTTATTATGGTATTTATTGTAGCATAGATCTATGTATTAGATGAGTACTAGTATAATGTATAAATATATATGTAGCTTTCTTTTACATGCATGTTACAAATTATGTTAGTAATATAAATTATATGAAAATGTTTTATAAAATATATATATGTGTTTAATTAAGTAATTATATTATTTATAATTATTATATGATTATTTATATATATGAATGGATATATTTTTATTAAACATATTTATATATGTGTACTTTTAACCATGTTGTAATATATACATTAGTACATAGGATGTGTATTATAGCTACTAGTATTTATTTATATAGATGTATATAATATATATGTGTTGGATTATATATATATAGAAGTATATATTTATTTAATTGATTTATATATATATATATATATTGATATATATATAATTTATATATATTATTATTCTTTTGGCGACAGTGGCATTTAATGACGGATTCTGTCATTAAATTCCAGCAGCAGCCGCTGTAGCATTATTGGCGGATTTAATGACAGTTTCTGTCATTAATTACACAGCAGCGGCGGGCGAGAATTATTAAGCAGCAGCGGCGACAGTTGGTTTAGTGACAGTTGAGAACTGTCACCAATAGGGTGGCAGTAGTGCATTTACACAGCAGCAATGGCGACGGCGTTTCAGTGACTGTTTGAAACTGTCACTGAAGGTCTGTTTACTGAAAAATCAGTATTTTTTCACACTATTTTCAGTGACAGTTAGGCAGTTTTAGTATATAGTTTATATATTATATTTATATATATATATATGTAAATATATATATGTATTTATTGTGAGATATAATACTAGTATTGTTATATTCTTAATTGTATAATATTAGTTTATATATATTATATTATGTATAAGGGTAAATAATATATCAAGGTATCTTGAACATTACCTTGTGGAAACCAAGGTAAGTGGGATACTCAAGATACAGGGTTTGGGTATCGAGTTTGTGACTTTGTATGGATCCCAAGTTGGTTCAAAACCATAGTTCCTAATTGTTGTAAATATTCTATATTATATACTTTATTGTTGATATATAGGTATTGTGAGGTTTACCTTGGATTCACGTATCCGAAGATACGGTATCCTAATATTTTAGGTTGTGGTTCCTATGACTTAGATTTTAGTATTCTGATCCAAGATTTTGGTGCTAGACTTGTGCAACCTAGAAATAGATAGTTGACCTTGGTTGGACCATAGTTGATTTTAGTTGACTTTAGAGTTGATCATAGTTGACTTTTGACTTAGAATTGACTTATTGACCTAGAAGTTGACTAGTTTAACTTATTCTCTTTTCGGGACCTTGTATTGATGTTGTATTCCATATCTAGGTCTTCGAGGCACCGAGTCAGACATCTGTGAGACTGTTCATTGGACTTCAGGCGAGTACATTCTCTGATAGTTTCTCATTTATGATATCCTCTATGTTCACTGTATCTAGTATAGATTTTCATGTTCTCTTGACACTATGGTTACACGGATTGGTATATCCGGATCTCGTCATGAGATGTTATTCCTTGGTATATGGTGTATATGGTACAAGTATTGTTTCATTGGTTATCTTGTACATGTACAGATACCGATTCTCGGGAAGAGTCGCTATCTTCTTGGGGAATCTCGTGCCATAACATACCGTGGTTGGATCTATTATACCAGTCGGGGGTGGAGAGTATTAGTATAGATATGTGATCAATATCCCTATTGAATAAAGTACTGATTACTGAATAGTGTTGATCATGCACCGCACGTATGATTAGCCAGGCCGCATTGCATCTTGCCCAAGCCGATCACATGTTAAGCTAGTACTCACACACTTAGTCATTAGTATTATTATTTTATTGGCATATTATTCATTATTGTATTTATTTTAAGTATTTCCTTATTGTATATATATATCTCTTGTATCTATTGTGTATCTTGTTTATCCACAGTTATTTACTATTACATAGTTTTTATCATTAATTAGAACATCTGTTAGAGATGTACTATGCTCCTTTCCTGACTGGATATATTTTTCCAAATGACACTGAGGAGTGGTACCCTACCTTTTATGGACCCCAGGATGTTGTGGGTTTAGATTCTGAGACCCTGGCTCAAGAGGGACTTATCTCAACTGAGACAGTTGACCCTGGAGTTGTAGCCTCGTAGTATTCTTTGTACTGGATTTGTCTCCAGCTTATTTTGTTGTTTCTTCAGACTCATTGATGTATTATTTTAGACTCATGAGTTGTATTGTGACTATTCTATTCTTTATCTGATTCGTGCTCATTTCTATCTTAGTTCTGTGATTGAGTATACTATCATTATTGGTGGTTCATTATATTGTTAGATAGATTATCTAGACAGCGTTCTACCGCCGATTCTGCGGCGTAGGCTGGGCGTTGTCTCCGACTAGTACCCTTACACCGGGTGCGGGTCGTGACATGGAGATATAGGACAAGAAAATTCATGAGAAAAATAATTTTTATTGTAAAATCTTTTAAAATCACTATTTTTGAAAATGCCTCCATGATCACTTCGGATACGAGTAATCATGAAACCTTTTTAATTTAGAACATTTTTGCAGAAAGTGACAAATTTCGAAAATGCTTTATTTTTATTTGTAAGAAAATAAATCCATGTGTATCTAGAAAAATCATCAACAATAATATAAGCATAAAACTTACCGCCAAGACTGGCGACTCTACTGTGTCCAAACAAGTCCATATGCAAGAGTTGGAGTGGTCTAGAGGTACTTACAGAGTTGATTGATTTAAAAGAAAATTTAGTAGCTTTATTCTTTTCACAGTCAGCACATACCATATCGTTCTTGAAAGTAATCTCTGGTAAGCCTCTTACAAGTTTCTTTGTAGATAGTCTTGCAATAGTGTCCATGTTTCCGTATCCTAGAAGTATATGTATAGCCAGCTGTCATCTTTGTTGGCGTATAGACATTTGCCTGCATTGTTAGTATCTTTTGCAAGATAGAAAAATATATATTGTCTTCCCTGATCCCTTCAAAGAAAACTTTACCAGTGGATCTTTCATAGATAGAACATTTATTTATAACGAATTTAATACCATAACCATGGTCATCTAGATGACTGATGTTGAGTAGGTTGTGTTTTAATTTTGTTACTAGACAAACGTCTTTTATGACAGGATAGGGAGGAACACCTATATTACCATTACTAATAATATATCCACTGAGGTTATTGCCGAAGGAGACATAACCTTCTTTCTTCATCGATAGCGTTGCAAATAGGTTAGCATCACCAGTCATGTGTTGTGAGCAACCACTATTGAGAATTCACTTGCTTCTAGCATGAGAGGGTTGGTCTACCTATAAAATGAGTTATAGATGTAACCCTTGGTACCCATATCCTTGAGGGTCCTGTTGTGTTAGTTTTTGGTACCCATGCATAAATATTCATATCTACTAATTTTCTTGTTCTACAGAATCTAGATATATATATATATATATATATATATCCTTTCTTACCATAGTAGTGACATATAGCTGTTTGATTGATGCTTGGTGCAGCATGATAGATATGATTGTGTGAAGCAGTTCCTTGTGGTCTATGTGGATATAATGCATTATTGTGTTTGACATTTCTTTGTGATCTTCGTGGATATCTATAATAGAATGCATTATTGTGTTCGGTTCTATGTGCATGATGATTTTATGAACTGTTATGAATATAGGTAGGAGCATAGCTGTGAGTGTTCTTTTGTTTAGCTACGTGTCTCATGTTAGGTTGGGTGGAGGTTTGTTCGACCCGTTTACCCAATCTAATCTCTAACTTTTTAGAGGTAGCATATACTTCATCATATTTAGCAGTGAGAGCATATATTCTACGTGTAGCAATGGAATACTTTTTTTTTCATATTCGAGTTCTTCCTTAAGTTTAGCGTTCTCCTGAGAGCTCTTGTCAAGACTGACAAGTGCCTCGTGGAGGTTAAGATTAAGCCTAGAATTCTCGTCTGAATCGTTTGAGGTATCATTTACTTCACTTAGCAGGGATGTTAGTCTCTCTAATTCAGTTTGACATTCTTGAACATCTTTCTTAGCATGCTTGTACTTATTTCTAATTTTCCTAATATCATCAAGAAAATCACTAAAAGCATTACCTAGTTCATCAAAAGTAAAATCATCATAAGAGTCATTATCCATTACCTGATCAGCTAACGCCATGAGGCATAAGTTTGCTGCTTCTCGAGGATTCTCTTCTTCGGATTCACTAGCTTCACTTTCGTGCCAAATACTAGTGTTTGTATTTTTTTCGTGATGATATTCTTCTGGATGAGTAATTATGGCAATTTTCTTTTCTTAAGGTTGGACGATCTTTCTTTATATGTCATGTCTTCTTATAGTTGTAGCATATAGGCTCTTCATCCTCATGTATCTGGGCTAATATCCTTGGGTGCAGAGTTCACCTCACCAACAATGAATATTGGTCAGTTGGTGATGGAACTTGTATTAATGTGTGGACTGATCCATGGGTACCTACTTTAACATCTCACAAAGTTACATGATATGTAGGTGCTACCTCTTGTGTGAAGAAAGTAAGTGAACTTATCAATCAAGACTGGTTCACTTGGAATAATCAACTTCTGCATCTGTTGTTCCCTTCTCATGAAGCCTCAGCCATTGCAAATATACCACTAATTCGTATTGATAAAACATACTCCTAATGGGATATTCACATCCAAGTCTGCATATCGTGTCATTCATGACAATGGACTGGACCCTCTTCCCCAACATGACTCAGAATTCGACAAGTGGAAGTTGCACCATATATCTGCCCGAGGGTTGTGATTTTTATATGGAGATCACTCACGAACTCATTACCAACTAGAGGTAACATATATTCAGATGGATCCATATATAGCTTCCAACCTGTTTGCCCTTTGTGTCAGGTAGAATCTGAGACTTTAGATCATCTTTTACTTCACTGTTCGCTTCCAGGTAAGGTCTGGCAGAGTAATCAATCAACACATAGTTTCTTGCACTATGGATCCACAGTCCAAAGCCTCGTCCAAAACATTCTTATAAATGTGATCAAGACGTTACCTCCAACAGCTTTTACATGATGCGGTCAGTGTGGAAAGCAAGAAATGAAGCTATATTCAACAAAAGGCCTTTCAACATTCAGTCAATCCTTCCAACTTCAGCCCAACGTCGTGCTAAGTATGGCATCCACAGCAATATTCAAGGGAGCTCGTTACTCAACCCAACACTTGTCCAACCTGTAGAGCAATGGGTGCCTCCTCCTCAAGGCTTTTGGAACGAGTGACGACATCATGAGTGGAGCAGCTTTGCTACTATCAGACATGAAGGTGGTGTTAGCTTTGCTTGAGCAAAAGCTCAATTTTCTTCTTTTCTTTAGTCCCACATCGGATTGGCCAATCCCTCCATGTGTACATATATTAGTTCCTCTTCTTTGCTTTCTTAAAGTTGTTGTGTGGGAAACCCCTTGGGCCACACGCGCGTGCCGCTGCCTGGCCCGGCCCAATTCGGTTAACGGGTGCGGGTACACGTGCCCACACCTACGGGCGCCGAATGCCGATCCAATTTACTTTTCGGGCTGGGATCCAAAAATATGTTTTGCTCCTCTTTCGTTTTTGAACCATTCAAATTTTGAATGTTGGGACACTGTCCAGATTCATTGAACCTTGTCACAGCTCCTTTTTTACGTCCAAACTCTCTTTCACTCCTCTCTCAAATGACATTCTGATCTCTAAATCCTTTCTCTTGGCAGAACTAAGTTTGGTCTCTCTCCCAGACTCGTGTGCGACAAAGAGAACCCAGTAGTCATGGGGTTTTACCATTATGAGCTTCCGAGAAATGTCCGCACATAGACCTCGGATAAACTCTTAGGGCAGTGCTACGTGCACGACTTCCCTGGAGGCCGGTAACAATTTTATTTTTTGATTTCCCTGTTCTCTGAAAAATAATATATATTATATTTATATTATAAATACGGTAAACAGGTGGATCACCAATGGAGGCCGAAGGAATTCACTAGCTCTTGAAATCTGCAAAAGGAAACGTAATTTCAATGTTATCATTGAAGGTGACTGCAAAATTATTATTGAAGCCATTAAGAACATGGCTGGATCTTGATGTTCTATAGAAGAAGACCGAGTAATTTTGCAATCCGAGAATGGTATCACTTTCTCCTATGTTCCAAGGGTAGCTAACAAGGCTGCTCATCATCTTACATCTTATGCTCTGCAATTCAATCAACTATCTTCAACTTGTATTTTTGAAGAAGTTCCAACTTGTGTTTTACCACATATCAGCTCTGATATGTGGAATTATTGTTCATTATCTATTTAATGAATTTATTCATTTTGCAAAAAAAAAAAAAAAAAAAAGTAGTAGTAGGATAGATTATTATGGTTTCCGTAGATTTTATAAGACACATCGACGAAAGCACTAATAAAGTGCAAAAAAGTTGATATCGAGAGGAGGAAAGCTCTATTGACAGATAAACAAAACACTTATATGGGGGAGGAAATGAGCTTAGTGGGAAGGCAATTATAGATCTTAATGTATCTTAGCTAGCCTTACCTGTATTTTTATTTAATCTACTATTGCAAAGACATGCTCAACTACTTTCAGAATGATGATGAGTACCATAAAGCACAACGACCGAATCATGCATTCCCTAGCTGGTCCCTCAACTGTAAGCATCATTTTGCTATTTTTTGACATGCAAATCATCAAATGTTGTGCTATTTACCTATTTCTTTCCCTTATACTTTCTAGATTTAGCTAGCTTATTTGTGTATTTGTCAATTTGATTATGCATCCTACTCATTAGCAATGCTTATGCTAGCTACCTGGTCCCGAGGGGCTCTGGCTGGGTCCCTTTGGATTTTGAATTTATTTTCAGCTAATTCTAAAGGCACTCAATATATTACTTAGGACATTCCATTACTTCATAACAGTCCAGGTTTTTACAATTTTTACTGAGAAAAGCCCAAATTTATCCCAAATTTACTCAGGATAACCCAATCTCTCCCCCCAAACTTTTCCAAAACCTTTCATTTTAAATTTCTATTCTCTTTTCAAATTCCCAAACCACTTTCTCTCTTTCCTTATTCAAATTTTCTTCTCCCTTTCTCTCCAACTCCTCCAATTCCAAGCAATGGCACCCAAACATTCTTCAAAATCTATGTATGTATCCAATATTCCAAGCAATGGCACGCAAACATTCTCCATTTTAAAAAATCGAACAGAGCCGATAGTCGTGCTTAAAACCTACATGACTGTAGGAAAATTCTACAGTCCTATAGTATATATAGGACTATAGAAATATCCTACAGTCCTATAGTATAGGTAGGACTGTAGAAAAGCCTACACTCATGTATATATATGTACTGTAGAATTTTCTATGGTTCTATATATATGTCCTATATTATATATAGATTGTAGAATCAAAACCCTTTATTCTAAATTTCTACTCTCTCTCTCTCTTTCTTTAAATTTCTAAACCCCTCTCCCTTTCCTTATTCAAATTACCTTTCCACTTTCTCTCCAACTCCTCCAATTCCAAGCAATGGCACACAAACCTTCTGCAAAATATATGTATATATCCAATATTTTTCCTCCATTATATAGAGTTTTAATTTTATTTATTTGTAAATTTGATTTTATTTTCATGAATCCTTGATAATGCCTAAAATAGTTAGATAAATTAGTTTAGAACTAATTTAGGGTTGATATACCAACTGATGAACCATAAAAATCAAACTTTGGTTTCAAAAAATCGAATAGAGCTGACATTCGGGCTTCAAATCTACCAAGCTATAGAAAAATTCTACAGTCCTATATATAAGACTGTAGAAATTTTCTACAGTCTTATAGTATCTGTAGGACTGTAGGAAAGACTACAGTCCTGTATTATATATGGATTGTAGAATTTCCTACATTCATGTATATAAGTTGGACTGTAGAAATTCCTACAGTCCTATATATAAGTTGGACTGTAGAATTTTCTTGCAGTCCCAGTTGTTTATCTCTATATCTGAAATTATTTATTTTTTTCAGTAAATCGGTAGTTGTGAAAAGAAAATGGTTCACTGTATCGGCACGCAAGGGACGTGTCAATCCATATTCCCAATATACATATTTGGAACGTATTTCTGCTTGTTGGCATTATTGTCAGGTTGGTTGTAGGCTAGACCAATTTTTTGAAAAAATTGGGTTCATGGGTTTATTATAAGGATAGGACTTGGTCATGGTTTGAACTATGGTTCAACCTAAACCTACCTATATATATAAACTGAAACCTCTCCCTCTCTCTCTCTCTCTCTCTCTCTCTCTCTCACATTTATTTTCTCTCTCTTAGGTTCTCCTCTCCCCTTCCATAGGCAAGTACAACTTGCATGATAAATAGAGAAATCCTCCATATTATTAGTCCACTATGCTTGTTGTGTAACTCTCCATATGTTTAGAACTTGGAATCTTTTTGGTTTTGATGGATGGTTTAGTGTAGATCTACATTTTAAAGTTAGAGCTTTCTATGGATTTTATGAGTTTTTTGGTTTTTATCTCTAAAAACTAGTTCTTTTCGAAACTTGTTGTTCTATGATGTGGAACATTTGATTTTAGGGATTTAGATATTTACTTTATCAGTTTTGGACTTCGTATGAGGTTTCTATGAAAGCAACAAACCTTGGGTTTTCAGAGTTCTTCCATGGAAGAACTTGTTGATAGGGGACGATGGACCTTCATGCAGCCAGCATCCATGCGGCAAGGAGTGCCATGCGGCAAGAAGTCTTTGGCGCAGATCATCGTAGCATGCGCCTATCTTGGTGGGTGCATGACTGATTTTTTTATACATGCATTCTGTAGCTACGAGCTTGGAAAGGTCTAAGTGCTTGGAAAAATCATAACGACAGAACTCCTTGTGATTGTTCAAACTGGGCGCATGAAGCATCCATGCGGCCGAGTGCCATGCGGCATTCAGCTATGCACCTCTTCTTTTAGATGCATGACTCTACCCCACCTTGGCATATTTTTTTATAATTTTTGTCTTAACTCCCGGACACACATTATGGCTTATCATACACATCACTTCAGTTACTTTTATGACACGCATTTATTTTCCATCACTTCAACCCTTGTCCCAAATAGTGGACTTTTGCCCTGAGCATGCTGCTGACTTCCCATGGGCTGATAGTCCATGCGGCACTTGTCTCATGCGTCGAGTTAGTACATGCACCTATTTTTGTTCATCTGACTATGTTATCCTTAATGACCTTATGCGCACACATGGTACTTTCACTTGGTTTAACTATTTTATATAGAATATTTCTTTACTCTATGTGGTTGATCTTGACAATTTCTTGTGTTATGACTTTAAGGAAGAATGGACTTAGTAACCAGACCTTATGCTAGACATGACCATGTGCTAGAATTGACTATGTACATGGCATAAATATGTGCTGGACTGAGATTCTGTGTGGACCAGACTATGTAATACGTGACTAATCAGCTATGTGCATGACATGAGCTATGTGTTCCAATGTAATCAAGATTCATGTGACCCACTGATTAGTTGGTAATTGGACTCGAATACCTGTATTAGTGCTGATACAATTCGTATGTGCTATGTGTTACGTGATTAAATGTTCACTAAGGTGCGACATAACTTGCAAATGTGCTATGAGATTACATGTTTCGGGTTGTGCATCGAGAATGCCTCATATACTATACAACATATGATATTATTATATTATTTTCTCCAATACGGGCATGGTAAGTGCTCAACTACCAAAGCGTGGCTAGGACTTGTTGTTTGTTGCATCACTCTCGGGTGAATCCAGTTTGAACTATTAAGTAATAAAGTAGATTTGTATCTAGCGTGGTCGTACTACGGTACGACATAAAGGAGGATTGATCATGTGACCATGCCATGTGGTTCTTAAAATTAGTAGAGCATTGGGAGGGAATCCTGAGATCGTGCACATTAGCCGCCTCAGACATTTGTCATAACGTGCAAGGCTGACCCCCATGGATATTGGTCACGTCCGTACTAGTAGACAGCAATATTTGAATACTTATATTGTACAATACGTTCTATATGATACTAGCACGGTGGCCTTATGAGGGACCGGTGCATAATATACAATGTGCTATGTGATTACCATGGCTCGGTTAGGCCCACCAAAGAGCTCACGATCTGAGAGGATTTTTTTATGCATCTGTTCTGAGATAACTCAGAATCCACAATAGCCATTCGTACAAGTGATTGGCGTTATATAAATGGAATTGGTTGTGATTGTATTATTTTGTTCGTAGTCTAGGGACATGGACTATCATAGTGTGATGGTTCAACCCTTGTCCTTGTTTGATTGTAGGGTTGGGCTATTATGTTAGGATAGACTATGGACCAAAATCATGACATAGAACCTATATTTATACATATCTATTGGTTTGTATTTTGTTTCTCCATTCGTGCTTCCTTTGTGGTACTTGCTATTTGGGGTCTAACCCAACTTATTTTGCATGACCAGGTTTCAAGCCAGTACCAGATGAACCAGCTTACTTTTTTCTTCCTGATGACATGTACCAAGGGGATGGCCCCTGAAGGGCTCGAGTGTATTTTTAGCTTACTCTTTCCTGCTCGTTATTGTATATTTTACTCTTTTGGCCGTTTATCTACCGGCACATGTTAGCCGTCAAGTATGGACATTTAGTTTTTTTTACATGATTGTAATTAATCAGACTGCAATTGATCATGGTCATGTACTTTTGCTACTCCGTCAGCTTTCTCATTTTTTTACAGCTGGTTTCCAGAATGTTTTGGCAAGGAGTTTGGGATGCCTTACTTTCTTGTCATATATATATTTTATGTTTATTGTTCTTACATGACTGATTAAGACAATAGATGTTCTTTATGACCCTTAGTGACTTTCTTGTAGCATGCACCCCCTTGCCTAGTTACAGTCGTAATCGTCGTACGACGTTCTACACCTTGTACCGGGTAGCTGGCCATGTTAGTCTCCATATTCCAGTACTAGGGCCTGACAGAATGTAATGTTGACCGTGTGGTTGAAAGACCAGTTACTATTGTCGAACCTAAGCCATATAGAAAAGTCATTGCACCGCCGCCCAAGACTTGTTCGAAGAAACCGGTTGCTCGTACTCATCTGTCTTTTCCTCTTCAGATGAAAACGTGGCTCCTACTACTCATGCATCTGCTTCCACCTCCGATTAAGACGTGGCTCATACTACTCCCCCGTCTACTTCCTCCTTCGATAAGGAAGTGCCTATTGTCCGAACCCTGCCAGATGATGGTTCAGGACCTTCTCAACAGCCGACTAGTCCAATTTTGACTCTTCCAGAAGGTTGCTCTATGTTGTTGTCGTTCGACAACCATATTGCATTTCAAATATGGAATGACCCGGTATGTACACTATGCTATAAAATTTAAGTTTTGATTTAGATTACTATATATTTCGTAATTCTAATTTTATCCTATTGTTAACTTTTTAGAGGAGCTCTCGTATGCTAAAGGTCGTTAACCACGCGAAGAAGTACAACAGCTAAAATTTTAAGTTTTCTCGAATTATGAAAACTTTTTTGATCGACACTTCCACCCATATAATGTTCAACCAATTATGGCCCAAGTGCTTGCCGCACACCGACTTTATCCCAATAAATCGAGGACCGACACTTCCACCCGTATAATGCTTCATACGGTGCAATTTTAATGATTGATTGGTAACTATTATTATAGGCAAATTCTGCTAGAGGCAATAGACTATACCAACCAGTTTTCAGATCTATTGCGCATCGGCGTACCATATCCTCCAAGATCTGGTTAACCCGCTCAATCTGGCCATCAGTCTGAGGATGGTATACTAACCTGAAATGCAATCGTGTGCCCAACACTACCTGTAGGCTATTCCAGAGCCGTGAAGGAATCTTTTATCCCAATCTTACACGATTGAAGCTGGCACTCCGTGTAGTCGAACTTCTTCATCCAAATATAGTTTAGACAACTTATCGACGCCTTTGTAGAGGCATAAAAAATCTAGATCCATGCGCCCAACAAATATGCGCCCCAAGTTCGAATCAGAAGAAGTCAGACCGCAGAATGAACGTACTACCCAAAAAAACAGCTACTATACGCCAACAGTAATCAAAGGCCATGTGCCGCAGTGATCAAGCCTCCGGCTCCATAATGATCCAGTGTCATGCGTCGACCGCTTCATAACTATTATTCTCGTCTACCATCAGTGCCATGCGCCACTAAGTAACTAGTGTTCCCATGCGCCAGCAGTGCCATGCGCCACTAAGTTACTAGTGTCCGCATGCGCCAGTAGTGCCATGCGCCATTACTCCCTCAAGCATCCAGGCACCCCAATACTGGCCATATAAAGGCCTGACACAAAGATTATGTCTGACACAGAATCCTGACAGAAAGAAATTTCTGAACGTCTCAATAGACGTGAGCACGCTAAATGACATAACCTCACGTCAGTATAAACTTTACTCCTGACAGGCATGCAGCCCCACTTGTACGAGACCACATGCTTTTCGGACTCTATGCGTTCTATGCGTCTCTAGCTTCATGCTTTCCAGACTCAATGCGTTCCATGCATCTCTGGACCCATGCGTTCCAGACTCCTGGCGGTCCATACGTCTTTTGTCCCATGCTTTTCAGACTCCATGTGTTCCATGCATCTCTGGCCCCATGCTCTCCCTATATCCTATGCGTCTCAGACTCCATACATCCAACGTGGTAGGGTTCCCTAAGACAAAATCTTTCTGTTATGACTGAAGTGATTCTCTGCAACTAAATGTAGGCCACGTGTTAAGCTGACCAAGTCATGTAAACAAAATAAGTGAACTTCCCAAATCTTTCGCAACAGCAAATCGCAATAAATATATACATGAAAGCTCAACCGACTTAACTACATCCTGTTAAGGATGTATATGTGGCAGCCTGCCCATAACATACACCTACAGTTGAATTCATATTTTATTAAAGGAGCCCCATGTGGCCACTAAACAGAAGCATATGCGTCACCTGTAGCCCACCAATATGATGGCTATAATTAGGAGAAACTTGGACGTTCCATTGGCTGGCTTTTTCTGCTTTAGAGATCATACCCCTCCAAGAGAGCTACGTGAGTGCACACAAGCTCAGGAGAGAGAAGAGATAAGAGAGCATGCTCATTCCCTTGTCAAACCGTCAACGGAGTAAAAGAGTCATTGCAGTACTCAATCTCCATCGTGACATTATCCAGATCAAAAATATTGTACTTAGATTTTATGTCTAGGATTTTTTTGTACTTTTTGTTTGTTATTAAATAAAGGTTTCCCCAAACTTACTTCATTGTCAAACAAGGTGGCGACTCTGCTAGGTACTTTCTTCTCCTCTAATGAGAATATCATGATGCAGTCTGATGCGTCAAAACTGGTTTCGACCCAGAGGATGCTTGTTGTACGCTTCGACCAGCAAGCCTTTGAGAAAATGCTCTTTTAGGGCAGCGCTTCTCCCAGGCTGGCAAAGCCTAAGAAGACCTGCAGGACATGGGTTGCAAAGGCCGATATGCCTCATCCAACTGTGGAGCATGCACTCTCTGTCTCTCTTTCTGCCCCAGGGGACGCATATCATGCATCCACACTAGTTGTCGCCTGTCATGCGGCAGCCTCCTCTGACAAGGAAGGTGCTCAGCACTTGAGCTCTGGCAGAGAAAAATACTACGATGACAGGAGTTCGATCACTAAGACACGTTCTATGCATCCACATAAAAAGTCGCATAAGGAGGACTAAGTGGCATCGGTCGACGATTGCAGGCCGATGGCCACATGCATCCAGGACAACAACAGAAGATCCGTCTTCGACCAAATCTCACACAGCGCTGACTCCATTCGCCATGCTGAGAAAGACGAAGATGTAAACTTGGACTCTTTATATAACGCACCAACGTGTGCTAGGAGAAAGAAGACTAGGGCAATGCGAGCTCGCCAAGCCCAAATAATTGCTCATTCGACCGACCGTCAGCAGGTACCGTTAAATGTAATACGTGCCCTAGACAGAAAATTATACAAGACCGACCCATGCGTCCATCCCATAGTAGAAATTAGACGGTCAGTTTAAAGAGTCTTCCATTATCAACCTGGTGAAAGTTCTTGTACGAACCCTAGGTTAGGAAGCAAAGTCCACACCTACGCACCCATGTGATCGGTCTACCAGGGCTCATTAGAGGGGTGCAAAGATAATCAGCCCTCGCTTGACTTGTACAACGTGATCAATCACAAGTGCAAAGCAAGGGAGTCAACTACGGCATATGAAGTATCCTCCCTATGACATCACTGTGCCAACATTATTAGCAACTACTACTGTAACAAAATAACAGTACCCATAAATAGGCAGTCGGTATTCCAGTGGCTACAACAAAGGCACCCACCCGACTACAACCCGGAGAACAGGGGCAAGCACTACAGACAGAGGAGCTACCCCTTGCCTCATGTTATTCTTCTCAGAAGGCCCCCTCCATGAAGGGAGGTTAGAATTCTAGCACCTCCAGTCCGTCGCTCTCGGCCAGCGAAACCCGCAAAAGGTATTTTCTTGGGCATCCGCTCAAAGAAGAAACTGTTAGCCATTGGAGGTAGTTCTTCCTTAGGATCGCAGGTGGTTACGCAATATGGGGGTTGTAATCCTTCGGACCTCTATGACAATCTGGCGTTCCGAGAAGACGGTGATTCTCAAGGATCAGATGTTAATATCCCTGGGGGTAGCCACCATCGTCAAGAGGACACAACTTACTATACTGGGGGTAGTGTTTCCTCCGAGTCCGAAGAGGATGAGGCACTACCAACTTTCTCGAATAACTATTCACTGCAAGAGTCTGAGGAAGAAAGTGCAACATCCACCGTCCCATCTATTTCTTCCAATATGAGAACAATACACATGGCAGGGAATGATCACGAGGGCCCCAATGATCGACAGTGCCTTGAAACCCTCGAGGATACGATGCAAACCATGAGCTCGTCTATGCATGCCTTAACCCAAACAATGCTGGAGATCAAGGCAAGGCAAGGCAAAGCAAGGGCCTCTGGTCAAGCAAGCCTGGACCCCGAAACCAACGAGGATTCAAATACAACCGCTTCACCCACTGACGGTAAATATCCCTTTCCCGAATCATCTGCTCCTTCCACAGTCGATGAAGCCTGAGAAGCAATACGGTAGGTATCCGGGCCCGCCTAGACTCAATGGGCAATCAGGACTCATTACGCGAGCTCGGGATCCGATAACCGTATTCCCTCGAGTGGAGAGATGTACCATACCCGCCCAAATACAAGCCCTTTAGCTTAACTCCTTTTGATGGAAAGACATCTCCTCGTCAATTCATGAGTTACTTCGAGACGGCAATGGGACATCTGCCTCACAATGATGCCCTCTTAACCAAGCTCTCTATCGGGGAATTGGCTGGAATAGCCTTCGATTGGTTCTACAGTCTTTACGATAATTGTATTTCGTTATTTGACAATCTCAAAGATCTTTTCCTTGCTTATTTCTACAATAGAGGAAATGACATGATGATGTCCTCTTTAATAGATATTACGCAAAGGGAGAAAGAGTCTGTACGGGAATACATCGAGCGGAACAGGCAAGCAGTGCTAAAGTTATTCCCAGGAACCCTGAGTCCATGCTGATGGATACTTGTCGGAGAAATATTCTACCTACAGATAGACTCTAGATGGGCAACTCTCATTTTAAAGACTGGACGGGGTTTATCATAAATGTTGTCGGTACTGGGAAGAAAGTAAAGTACGTCCGTCTCTTGGGAATACATATCCCCGTCACTGATGATAGGGAAAAATGCCCTTAAAATAGCAACAACAATAGTGGCAATAGCGCCCGATATGGCAAGGAAAAACAGGCTTTTGTTGCCAATATAACCAAGAAACCTGAGCAAAAGCCCGCAGAGGCTCCAAATATGAAGGAAACTTATTCCTTCCAAGATGATGATGTCATAGAAATCTTTGACATGCTAATAAAGGGAAACAAGCTTCCGCTCCCCGACATCAAGATCCCTGTTGAGTCTGTCGATGTGAATAATCCGAATTACAGCCACTACCATCGATATGTCCACTATACAATGCGGGTTTTCTATACACTGAAGCAGTACATCCAGCGTTTGCTCGACACCAAGGCCCACACCTTGGACTTCGATGGAAAAAAAATTGCCGCCAACATGGTATCTATTGAGTTTGGTAACTTCCGGCAACGGAAGCCCAACACAGAGTGATCTCGATCCCCAGGGCAACAATGGAGGTTATCAATCTCCCGCTAGCTCGTGGCCAAAGACCGGGCTGATACCTCTTTCCACATCATATGGGGAGGTCATATGGGTCCATCCAGATCTTGTTCAATACTTGATGCAGCAGGCTACACCTTCCGCCACCAAGTCCAAGGACAAGAAGTCCAAATCCTGCTACACAGTTTATATCCCTTCCGAAGAAGCTATAGAAGGAATAATGAGGTCAGGCCTGGCGTATCAATGAGATTTTGATATCCCTAACGATGGTGCACTCCGAATCGACGCATCCGATTCGGGTCCATCCCAGTCTCCAAAAGCGGATAAGTCCAAGCAGAAAGAAACTCTATTCGACAAACCGTAACACAATAATATCGCTTAGGGGTGTTGTTACTATTCGAGAATCTTGGTATAACTTACAAATACTCCAGCTATCTTTTTACTATTCGAGCTTCTCCGAATCTCCAAAGACACTCGGGTTGCTCTGAGTGAGGTATTGCAGAATGCTGACACCTACCTGGCGCAGGTCAAGCTGCCAGCTAAGGAACCTGACACATACCTCCACTGCAATAATGTGATGGAGGCGATACCCAACATCATGTTCTCGCAACAAGACATGTTGCTAAAGAACAATCGACACGATCATCCTCTGTATTAAACAGGGTATATAGGTGTCATCAAGGTGGACTGGATGCACATCAATATCGGCTCGCCAATCAGCATCATCCCGTAGAGTCTGCTTCAGACCTTGGGTAACCCGATGCATCATCTGGAAGCAACCAATATTACCATCAGTGGCTTCAATGCAGGGAGGAGCTACCCTCTAGGCAAGATTCGCTTGAAGTGTCATCAGATATTTGAATGCAGAGGTCACCTGATACATCATAGATGTAGACGTATCCGACAACGTTCTGTTGGGACGTCCGTGGATACACCAGTCCATGATCATACCGACAACCTTGCACCAGTGCTTCAAGTACATGGACGATCATGGGGTCGTCAGAATAAAATTTGTCGATGTAGATCCATTCAAAGGGGTCGAGGACTATTACTCTGACTCAATCCTCTACAAGCAGGTCCACCAAGATGAAGGTAAAAATAATGTCGACGATGAGGCAGAGACTGAAACAACATTGGACGAGCCTTTGAGAGTCCATTTCAAAGCATGCACTCCCGACACGGTCCCTCCCCTCATGGTAAAACTGCACAAGAAAGTACCCGAACCTCTGGTAGTTCACCTTCGTAGACCAAGTCGACCGTTGAAGAAAGATCCGGCACCTACTATGACTTTCGAACCTCTAGTGGTAAAGCTGTACAGGAGAACTCCGAAGTCATCGCTCGCACTGAGGGTAGATCTCGGGAAGAATGAACTAGAAGAGTACGTAGTCGCTAATGCTAATGTCCCTTCTTTTGATGATATAATTCCTGAGGATAAGATACCTTATTTTATGAATAAAATGCAATCTTTGAACTACTTGTATGTCGCACATATCAGCACATTATATTCCATGGTGCACGATCTAGTCTTGCACCTGCATACATAGGTGACTTCCACCTATGCTGTGAACCGAGTTCTCTCGAGTCAAAACTCCTACTTCATAGTTCCGACAAAAAATAGGGGAGACAAACTCATCATCTACGGCAGAGTAGAAAGTCCCCAATCCTCCGTCCCAGAGGAACTAGAGCCAGAACCCTAGTAAAATGCCACTTTACCGGTACAGCTCTCAAAACAAGCACCTCATCCAGAAGATGGGGTACGATCTGAAAACCACTTTGAGCTTAAACTACGGCAAAGGTCGACGGCTGCCTTTGCGTCTGCAGGCTCCTACAAGCAAGTCCGGGGATTACTATCATAAAGTCAAGTATGGCTTGGGGTATGTCATACCTTCCACGACCCCCGAAGGATCGGATGAAGAAGATGAGTTACACTCTCACTCTTCAGAATCTTCCTCTTGGGTCTCCGATATTAGTATCGGGGAGATGCTCAAACAAACATTGTCTGCCCACATTGTGTCAGCTGTCCCTGAGGAAGACGATGAGGATCCACCTGAACTACTTGAAGTAGAACCATGGTCCCAATGCCTAGACGCACAATGAGAGAAGCGGTTCGAGCAACGGGAATCTTCCACTAAGGACGAAGTCATATAAATTGATCTTGGCGACCAATCGTCCCCTAAACCTATTTTCATCAGCAAAAGTATATTCGATGAGGATTAGGAATCCTACTACATCTCGTCAGAGAATGCATCAATGTCTTTGCCTGGAGTTACAAAGACATGTCAGGACTGGACCCCCAAATTGTGGTCTACAACCTCAACATCTTGCAAAATACTAAGCCGGTCAAACAACAACAACGGTAGTTCCGATCGGACATCATAAATGACACCAAAGCTAAAGTCAACAAAGTGATAGCTAGTATCTTCATCCGCGAGGAACAACATCTGAATTGGGTAACCAATATCGTGCCCGTCGTCAAAAAAAAAAGATTTGAATCTGCATTGACTTTTATGATCTGAATACGGCATTCCCTAAGGGCGAGTTTTCCCTTCTGATCACAGATATAATGATCGACAATACTTGTTGCTTCGATCGCATATCCTTCTTGGATGGATTCTCAGGCTACAATCAAATCAATATATTTTTTGACGACGAGAAGCACAAATAGTTCTGAACGCTGATAGGAGTATAGTGCTACACAGTCATGCCCTTCGGTCTGAAGATCGGATGATTGCTTCTATCAACTGTCCTTCTCTATGTTGACTAGGGAAGCCTATCAATGTGCAATATTTGCTTAGCTGTGCCATATACCAGTGAGCTATGAGTACCATCTTCCGTGAACATCTACGCAAGACAATAGAGTGTTATGTTGATGACATCGTTGTCAAGAGTAGCTCTAAAGATGATCACCTCCGAGACTTGAATACTGTGTTCGACTTGATGCGTGCGCACCAGCTCAAAATAAATCCTACCAAATCCTTTCTAGGAGTCTCCAGCGGCAATTTTTTGGGTTTTGTCATAACTTCGAAGAGTATCCACGTAGACCCCATAAAGTGTAAAGCAATCCTTGAAATACATCCGCTAAAGAACCTCAGAGAACTTCGTGGACTTCAAGAAAGACTGGCATACATCAGGAAGTTCACATCAAAACTCTCTGGATGTTGTCAGTCATTCACTTAGCTCATGAAGAAGGTAGTCTTCTTTTCCTGGAATGAAGAATGGTAGTGTACTTTCGACGACATCATGGAGTATCTCATGAACCCCCCAGTTTTGGTGGCCCCCATTGTGGGAAGACCCTTATTGCTATATGTGCGGGCAATGGATCACTCCCTCGGAGCTCTACTATCCCAAAAAAGTAATACAAGTCATGAACAGGCCATCTACTATATCAGTAGAATGATGGACGGTGCAGAGCACATATACAATCCTATTGAGAAGAAGTGTCTCGCTCTGGTCTTCGCCATTCTGAAGACTCGACATTACGTGGTAGGACAAACCATCCATGTGATCTCGTGAGTTAATCCTTTCCCTTATGACTAAACCCGAACTGCTCAACTCTCGCCTAGCCACATGGGCAATATTGTTGTTGTCGTACGATATGGTATTTATCCCATAAAATGCGGTCAAAGGCCAAGAATTAGCATATTTCCTGGAAGCCCACCATGAACCAAAAATATTAAAGCTCTACGAGGATATCCAAATAAAGTAGTGGATTCAAATATGACCACAAGCGCAGAAATCGTTTGGCGAATGTTCTTCGATGGTTCTTCAAAAAAAGGGCCCAAAGGCGATATTGTCACTGGAGTTAGGATAGTCCTAATTTTCCCACACGATCTGGTCATAAATCGCACTTACTCCCTTAGAGAGACATGCTCCACTAATATGGCAGAGTATAATGCCCTCATCATTGGGCTCCAACTAGCTAAACAATTAGGAGTAGACTACCTGGAAGCCTACGACGATTCCAAGCTGATTGTCAGTCAGGTCTGAGGCGAATACGAGGTCCGACATCAGGAGTTAATTTCCTACCACCAAGTCACACTCGGAATAATCTCCACCTTCGAGGGGTTATTCATAGAGCATGTCCCTCGATTACAGAATATCGAGGCTGATGCCCTGGCCGGCCTAGCTGTCTCCCTGGTAGTCCCGTTCAAAACCCATCAGCTGATCACTGTGGTCGTTCAAGAGCTGTTCTACCCAAAAAACAACCTCTATATTTGCCTAAGCTACACAGCGGAAGTATACACCGACATCCAAGACTGGAGAATTTCATTCATCGACTACGCATTCTATAAAATTCTTTCCAAGAACTAAAGGAAGTCACTTCTACCAGAAGACGTTTCCTCCGGTTTTATTAAGATACAGCTACCAAAATATTGTATCGTCTTTCCTACGATGGTCTTCTGCTATGATGTCTAACGAATACATAAGAGAAGAAAGATCTTCGCGAGGCTCACGATGGGGTTTGCGATGCCCATCAGCCCGGACCAAAGCTACAGGACTGTCTCTGGAGAATGGGTTACTATTGGACGATAATGGTAGTAGAGGATGTTGACTATCCAATGAAGTGCCAAGCATACCAAATCTACGGAGACTTTATCCACCAGCCCTCATAATTCCTACACCCAATGGTAGCATCTTGGGCGTTTAATGCACGGGGAATGGACATTATCGGGCCAATTAGTCCACCTTCTTCTAAGGGACATCGCTTCATCTTGGCTATCACCGAGTACTTCTCAAAATAGGCAAAAGTTATTCCACTAGCTGAAGTTAAGACCTCAAACGTGATCATCTTTGTCAAGCATTATGTCATATACCGCTTCGGCTTGCCACGAAGGATCATCCACGACAATAGTCCACAGTTTGAAGTTCATATTTTTTATAGATTTTGTGACAAAAATAGAATCCATAATGTAGGCTCGACTGCCTACAATCCAGCAGCAAATATTCTGGCGAAAGAATTCAACAAGACCATCATAAAGCTACTCAAGAAGTTTATGTCATCCAATAAGCACGACTGGAATGAGAAGCAGGGTAAATGTCTCTGGTCCTATCGTACAACGGTCAGAACACCTACTAGAAGCACGACATTCTTCTTGGTTTATGAAAGTGAAGCGATCCTCCCACTTGAGATCCAAATTATGTCAGTTCGAGTGGCTCTTTCCCACTGATTGATCGTTGACGACAATCACCACCGGCAGCTACAAGAGTTAGAAGCACTCGACAAGAAGCATCTAATAGCTCAATATTGCATTGAGTTGCACCAAGCACGCCTCTCAGGAGCTTTCAATAAATGGGTCGAAGGGGACTTACTAAGTGGGTGACCTCGTCTTGACAGTAAGAAGACCGATGGTTATGACCCACAAGATGGCTAGTAAATTTCAACCTAAGTGGGAGGGTACATTCATTGGGGAGTTCATGTTCTCCAACGGCGCCTATCGGCTCATAAAATCTAATAGCGACTTGCTCATGATGCCTATTAACGACAAATTTCTCAAAAAGTACTATGTCTAAGCTAGACTTGTACTCCCTTTACTATCAACAGCACAACCAAAATGTATATTGTACATTCTCCATTGTTCATCCCAAGCAAATATGTAAGCACAATATGCACTTCTCTTCCACAAAAGTTTGATGAAAGCCATTGTTTGTATTTAGGAATTGTCACGCCCCAGTCCCAAAATGACGAGGGACTGAGCACGTGAGCAATGGCCAGCAGCACGCACTGATGGACAATCCAATTTAATGGATCCATCAGGGCATGCTTAAGCTGTAGTCTAGCAGTACTAAGTACAAGTCTCAGGTATTACTAATCTCATCCACAGAACAAATACAGATTAATTGCCAGAATTAATGCAATGGAAATAAATAAGCAATATTAAATAAGGTTATCTCGGGAAACAAATCCGAGAATTATTCTGTTACATTTAAGGAAACATAGACTGGAAATAAAATACTGAAAAGGAAATACTGTGAATATGAAGCCGGTGCTCAGGAGAAGTCTTCTGCAACTATCTCATCCTCGGTTTCGGGTTCTGCTCCAAGGAGTGCTCCTGTACCGTACACCTCGGGGTAGTTCTCCTCGGCTATACCTGGGGACATAGTCCATTCCAGGTCCTCAGGGGACATAACAAGGTACAGAAAATACAAGCCAAAACATATGCAGTGCAACAATAAAATAAACAGCAGGGTAAATATGTAAACCAGCTAGTGATATGCAAGTGAGAGTTTTAGTCATACTCAGGCTGACTACTACATGATCAGTGTCGAAGAAACCATAGCAGTATTTTCTCGAAGAGCCAGTAAGGAACCAAAGCTCTGTATCAGAGTCTAAGGCACCGCCAGATAAAAGTATTTATATTATATTATATTCAGCCTTGATATGATAATACTCTCCCCACCCCATGTAATCTCACTTCACAGTTCCAGAAAATATCAGGTACAAGTCACGCAAGTTTGAACTAATGCAATGAGTCAGGCTAGAATCTAAGAATTTAAACTGGAAATGACATGAAAATGTAGCCTATACGGAATCACCAGGTATATCTCAGGCAATTTCGTCACATGAAGAGTGTCAGGTGTCCTGGGTTGAGCAGTTAAACAAGTTCACATATGAAGCTACAGAAATCAAGTAAAATACTTTAACCAGAAATATCTGAGAATTGGCAAGCTTTACTTGCCCACTGATGTATAACTAAGTCCAGGAAATAGGTAGCAAAGCTGCAAGTTTTGGCAAGGTACACTTGCCTGTGGTTCCGGTTCAGTTTGCAGTTCTGACTTCGGCGAGAATTGCAGGAGGTTCTCCGGTTGCTGAAATAAATATCACCATCAGATCCAGAAAATATCAATCAGCTAGAAATGCCTGTCCTTGAGTCCAATTTGGAGACAAGGGCAGAAACGGCAGTTTCGGGCCAAAATGGGGTCCACCAGTGGGCCCGCTTTGCACCAAAAAATGCGTCCGGGTCAAAGGTCTCCAAATTCACCAAACTCAGTGTCAATAGGTCAGGAATGCTGATACAAACCCAACGGAACTTTCAGATTTGAATTCCGATGAGCCGATCACAAAATCGCCCGTCGAGCGGGGCCTGTGGGGCCCACGACACGCGATTTCGTCAACGTTCTCAGAATTGAACCAAACTTGACCCACAGGACCAGCGTATTACTACGAGTCCGATGGCGTAAGTTTCGTCTCGATCCGACGTGTGTACACAAAGTTAGGGCACGTTCCAAAAAGTACGGATACGGGGCGATATCCGCGGATACGCGTTGATTCCGGTGTGCACGCACACCCGAATCGACTTCTGCGAAATCCCACACGTCCGTATCGACGAGGCGCACATATCTGTGAAGACCGCGCGCGACTAAGTCGTCCCGTTTGGCGGGGCGTACTCAGTTCCGGGGTAAAACAGGGTCTGGTTTTTCCTATTTTTGGATCGCGGTGTGCGATCACCACAGGACGCGATGCCCCGAACGGTTTGTCCGGACACCGAGAGGGTCATATAGGCTTCGCAACGCAATTTGCGGAATCGAAAACGGAGCTACAAGCAAAAAGTTACACGTACCTGAAGGGGACCCGAAAATCAGGGTCGAATCGTGTCCGACTCGTGTCGGACACACGGATTCAAAACCGAATTAGGGTTAGGGTTAGGGATTGGGTTCGCCGGCGGCGGGGACGACGGCTGGGCGGCTGAGGCGGAGGGCTGGGGGCACTCGGCGGAGGAGGAGGGGACTCGGGGCGGCCGGAGCAGCGGCGCTGGAGCTGCTGCTGCTGCTGCTGGCGGCTGTCGGCGGTCGACGAGGAGAGGGAGGGAGGCTGGGCTGGGCAGGGTGGTGCGGCGGCGGCGTCGCAGCGGTGGACGGAGGCGGCGACGACCGTGGCGGTGGCTAGGGCGGTGAGGGGTGGTCTGGCCGGAGGAAGCTGGGGGAGGGGGGGTTTTATAGGGGTGGCCGGGAGGTTGGGGAGCCGAGACGGGCGGGGAGAGGGGACGTCGTGGCAGTGAGGGCCGGCCGGAGCTGGCGGCGCACGACGCGGCGGTGGTGGCGCAGAACGTGGAGATAGTGGAGAGGGGGTCAGCCGGGCGGGTAGCGGGTCGGGCGGCGGATCCGACCCGACCCGACCCGAGGGGAAATGGGTTGGGCCGGCCTGCGGGCCTGGGTGTGGGTCGGGCGGTTGGGCCGGGCTGGGCCGGCCCAATGGGCTGGGTTGAAAAATAAAAAAAGAAAATAATATTAATAATAATAATAATTATAAATAATAAAAATCAGTAATAATTAATAAATAATTAGGTAAATACTTTTTAGGCATTTAAAAATAGGTCCGGGGTTCGATAAATTCCAGAAAAATTGCCCTAAGTCCAGTTTTTTATTTTACACCCAAAAATATTATTTTCATAATATTTTAATATCATTTATTATCAATTAAAAATCATTTAAAAATTAAAACCCTGTTTTTAAACTACAGAAAAATCCCAGAAAATTCCAGAAAATTTTGAAAAATCCAGTTTTTTTAAAATTTTGAAAATTTAGGGGTTTACAGGAATCCTGAATACGCAATAAACAGTGGATCCTCAAAAAGCTCCCTATCGGAGCCACCTTCAAGTCTATCCACACTTTCGGGTAGACCACTCACAATCAGTTCGCTTGAGCATTAGTTGTCGTCCACATCACCTCTGAACTATTGTCCTAACCGATTATCCCCAGCAGGGTTTTTCATGTCCATATTACCTCTGAGCAAATCTTTTATATAATTATTGATTATCACATCCATATTACCTCTGATATTAGTCGTCATCTAAATTTATCATCCATACTTAACTCTAAGTACGCCAGCGGTGTTAAGTCCACAAAATCTATCACGTCCATATCACCTCTGGCAGGGTTTGTCTCAAACCTATTACTTATACTCAGGTGCGCAAGAAGTAATAGGGCCACAAAATCTATCACGTTCATATTACCTCTGATAGGGTTTTTGTTTCAAACTTATTACTTGCACTCCGGTGCACAAAAAGTAATAGGTCTACCAAAGATCCCCTAGTGGGATATCCTTAACAAAAGTAAATAGTTCACGTCCATATTACCTCTAAACTATGAGCTGCCTATTTTTCCATCCAAAAAACAGACAGGACCATATTACCTCTGGCTCATTTTATTTGTCTTCCACACCAAGATCTTACCTAACCTCTCGGTATGACTATCATTTAGCTCACGTCCATGTTATCTCTGAGCTATCATCCTTACATCCTCCCCAGTAGAGTTTTATATATCCTTCTTACTTCTTAGCAAACTTCTCTATATAACTATCGATTGTCACGTCCATAATACCTCTGACATCGGTCGTCACCCAAACTTCTCTATATAACTATCAATTGTTAAGTCCACAATACCTCTGACATCGATATTAAGTCCACAAAACATGTCACGTCCATGTCACCTCTGGCAGGGCTTGTCTCGAATGTATTACTTGCACTCAAGTGCGCAAGAAGTAATGGATCCATAAAATCTATCACGTACATATCACATATGATAGAGTTTTTTGCTTCGAACTTATTACTTGCACCCAAGTGCGCAAAAGATAATTGGTCCACCAAAGATTCTCCAGTGGGATATCCCTAACAAATTGCGGTATTATATTATGTCCATATTACCTCTAGTACAATATTCAAAGTCCACAACATGCAATATGATAAATACAAAGAAGAAACTCCAGAAAAGGAGAGACTTTATTGATTAATATTCAAGATCATGAGTACATATAATAAAAATTCATTTTTAAGGGATTTTTTAATTAGTATTCAAGGTCATGAGTACATATGATGGAAACCCATTTTAAGGGTTTCCATGAAGTCTCGCTGACACGAATCTTTTTTATTAGAGGCGCCCCTCCATGTTATTGTTGCTACCGACACAAGTGGATCCAGTAACAGAGCTCAATGCTTTTTGGATCATCCCTCCACAGTACAAACCTCACTATATGGAAAATAATCTATACTAATGGATAGCAAAGGAGAAGAAGGATCAGGCACTCTACAACTATATGGGAAGACCGAAGATAGGAATGGCAATTAATCCAGATCCTGTCAACGACATCATAGGACCCCTGCCGGTAGAAAGCCGCATAAAGGGGAAAATGTAGTTAGCGCGCTACATAAACAGGGACAGCTCCACGCATGATGCAGGATATTCACTTCATCTCCTGGATCAATTCTTGGCTAAAAACTACTGCGTAACATTGGTATTCTCTTTGAATGACTGGTTTTATGATATCCTTCCATGCTCCATCATGGATACCGCAAAGGGTGGTAAAACCTGCATAAAGAAAACACATATCAGTCTCAAAAAAGATTGAAAAAGTGTACAGCGGCCGCATGTCGCTGCTAGGTTTTAGCCACATACAAGAGGGGATGTCTCGAGATAAGCTAAGTCGAACGCATGAGAAAGAGTAGGTATCATCCATGCGGCTAAGCTACAGATAGGCTTTGTGTGCATGTTGCAAAAAAGTTTCCTTCCATGCGACCAAGCTACATATAGGCTCTACGTGTATGATTGCAGATAATCCCTTACTATACAGCCAAGCTACAGATAGTCTCTGCGTGCATGCTACATGTAAGCTCCCATCCATGCGACCAAGCTACATATAGGCTCTGTGCGCATGTTGCAGATTATTGCTCATCCATGCGACATAATTTTGTGGGAGGGGGCTGCCATGTTCTATATAATTTCTCATCCATGCTGCGAGGCCATGTACTTGTGTCTCCATGTCCCTGCCATAATGACACACCCCAACCACTAAAAAGAATGCCAGTATCAGGGGGCCACGGGTAGACGCCGCTCTTGACAAACCTATCGACGAGGTAGACAACAACCTATGGCATCTTCTTTCATAAAATAGGGGGAAGTCTAGAGGCAAAAGTTATCTCTCCTCCCTAGCCCTCCTATTTATAGGATCCTAGGGTGCGTGAGAAGATCAAGGCGATAAACCAAGCAGTTATGAGGATGAACCTGATGCCTCAAATTGCGTGATTCTCATTTATCTACTCGGAAACTGTCGTTGACTCAGAATCCCCAAGAAATATCCTCGGATATTGAGCTAAATCTTGGCATTTAATGATCTGATAGCCTGGCGAAAGTACCTATGTGGTAACGTGCCTATGCATTATGTCACTCAGATGCGGCCCAAGGTCTTCTCCTCCATGCTTCTTTTTTAAAATATTCCAAACTTCTCAGTTCAAAAACTTTGAAGGAGGTCTTATTGAAGCATAAAAAATCTAGATCCATGCATCCAACAAATATACGTCCCAAAATTGAGAAGAAGTCAGGCCGCAGAATGACCATACGGCCCAGAAAAATAGCTAATATGAACAAACATTAATCAAAGGCCATGCGCCACAGTGATCAAGGTCCCGACGCCATAATAATCTAGTTTTATGCACCGACTGTTTCATAACTAGTACTTTCGTATGCCATCAGTGCTATGCACCACTAAGTAACTAGTGTTCTCATACGCAAGCAGTGCCATGCGCCACTAAGTAACTAGTATCTGCATGCGCCACTACTCCCTCAAGCATCCAGGTGTCCCAATTCAGGCCACATAAAGGCCTGACACAAAGATTATGTCTGACACAGAATCCTGACAGAAAGGACTTTCTGAATGCCTCAAAAAATGTAAGCATGCTAAACGATAGAACGTCACGTTAGCATAAACTTTACTCCTGATAGGCATACAGCACCACGTATACGAGGCCACAAGCGTTCCAGACTCCAAGCGTTACATACGTCTCTAGCCATATGCATTCCAGAACCCATGTGTTCTATGCGTATCTGGCCTAGTGCGTTCCAAACTCCTGGCTGTCCATACGTCTATGGCACCATGCTTTCCAGACTCTATGTGTTTTATGCGTTCTATGCGTACCAGACTCTATGCGTCTAACGTGGTAGGGTTTCCTGAGATTAATCTTTCTGTTATGACTAAACTAATTCTCTCCAACTAAATGTGGGCCACGTATCAAAATGACCAAGTCACGCAAATAAAAGACGGGAACCGCCCAGATCTTCTGCAATAACATATCATAATAAACGTCCAAATGGCAGCTCGAACTGGACTCAACTACATCATATTAAAAATGTACATATGGCATCCCACACATAACATGCACCTAAAGTTGCAACCATATTCTGTTGAAGGATCCTCCTATGGCCACTAAATAGAAGCATATACGGCACCTATATCCCAGTAACATGATGGCTATAAATAAGAGCAACTTGGACGTTCCAATGGCTGGTTTTTTCTGCTTCAGAGATCATACCCCTCCTAGTGAGTTACGTACATGCTCACAAGCTTGGGAGAGAGAAAAGAGAAGAGAGCATCCTTATGCTCATGTTGGACCATCAACGGAGTAAAAGAGTCGCTATAGTACTCGATCTCAATCGTCACATTACCCAGATCAAAAATATTGTACTTAGATTTTCTATCTAGAATTTCTTTGTACTTTTTGTTTGTTATTAAACGATGATTTTTCCAAACTTACTTCAATGGAAAACAGCCCTATGAGATCTTGATCACGATGAAATATTTTGACTTGGTCAATCTATCTGCGAATACCAAAATTGCATCATTCCTTCGATGTGTCTTCGGCAAGCCAACTATAAAATCCATAGAAATGTGATCCCATTTCTACTTTGGAATAGGTAGGTTATGAAGCTCCCCGCCTGGTCATTGGTGTTCTACTTTCACCTGCTGACAGGCCATACATTGTGACACAAAGAGTGCCACATCTTTCTTCATATCGTGCCAGCAAAAATTTACGTACAAGTCCTTATACATCTTGGTACACCCCAGATGTCGAGTATAACTTGCATAATGCACTTATGTTAAAAAAAAATTCAAATTTATGTGTCGTTAGGCACACAAAGTCTTCCCTTTACTCGTAATATTATGTTCTCGTCTTCCGCAAAGTCGGTTGCCTTCCCTATTGAAGTTATCTCACGCGTCTTCTCTATTTATGGGTCATCCTTCTGTGCAAACTTGATACATTCTAGCAAGCTCACCTCAAGGTTTATTTGAGCCATTTGTATCCTTCGATACCGAACTCGGAGTTCGATACCCATATCCTCCAAATTTTGTAGTAATTATTTGTCAACTGATAGAGACGCCATATATTTCTAACTCAATGCATCTGCTACAACATTACCATTTCCCAGAGTATAATCTATTGATAAATCATAATCCTTAATGAGTTTCAGCCAATGCCTCTGTCATAAATTAAATTCCTTTTGGGTGAAAATATATTTGTGGCTCTGATGATCCGTGTAGATTTTGCAAGCCGTACCATAAAGATAGTGTCTCCACAATTTCAACACGGTATCGCCAATTCCAGATCATGTGTAGGATAATTCTTTTCGTGTGGCTTAAGTTTTCTCGAAGCAAAGGATATCACCTTATCCCTTTGCATGAGTACACACCCCAAGCCCTGGCCAGATGCGTTATTAAAAATCTGAAATCTCTCATCGACCTCAGGAAGTGTAAGAATTGGAGCTGATACGAAACGATATTTCAATTCTTAAAATCTAGCTTCACAGTCCTTAGTCCAATTTAATGTCACTCCCTTGTGGGTTAGGCAAGTCAGAGGCGATGCCACTTTAGCAAAATCTTTCGTAAATTTTCTGTAATAACCCGCTAATCCAAGAAAACGTTGGACTTTGCTAGCTAACGTAGCATGTTTCTAGTCCACCACTTCCTCAACTTCCTCCATATCTACGGAGACACCTTCCGACGAGATAACAGGACCAAGGAACGATGCGCTACTCATCCAAAATTCATATTTGTTGAGCTTGGAATAGAGCTGTTTTCCCGTAGGGTCTGTAGTACTGTTCTTAAATGAGAGATATGGTCTTCCTTGCTCTATGAATATATTATTATATCATCGAGAAACACAACCATAAACTTATCTAAGTAGGGGCAGAAGACTCAGTTCATCATATCCATGAAGGCAGCAGCGGCATTGGTTAAACCAAACGGCATAACCAAAAACTCATAGTGTCCATATCTCGTACAAAATGCAGACTTAGGGATGTCGTATGGTTTAACCTTTAACTGGTGATAGCGTGAGTGGAGATCAATCTTCAAAAATACTATCGCACCTTGGATCTAGTCGAACAGCTCATCGAATGCACAGTCGTATTGTACCATCTTTCTTTTTTATAAATAATATCGGGGATCCCCATGGAGAGACACTAGGACGAATGTATCCAAAATCCAAAAATTTCTGGAGTTGGACCTTCAGTTCCTTTAATTCTGTGACTGCCATCCTGTACGGGGCTCTAGAGATTGGTCTTGTATTCGAAAATGTGTCAATACAGAACTCAATCTCTCGGTCTGGTGGCATTTCGGGTATCTCGTCTGGAAATATATCAAGAAATTTGGCCATGATTTTAGTATGAATTGGTTCGGTACCTTCCCTGCATGTGTCTCGTACCGAAGCTAAATACTCTTCACAACCAGAATATAATATTCGTCGGGCTATGGCTGCTGAGTTCACTATTGCTGGCTTAGTCGATCCCGTAACTCACCTGCTAGACGAAAAATAACTCTCTTTCCAGCGCAATCAATCGTCATACCACATGTACTAAGCCAATCCATTCCAAGAATAATATCATAGTCCTTGATGTCAAGGACAAAGAGATCCAATGACAAGTTCCTACCTCCAATACATATATAGCCATCACTACTTATCAAGTTAGCAGGCATCTCTAACCAGATGTAGTGCTAACACTAAGTTTTATATTTAATACACATGTTTTCAGTTTAAGTTCTATTGCATAATCAATAAATATAAAACTATGGGTAGCACCAGAGTCAAATAGTACACATGCAGGAATGACATTAAATAATAATATACATGTCACAATTGTATCTGAAGCGAAGGCCTCCTCCCGAGTCAAAGCATAGACTCGGCCTTGTGCACCGATTCTGATTCTGATTTAGCCTATTTTGAGGTACATATGGAGCTTGCCCACAATTCTGATAGTTTTCTTGAGGCGGTTGCTAGCGCTAAGGGCCCTGATTTGCGATCCCTCCGTTGCGTTCCCAAGCCTTGTGGCCCAGGCGCCGTACTTAAAGCATCCACCTTTGGGGAATTGGCAATCCCTAGCAATGTTCCCCTTGCCACGATACCTATAGCAGTACGCCCCACCTTGGTTGTGCCCCTGGAAGTCGTCGTTATTCTGGCACTTCGGACCCTCATACCTTACTCCCGAATTTGATCATTTATTATTGGTATTATGTATTGATGGGGCGACCAGATTTGGTACAGGATAGTGTATATCCATCTCCTTTCACACCAGCCAGCATCCGTTTTCAACTTTGCCACCAGTAGTGTGTGTTGGACACCAACAACAATTGTACGCACGATACCATCTTAAGAAGAGAAATATTAAGGAGTTCCAGATGCTCCTCCACTTCAGCTAACCAATCTACTACGACGGAGGATTCTTCGGTTCCCTTGAACAAAATATTGTAAATCTTCTCAAACTCTGCAATATCTGTGGTAAAATATTTTTTTGCAGATTGAACGTCGTCCATCCCGACGATGTCCACGGTCCTTGCAGCAGGAGCAGGAGGGGTAGTTACAGGCATAGCATTGGAATTTTTGGTTAAGACCATCTGCAACATCTGTTACAGATCATTGATTTGTCTCCGTTGGGCCTCGCCCAACTTCTGTTGCGCTTCCAACATGTGCAACACCCTATCTTTCTGGTTTGTCGAGGTGGCTGCTGCTGCCGGCACATTCGTCCTCGAACTATTTGGGTTCCCATGACTGAACTTTATCATTTCTGCAAAAAAGAAAATGTTAGTCTCATAAAGTATTATGGACTTATTATATCGAATATCTTATTTTGTGACAATAAAAATTCAAGGCAACAAAACCAGTAGCTATGATCTTGGAAAAGTCTAATTGTTTGGAAAATTTATAACGACAGAACTCATTGTGCTTGCTTAAACTGGGCGTATGAAGCATCCATGTGGCCGAGTGCCATGCGACAATGAGCTATGCACCTCTTATTTTGGATGCATAACTCTGCACCATCTTGGCACATCTTTTTATTATTTATAGCTTATCTCCCTCTGACACTTTATGGCTTGTCATACCTATTACTTTAGTCACTTCTCTGACATGCATTTATTTGCCATCACTTCGGTACTTATCCCGAAGAGTGAACTTTTTCTCTGAGCATGCGGCCTAGAGACGCATGCGACTGACTTCCCATGCGGTTAATAGTCCATGCTGCACTTGTCTCATACGTCGAGTTGGTACATGTGCCTATTTGGGTTCATGTGCCTATGTTATCCTTAGTGATCTTATGCGCACACGTGGTACTTTCACTTGGGTTCAGCTATTTTATATGGAATATTTCTTTACTTTATATGGTTTATCTTGACAATTGCTTGTGTTATGACTCTAAGAAAGAATGGACTTAGTAACCAGACCTTATGCTAGACATGACCATGTGCTAGAATTGACTATAAATATGGCATAAATATATGCTGGACTGAGATTCTGTGTGGACCAGACTATGCAATAAGTGATAACCAACTATGTGCATGACATGAGCTATTTGTTCCAATATGATCAAGATTCATGTGACCCACTGATTGTTGGTAATTGGACTCGAATACTTGTATCTGTGCTGATATATTTCCTGTGTGCTATGTTAGATGATTAAATATTCACTGAGGTATGACATAACTTGCAAATATGCTATGAGATTACATATTTCGTGTTGTGTATTAGAATGCCTACTATACTACGCGACATGTGATATTATTATATTATTTTCTCCAGTACGGGCATGTCATGCCCCAATCTTCCGCAGGCTAATCGGTCATCCCCGTTCGAGAATCACCGTACCAGCGCTCCTGCAGGACGATCGCTTGACCCATCTGGGAGTGATGTCGTACGAGTGTAAGCCGCGCCCGTGCAAGGCTGTGGTCCATGCTGGCGGTAAAAGGTCTAAGCCACAAAGTTGTACAGATTGTTCGAGTGTAGCAAAATTATAAATGCATATGCGATTGTTAACAGGTTCACAGAATCGTCAATAGCGGAAGCATTGAATGACACAAGTATTGAAGTAAAACAAAATCTTTATTGATATTGAACAAGTGTTACAAGCGACGCTAGGCCGAGATTACAAGTCGCTCAAGCCTCTCTCTCTGAAACAGTAAAAGCGTGCAAAGGGGCTACAATTGTTGAATGATGTATAGGCGATGTTCCAACATTATGTCTTGTATATGTGCTTCAGTTTCTGACGTAACGCTCCAAGGCTTTGGAGTGGACTCCACGCCTTAGCACGCACGAGGCATCCGCACCGAACGAGGTTCTTCCGTACCCTACAAGCAATCTGGTGGATTATCAATACATGAATGCACTGGTGGGGAGGCTACTCGCCCGCTCGACAAATCCAAACATGTTATAAGGGTTACGTGCATCATCTATTAAGTTATCTTTCTAATCTTGTCTTAGGATCAGTTTTATGGCAATGATAAAAAGCCTAACTCGTGTGGCAGTACGACGTGCGAAATAAAGGAACATGACAAGACTTACCAACTTCCCATCCGTCCTTCCCTGTCCAAGGAAAACCAAGTTAATTCAAGCACGAGCATATATATATAATAAATTTAGGGGCAATTGCATAAGCAAACACAAGCGTTGTAAGCAAGATTATATTTTGGGTGCACGAGTTACACGAATTATCAGGTGTGTTGCAGAAGATATTGAAGTATTCTATATATATACAAGTGTGTTATACTCATGATTGTTCAGGTATTTTTTTATTTTTAGGCGCGATGCAATGACTAGCACGCGGATTGCCACTAAACGAGGATGACTTATCTATATGAACAGGAGTCGCTGGCAATAGCCATAAAGGACGGGCCATTGATGGGAATAGAAAGCAATAAAAGTACAGGGTGCGCTACATTGCTATCCCGCCAATAGAGTAGACCCTACAGTCATTTACATTCTGGGTCAGATCGGCCCCGGTGCCTCGGAGACCGTCCGTGGAACAGGATCACTGAAGATCCCCCTTGTTTCCAAGTTGTCCACGACATGCAAATCTCTAAGGTCTTCCAAATTTATATCTTGACATAATAATCCATGATTCTTGTTCTAAACGAGCATTGCTCCACGAGCTGTAATACTTGATTTGCTTGACATGATTCTCGTTCAGATGTAAACTTGACATGATTCTTGATCAGTATTCCACTTGCCTTGATACATTCTCCCTGGTTTGGGGATTGTCTTGGCGACCTAACGGTCCCG
Organism: Iris macrosiphon; assembly: GCA_036927795.1. Classification (NCBI taxonomy): domain Eukaryota; kingdom Viridiplantae; phylum Streptophyta; class Magnoliopsida; order Asparagales; family Iridaceae; genus Iris; species Iris macrosiphon. Next base: position 157,481,007 of record JAYESA010000009.1, read on the forward strand.
GATACTTGCAGGTTCATTTTGCACAGAAGAGTTATTTGATAGTCTTCTGGCTAACTAGATTCATGCACGATATGCAATAGTGTTACTTGATTGTGGCATAAGTTTTATTGTGGCAAGTATTGGATCGAGACAACATTACAAGTTAACATATAAGCAGGCAAGCATGCATTTATGTTGAGCATAAGCATTTACATTGGTACGGGTATAAGGTGTAAAGCGAGGAGTAAAACTGTAAAGGGACATACTGAGCGATATTATCTATGGGACGTGCAGTGTAAACAAGTGAACATTACACTACAAAGAATATAAATATCTTTCTACTCGAGGCATAGCGGGGTCTAGTTGCACAAGGCAAAGGGAGCATGCGGGGGTCTGTACATAAGCAAAGTTTCATTTCCATGTTCTAATACAAGCAATACAAGTTGGGATTATTCCATTAGCTAGGTGCATTGTATTCTTATTAGCATGCAGGGGGTGATTCACCTAGCGACTAGCATGTATCGTCCATAATTTTAAGTGTGCTGGCTAAGCAAAGACAAGTTCATCGTAGCCACCCACCTTAGCGATGATTCGCCTTGGTCGAGCGATACTCTTAGCGAGCCTCTGAAAGCCTAAGCCAAAACTCCTGAAGGGCCAAGTTGGGTAATCCTTTGCCTCAAATAGTCTTTTCGCTGAGCAAAGTGGGTCAGGATGTTGCACTTTTGTCGTTTGAATCAACTATCCGCTTGAACGAAATGGATCGTTACATTATACACCACTCAGAAAAAGTCTCGTCCTCGAGACTTCCTGAGCGCAAACCACTCTATCGCACTATCAAATCTATCCCAAGAGTAGCAATCGGTACTACTAGATCCTTTCGAACACAATCTACTACTCGATCCTTATACCGTGTTGCGTGTATGCTGGGTCGGTCTCTATTGCGCCTTAGCACGGAATATATATCGCTTAATGTGGGATACGTTTTAATCCATCGTGAATGATGATCTAAGGCTGAGACAACTTATACAAGTCAGTATACCTATTTATTTGGATATTTACTTGTACTAGCATTCGAGATCATCATATCGTAAGTCTGGATTGCGCACATATTCAAAGCATCCTTCAAACACATGCATGTCAACCAACTTAGCAATAGTGAATTTTTAGCACTCGAGTTTTATATATCATTGAGTCTTGGATCGTGCACACGTTCAAGGCGTCCCTCAAACGTATGCATTCAACCAAACTTAGAGATAGTGAAATCGGACAAGCTACTTTGCAAAAATCTCAAGGGTTCTCATTTTATAAATCACAATGATACTCCGACAGGGTCAATCAAATTCTATATCATTTTTTATTCCAACTCAAAATCAAGTATTTATACTACCGTTAAGCACAATCTATCCGATTTAACCGACTAGCGTTCATCCGTTCGGGTCAAACATAGCACACGTTATCATTCCAAGTCTAACCCTATGTCTTGCTACCCCAGTTTTATAGCTTATTCAAGCAATATGCTAGAGTCAGTCATACAGGTTCAATCACGCGACACAGGGTCATCTGTCTAATTGCTAGGTCAGCTCACATGGTCATAGGTACAAGTCCAAGCACACAATTTATCGTACAAATTTGTCGCACGATGCTCGCCCTAATTCCTAGGGTCAAACTATTACTCATTTGCACGTGGTATTCTACCCAAGCTCGTTTCACTCAAATTTCTAAACATCGAGCACAGATTTTCCTACTCTCATTAGCATGTTCATTTGTACAGAGTTTGAGTCCGTTCAGTAAAATCCACGATATCCAAGATGCAAGTAAGCCTAGTGATTTGCATAGTCTATCTCTCCAAACATATTTTGGTAGAATCTCTATTCATTCCAAGTCAAGACCATCAAGCCAAAATTTAATTCTAAACCATTTATTTATAACTCCAAGTCGTCCAACAAGATTCACGTATCCATTCACGAAACCATCAAGCGTGATGTATTTAAGGTTCTAGGCTAACTTATCCCTGAATACTTTCGATCACTTTGCATTCCCAAATTTATCTTATCGTGTCGAACCAAAAGTTAAGACGATCCATTAGTTGTCACGCTCTGGTCTCCTGCAAGTTCGATCACCCTCGTTGGACGTGAGATCACCACGCCAACGCTCCCGCTAAATAATCGCCCTAATCCGGGCGTGACGCATGTACGAGCATAGAATTACGCTCACACAAGACAAGAATATTTTGAACATTATGGTTGTCTTCGGCACGATCGAGACACCTTATTATTTCCCTTTACTCCATCCAAGTTATATATCCATCGAGTCATATTCGTTCATGCAGTGATTATAATTCGTCTAGTAAAATTATCCAACTTCAATGTTACCATTTGGTAAATCCATAGTCTACTTCTAGCATTCCTCAAGCAACTAAGTTTTAAATATTCAAGACAAAGTCTATTCATTTTTGATACGTTCTATTCATTGAGTTCGTTTAGAATAATCACCGAACATATTCCCATGAGTTCGATCATCCCAGTTGTAAGTAAAATTACCACACCGGCGCTCCTGCAGGATAATCGTTTTCGTTGAGACTGATTTTGAAGGTTATCTTTCCGAACTTGATTTCAAGATCGTTCTTCCAAACTCCAAATCAATTACATTATCGCTTATCTCTTTCATCGAACCACAATATTTATTCTCAGGCCAACCTCTATTCAAGCGATATTGTATTCAAGTTCAGTCTGTTTATTTCAATCCAAAATTGCTTGCACAATCCTCCAAGTTTCTAACAAGTTTTCTTAACCAAGATATCGATTTTCATTTCCACGAATCCTTATTCGATATAAGCCTTATCACTTATTCAGGACATTCTCAATTCGTTTAATATGACTATCGCACGAGACCTATGAATCCGTTTGAACATTTCTAAATGATCCATACACCACTCGGAATTGAGTCACCCAATTAAATTCTCAATCGTGTTCACATCAATCGCTAGTATATTCACCAAGTTTTTCTTAGAATTCTTGTACGATACTTAGGTATCGCCTGATAAATATTTCATCTCGTATATATATATATTCCATTGATAGTCATCCAATTTAAACCATATTTGATTTTGTATCTTCTGACATAAAATACCATTCGAGCTATTTCCCAAAAATCTAAGCATGATTCTCTATGTTCGCCTAAGCGATAAATTTGATAATGTTTCTATCGATTGCAATTGTAAGCCTGACTTGTCTTTTATCTGAATGATATCCCAATCTCGTTTGCAACATGCTAGCACCAAAGGGTTTTGGCGCGCGATACTCAACACAACTTAGTCAAAATATTGTGTGCATAGCTAACCATTTGGGCAATATTCAATTTCGTACACTAACTAGTTAGGTAATCAAATATAGGCATTCGGGTTCGCACATATCTTATAAATTCTAGCACGAGTCTAATCCAACCAAGACTAACACAGGTCGACACAAAGGCCTTCGTATCACAATTTTGTACAAGAAATTATATTATTTACATGCACTTTTTTAAAATTATTTAGACTCATTGTTTGGAATATTATGTGGGACATTGAGAGAGAGCATATGCACATAACCCCCGAACAAGCTTTTGAAACTGAGAAAATTGAAATAAAGTCCAAAGGCGTATAGCCATGCTCTGATACCAACATGTCACGCCCCGATCTCCCGCAGGCAAATCGACCGTCCCCGCTAGACGAGAATCACCGCGCCAGCGCTCCCGCGGGACGATCGCTTGACCTATCTGGGCGTGATGCCGCATGAGCGTAAACCATGCCCGTGCAAGGCCGTGGTCCATGTTGGCGGTAAAAGATCTAAGCCACAGAGTCGTACAGATTATCTGAGTACAGCAGAATTATAAACGCATATGCAATTGGTAACAGGTTCACAGAGTCGTCAATAGCAGAAGTATTAAATGACATAAGTATTAAAGTAAAATAAACTCTTTATTGATATTGAACAAGTGTTACAAGTGGCGTTAGGCCGAGATTATAAGTCGCTCAAGCTTGTTTCTCTTAAACAGTAAAAGCGTGCCAAGTGGCTACATTTGTGGAATGATGTATAGGCAATGTTCCAATATTATGTCTTGTATATGTTCTTAAGTTTCGGATGCAACACTCCAAGGCTTCGAAGTAGACTCCACGCCTTAGCACGCACGAAGGAGGCATCTGCACCGAACGAGGTTCTCCCGTACCCTATAGCAATCTGTTGGGTTATCAGTATATGAATGCACTGGTGGGGAGGCTACTCCCCGCTCGACAAATTCAAGCACGTTATAAGGGTTCTGTGCACCATCTATTAAGTTATCTTTCTAATCTTGTCTTAGGATCAGTTTCATGGCAATGATGAAAAGCCTAACTCGTATGGCACTACGCCGTGCGATATAAAAGAATATGACGAGACTTACCAACTTATAATCCATCATTCCCTGTCCAAGGAAAACCAAGTTAATTCAAGCACGAGCATATATATATATAATGAATTTAGGGGCAATTGCATAAGCAAACACAAGCATTGTGAGCAAGATTATGTTTTGGGTGCACGAGTTACACGGATTATCAGGTATGTTGCAGAAGATATTAAAGTGTTCCATATATATACGAGTGTGCTATACTCATGATCGTTCAGATGTTTTCAATTTCTAGGCGCGATGCAATGACTCGCATACGGATTGCCGCTAAGCGAGGATGACTTATCTATATAAACAGGAGTCACTGGCAATAGCCATAAAGGACGGGCCATTGAAGGGAATGGAAAGCAACAAAAGTATAGGGTATGCTGCAATGCCATCCCGCCAATACAGTAGACCCTAAAGTCATTTCCATTTCGGATCGGCCCTGGTGCCCCGGAGACCGTCCGTGGAACAGGATCACAGAAGATCCCCCTTGTTTCCAAGTTGTTCGCGACATGCAAGTCTCTAAGGTCTTCCAAATTCATATCTTGACATGATAATCCATGAATCTTGTTCTGAACGAGCATTGCTCCACGAGTTGTGATACTTGATTTGCTTGACATGATTCTCGTTCAGATGTAAACTTGTCATGATTGTTGATCAGTGTTCCACTTGCCTTGACTGCCTTGGTGACCTAACAGTCCCGGATACTTGCAGGTTCATATTGCACAGAAGAGCTATTTGATAGTCTTCTGGCTAACTAGATGCATGCACGATACGCGATAGTGTTACTTGATTATGGCATAAGTTTCATTGTGGCAAGCATTGGATCGAGGCAATATTACAATTTAATATATAAGCAGGCAAGCATGCATTTATGTTGAGCATAAGCATTTACATTGGCACGGGTCTAAGGTATAAAGCGAGAAGTAAAACCGTAAAGGGACATACCGAGCGACATTATTTATAGGACGTGCAGTGTAAAGAAGTGAACAATATACTACGAATAATATATATATCTTTCTACTCGAGGCATAGCAGGGTCTAGTTGCACAAGGCAAAGGGAGCATGCGAGGGTCTGTACATAAGCAGAGTTTTATTTCCATGTTCTAATACAAGCAATACAAGTTGGGATTATTCCCTTAGCTAGGTGCGTTATATTCTTATTAGCATGCAGGAGGTGATTCACCTAGCAACTAGCATGTATCGTCCATATTTTTAAGTGTGCTAGCTAAGCAAAGATAAAGTTTATCGTAGCCACCCACCTTAGCGATGATTCGCCTCGGTTGAGTGATACTTCGATCGAGACTCTGAAATCCTAAGCCGGAACTCCTGAAGGGCCAAGTTGGGAAATCCTTTGCCTAAAATGAGTCTTCTTGCTGAGCAAAGTAGGTCGGGATGTTGCACTTTCGTCGTTTGAATCGGTTGTTCGCTTGAGCGGAACGGGTCATTACAAGGCATGATATGTGGGTCAACTACCAAAGTATGGCTAGGACTTGTTATTTGTTGCATCATACTCGGATGAATACAGTTTGAGCTATTAAATAATAAATTGAATTCGTATCTATCGTGGTCGTACTACGGTATGACATAAAAGTGGATTGATTATGCAACCATGCCATTTGATTAGTAACTAAAATTGGTAGAGCATTGGGAGGGACAAAATCCCACGATCGTGCATATTAGCCACCTCAGATAATTTTTATGACCTGCAAGGCTGACCCCCATGGATATTGGTCACGTCTACACTAGTGGACGGCAATATTCGAATACTTATATTATATAATGAGTTCTATGTGATTCTAACATGGTTGCCTTACGAGAAATTGGTGCATAATATACAATGTATTTTGTGATTATCATAGCTCGATTAGCCCTGCTAAACAGCTCACGATCTGAGGATTTATTTTATGAATCTAATCTGAGAAAATACAGACTCCAGAATAGCAAGCAGTACAATTGATTAGTCGTTATTTAACTGAACTTTGTTGTGATTGTATTATTCTTTTAGTAGTCTAGGGACATGGACTATCATAGTGTGATGGTTCAACCCTTGTCCTTATTTGGTTATAGGGTTATGCTCTTCACTCTTCGCTCTGTCTTGATACGGGGCTATTATATTAGGATATACTATGGACCAAAACTACGATAATGAACCTATATTTATATATATTTATTACTTTGGGTTTTGTTTCTCAATTTATGCTTCATTTGTGGTTCTTGCAATTTATGGTCTAAATCCAATGGTTTTGCATGACCAGGTTTCGAGTCAGTACCAGAGGATCCAGCTTACTTCCCCCTTCATGATGGCATGCACTAGGCGGATGGCTGCTGAAGGGCACGAGTGGGTTTCTTATTTCTGGCTCAATATTGTATATTTTACTCTTTTGGGCATTTAGCCACCGGCACCTATTAGCTGACAAGTCTGGACATTTAGTTTCCTTTACATGATTGTAATTAATCAGACTGCAGCTGATCATGGTCATGTACTTTTGCTACTCTGCCAGTATTCTCATTTTTGTATAGCTGGTTTCCAGAATATTTTAGTAGGGTGTTTGGGATGCCTTACTTCTGTCATATATATATTCTAAGTTTAGTATTCTTACTTGACTGATTGAGACAATAGATATTCTTTATAACCCTAAGTGACTTACTTATAGCATGTACCCCCTTATCTAATTATAATTGTGATCGCCATACGATGTTCTATACCTTGTACGGGATAGTTGGCTATGTCCGTCTCTGCATTCTGGTACTGGGGCATGATAGAACATAATATTAACCATTGGTTGAGAGACCAATCACTATGGTCGAACCCGAGCCACATAGACAAGTCACTTCACCACCGCCCAAGTCTCGTTCGATGAAATGGACTCCTTCTACTCCTCTGTCTTCTTTCTCTTTCGATGAATACGTGGCTCATACTACTCTTTTGTCTACTTCCGCCTCCGATGAAGACGTGGATCCTGCTCCGTCTACTTCCTCCTATGGTGAATATATGCCTATTGTCCGATGCCGTCCAGATGAATGTTCATGCCCTTCTTAGCATCCGACTAGTCCAATTTTGACTCGTCCAGAAGGTTGCTCTATGTTGTTGTCGTTCGACAAGCATATTGCATTTCAAATATGGAACGACCAGGTATGTACACTACGTTATAAAAATTTAAGTTTTGATTTAGATTACTATATATTTCATAATTCTAATTTTATCCTATTGTTAAATTTTCAGAGGTTATCCCATATGCTAACAGTCGTGAACCACGCGAAGAAGTATAGTAGCTAGAATTTTGACATATTAGGAGAAGCCATCAGGAACAAAATTATTCCTACTAGTTTGCACTATTTAGCCAAGTGCACGAACTACTAAAATACAGTGATTTAGAGAAGGAATATTAGTGACGGTCAATATTCGTCGTCAAGTAGCGACGATGCACCATCGGTTGGACGAACAATAACCACCATTTATGAATTAAATAACTATTTGTTGCTAGGTCGTCGCCAATTAGTCGCTAGATCTTTACCAGTTTGTGCAATCAATCGCATGAACAACGATGGTAAACATGGCGATAGTCTGGCGATGGATATTGAGTCGCGGATACATCGCCTAGATAGTTTAGTTGTGGCGATGGATTTGGAGTCGCATATCCGTCGCCAAGTACAATACCCTAGGTTATATTAATTAGGCGGTCTATCGAAATAAAAGTTTTAATCGACCGTGCCTCTCTCTTCTCTCTCCTCTCCTCAGCCCGTGCTTCCCTCTCCTACGTTCCCCTCTCACCAACGTTCCCCTCTTCGGCTGCTCTCCTCTCCTCCGCTCCCCTCTACGGTGCTCCTCTCTCCTTCGTTCCCCTCCACTATAAGTCTTTCTCTCCTCTCCTCCCTCCGTTCCCCTCTTTAATTTTTACTGGTATGTGCATTTTTATATCTGAATGGTGTCCAAATTTGTACTCTGTAACTTTGGGTGCTCTGTAAATCTAAATTATGTCCAAATTTGAACTGTGTCCAAATTATTTCTGAGCAAAATTATAGAATATTTAACTGTGCAAGTGTCTGTGAGTAGGGGGATTTCCTGTATCAACTACTTGGGGTGCACCAAATTTGAACTGTGTCCAAATATGTACTCTTTAAACTTCAAGTGTGCAAGTGTCTATGAGTAGGGAAATTTTTTGTGTGCATACTGGAAGAGGAGCAGCAGGCCTGGGTTAGATCTATGGGTATAGTTATTTTTATGTCAAGTTTATTTCCATATATGGAGTTATTTGGCTTTGGTATCATTAAGGATTTGGTGAATATCATATTGGTTTGAGTATCATGAGTATGGATACTTCATATTTGTATATAGGTTTCATAGAATTTAGGATGTCAGAGTATTTCCATGATTATTATGGGGGTTTGTATGAGAGTATCATAGTTAGGATACCAATAGGTAATAGGTATTGGAGTTAGGATACCAAGGTATGGGTAAGCAAGGACTTAGCCCAATAACAGCGAGGCATAGTCCATGCAGCCATTTTACTAGAGAGGTAGAGACCATGCAGCCGTAGATAACATTGACTATCCTTCGTCCCCATCCCTCGGCATTAATGATGACACCACAACCTATCACTATATTTTATATTTTAAGATGATGTCTTAGCATTACAATATATGGGTTCATCTTAATTATGTTATATCCATCAGATACTATATTTAATGAGAACATATACTACACTGATGTACAAAACTTAGATGATTCACACTAATGTATGCTAGAATGAATTTTAGGTAGTGTTCTAAGCCAACGATAACTGAATTCATGTTGATACTATACGGAAAGGCATCATATTGAACAAATTTGGATGTTATAACTTTCACTTGTTTCTCTACTTTTCGTTGTGGTAGAATATGCAAAGTATAAATTTTAATGCTTTTAGAATGCCCATCTAATGTCATATGTGCTTCTAATTGCTTCTGTGTATTTTATCTTAGGATACAAAAAAATTCACACCTACCAAGCAATGGATCGTTACATGGTTGATCGTACGTGGATGTATAGACGGCAACACGAGAGCAGGATTGGTCTGAGTGACAATTTTAAGGCAGGCATTGAAGTATTTCTTAAGTATACAATGAGCAAACCTAATTACATGGATGGTCCAAAAATTAAGTATCAATGTGCTCATTGTCGTAATAGACTTTACGAAGAAGTAGTGATTGTGAGGAAGCATCTGACCCTTAAGGGTTTTGTATGTGATTATGACCTGTGGGCACCGCAAGGTAAACTTTATGCGGAAACACAGTCTATTTTTGTTGTGGATGTTGCTACAAATGTTACAATTGAAGATGATGTAGACTATATTAAATATGGAGACAACAGCTTGGCAAGAGATATGGTATATGATGCGGTAGGGCCTAATTTTTAATCTAGAGGATCCGAATCACGATAAAAAGGAGTTATATGATATGTTTAAGGATGCAAATATTCTTATATATCTGGGTTGTGAGACTCATTTAGTGTTGTCGGTAGTGATGCGCTTGTTGAACATTAAGTCTGATTTTAACTTATTGCATGCATGTTATGATCGGATCACACAATTAGTCAAAGAGGTATTACCAAAAGAATCGAAAGAGCTTCCTCAAAAATTCTATAAATCAAAGATGATGGTCCGACAACTCGGACTGGAGTACGAAAAGGTAGATTATTATCGCAACGGATGCATGTTGTACTATAAGGAGAATGAGGACAAAGAAAGATGCAGTTTCTGTCACGCGGATTGTTACAAGCCAGTTCAGGGAAAAAAAGTCAACTAGAATAAAATAACGTCTGTACAAGTATATGCATTACTTGCCGATCACGAAGCGCTTACAGAGGATGTATATGTCCTTTAATACGGTAGAACACATGACGTGGCATAATGAGAAAAGTACAAAAGATGATGGAGAATTGTCACATCCTTCCGATGAAAAGGCGTGGAAGCAATTTAATTGGTGTTATCCGAATTTTGTTGCGGAGCCTAGAAATGTCTGATTGGCGCTATGTTATGATGGCTTCGCTCCTTTCGGATAGTCAGGATCTCAATACTCCTCTTGGCCGGTAATTCTCACCCCTTACAATCTACCACCATGGATATGTATGAAGACTCCTTATATGTTCTTGACAGTTATCATACCCGGTCCCAGAAATTCGACGAAGAATATCAATATATATTTGTATCATGACCTACGATATTTCGAGAAAATAAACTTTCAGATGAGCGCTTCACTTATGTGGACTATCATTAATTTTTATGCATATGGTATGTTGTCGGGATGGAGTACCCACGGTACTAAGTCTTGTCCGATATGTATGGGAAAGTATAAGGCGTTCCATCTTAAATATGGAGGAAAAGCCTCATTCTTTGACGGTCACCGTCAATTTCTACCCGCATCACATCCTTGGAGAAAAAAAAAAGAGGCATTTAGAGCTGAAAAGCAAGAACATTCTCGTCTACCTACCAGATTGTCGGGATACGATATTTGGAAAGATGTGAAGGATTTGCCGACCATGGTAGAAGATCCAATATTGAACAATTGTGTCGAGGGATTTGGACAGAGACATAATTGGATCAAGCGGAGTATCTTCTGGGACTTACCTTATTGGAGAGATAATCTTATAAGACATAATCTTGATGTCATGCATATCGAAAAGAATGTGTTTGATAATGTCTTTAATATCATTATGGATATGGATATTAAAGGAAAGACAAAGGACAATCCCAAAGCAAGATAAGACATGGCCGAGATATGCAAGCATCCTCAGTTAAACTTAATACAAGGGGAGCTAGTGGACTTGTCAAGCCAATAGCGTCTTTCACATTAAGCAGGGAAGATTGATTGATAATATGCAACTGGATATCCAATTTACAATTTTTTGACGGCTATGTATCAAATTTGTCTAGATGCGTTGATCTCAATGAAATTAAGCTAACATGAATGAAGAGTCACGACAGCTACGTATTCATGGAAAGGTTATTACATATTGCTCTTAGAGAGTTGTTGCCTCATGTTGTATGGATTCTGTTGGCTGAGCTCTTTATATTCTTCAGGGATATTTATTCAAGTAAGCTGATGGTGCAGCACATGGTTAAACTTGAGGAGAAAATTGTCTTGACAATTTGTAAATTAGAGAAAGTATTTCCTTCTGAATTTTTTGAAGGTATGGAGCATCTGCCGATTCATCTACCGTACGAAGCACGTGTCGATAGACCTGTTCAGTATTGTTGGATGTATCCATTTTAAAAGTAAAATATTAATATAAGATGCATTTTAATTAACAAATTAGGTAGATTTTTTACTCTAAATTAATTCAAAGTAATGTGTCTTTCTAGGTACCTACACCATCTTAAGAAGAAAGTTTGGAACAATGCTCATATAGAGGCTTCGATATGTGAAGCATATATTATCGAGGAGGTCTCAAACTTCTGCTCAATTTATTTAGATAGTCATGTCGAGACAAATTGAAATAAAGCTCCAAGGAATGACAAAGACGTAGGAGATGCATGCTACAATAGAGGCTTATCGATATTCAATGTGAGGGACAAGCATATTGGGCTAGAAAGAAATGGTGGTTAGGTGACGATGAGTTGGATGCAGCTCATCAATATGTATTATTAAATTATGGCATACAAGAAGTGAGAGATTTGGAGATGTAAGTGACTCGACTTTGACAGTTATCTCTAATATTGTCAATAAAATATACTAACTCATTTTGATTCTCTCTCTCAATGTATTTAAAGATGAAGTTAAAATGAGGATACCAAATATTAATGAGGAGGAACTTTAAAAAGAGGTCGATTGTAACTTTATGTCCTGGTTTAGCAAATATGTAAGCAACTCAGATAATATCTTAAATATACTATCGCTACTATTTCTATATATGTCGCTAATAACATATCTATTATCGACGTATATTTACAGGTTTTCTTGCCTGGAACAACACTCATAAATAAAAGCCTTCGTTATTTGGCATTGGGACCGATTAAGGAAGCAAGGACTTGGCCAGGCTATGTCATTAATGGCTTCAAGTTTAAAGCAATTAAAAATTATATAAATACTGAATTTCTTACTAACAGCTTGAATACAAAGGATTTTGGTATTTGTATAAGCGGGACCATCTATGATGACGAGCCAGACTTTGATTATTATGTTATACTTCAGGATATTGAAGAGTTACAATATCCGGCCCCATATGACATGAATATTATGATGTTCAAATGTGATTGGTTCGACACAACACCAAATCAAGGATGAAAAATTAATAAATAATTTGGATTTGTCGATATAAACCATTGCAGGAGATATAAAGGGTCTGACTCGTTTGTGATAGCAAGTCAAGCTGTTCAAGTCTACTATATAAGTTACCCAAGGCGCCGTAGAGATCGATTTGACTGATAGACGGCATGTAAGACTAAATGTATAAATACGTTCAATGTTGGAGACCCAGCATACCAGGAGGACCAAGTCGAATAGCCTTAATATTTGGGACATCAGTAGAAAGAAGATGCCGTGAATAATATTGTGTTGAAGCTATTGTCGAGGAAAATAGATGGAAGGAAGAGGTTGATATACAAGACTTAGCTCACAACCAGATAATTGGCCTTATCCATGACTAGGAAGACGTCTCTGAAGACGAAGAAGAAGAGTAAGAAGATGAAGAAGAGCTTGATGAGGATGATGACGACGATGATGATAATGATGGCGATGATTAGATTACCTATATTGTCTACATGCTGTACCTAGAGATGGAGTTTAATTTTGTTACTAAAATACTTTTATCACTTACTGAAAATACTCTATCTCAGTTTTCATAGCTATTTTTTTGGTTAGTTCTATTTATTAGATGTCTATCTTTTTTTTAGTTTTATTTATTAGATGTCTATTATGTTGCTTAGTTCTATTTATTAGATGTCTATATATGTGAATCGTGATCATAAATGTCTGGTGGTCGTGGTCGTGATCGTGGTGATCATGGTCGTGATCATGGTGATCGTTGTCATGGTCGAGGACGTAATCGAGGTGGTCATGATCTTATACTACCCGGGGATGGATTATCTCCTAGATCACGTGATCCCGATACCCTTTCTTCGGTCGCAGGCACCTCCACTGTGTCATCGTCTACATGCACAGACACTCCACCAATTTTTGCATACATCCCCGACGCTCCATCATCGGCATCTATGCCCCCATCATCATCTGATGCAGATCCTGGCACCCCATCATCAGTTCATCCACCAGATACTCCGGTAGCTGTACGATGGGCCCCGAAGAATCCAGACTTAGAGTATGATGCTAGTGGTCGGTATATCCCCCGATCGGGTGGTCCTCCGACACAACTATAGAGAACGGAGGGGCAGTTCAGAAATGAGCTTTGGCCCGCGACCAAAGATCTGTTAGTAAATTTATATGTTTCATCTGATGTAGTTAATTTCATATGTTTTATTTATTTATTCAACTAAATAATCTGTTATTATTTTATTATAGGTTTTTTCTCTACAGTGCTACTCTAGCACTTGGGAAAATTATTAGGGGGAACTACCACGACCCCTACCTTAGATTCTCCGATGTTTTGTCCGACATGCAGTATATATGGCAGAAAACTTATTTTTTAATCTATTTATATTAATATGTTATTCTATTTATTAATTATTTTTTAATCTATTTATATTAATTTTTAATTGAATTTGTATGTCAGAAAACTTACTGGTGGTCCGAGCATCGCGATACGGAGATCAGGAAGACATGTCGCGATGCCTGTAGCAAGAAAATGCAAGATGCGAAGAATAATTTGCAAAAATAGGTAAATTATGGAAAGGAAAAGAAACCCTGGATCCGTGATAATTTTTGGAAGAATATGCAGAAGGAGCATGATACTCCTGAGTTCAAGAAGAGGTTCGATCAAGGAAAGAAGATGCGATCTCATAGGAGTTTTTATACAGGTGGATCGATCCCATTCGCTATGCACCATCGAAACCTCGTAAGATAACGCGAAGTTCTTAAATATTTTCATTATATAGTTAAACAACATTAATTCTCAAGCTAATATGTTTTCTTAATGTTTCGTACACAAGCGGAGAAGCTGGCGATGGAGGGGGGGATCCCTCTAGTATCAGTTTCGCCGATATTTTTTAGTATACGCACAAGAGGAGGAAGGACGGGAGCTACTTGGATGAGAAGGCCATTAAGATTGTTGTAAGTATTTCAATTTATATTCTAAGTTAGAATAATATGAGGTATTTGAATTTATATTACAAGTTAGAAGTCTATTAGAAAATTAAGCACGGGTCATTGGATTGGCTGCATTCCAGTCTCTGCAGACTAAGAGTGCCTCTCGGGCCACTCAGAATGGGGTGGAAGAAAGTGTCATTGAGTCTTCGCCTGCCACAACGTCCTCTTCCATGGCCACTCGGACGAATGACATTTTTGTACAGGCTGTTGGAGAAAGAGGGAAAGGAAGGCGCGTCTCCGGCATCGACTCCTTGGCGTCGCAAATATCGGTATACTCGAGACGTCCACCGTCGCCGTCTTCTGCTGCGGCACAACTTGATAGGATAGAGAAAATTGGTACATCGATGACCATATTGCAGGCCATAATGGTAGGTATGCAAGAGTCGATAGCAGCATACAGGCCTCCATGGAGCATGGTTCTTCTGGTGTTCGTGCTCCTCCCATTGTTGGCCCTGGCGCTACGATATCTGGTCCTTCTGGTGCCTTTGCTCCTTCTGTTGCTGCTTCTGGCCCTATTATATTTAATGAAGCAGTGATGAGACTCCTAAGTTTATTGCCGTCGGAGGCGTTAGGTTCACTACCATCTGAAAAAGTAAATAAAATTCCTTCGGATATCCTCAAACGTTTGCGTGACCAAGGAACACCGCCAGATCAATCATTTTCTTTATATTTGATATTTATTTGTGTTGTAGTAATCGCGGACTTGGGGATATTGTTTATTTGTGTTGTCCTGGTAGTAGACTTGCAGATGTTTTTCATGTACTTTGATTTTTTATTTGGACTAGTGGTCGTGGACTTGTGGATGTTGTTAATGTATGCGATTAATTTTATTATGTTAATTATATGTCTTTTCTTAATTATATCTCGTGTGTGTTTCCAGCGTGCGTTTGTGCCATTGAAGGTCCGATTGGACAAGAATTCTACAGCGGGTTGCGCTTGGTGGTTGATATATTGATAGTGTTTAACAGGTTTTATATAAACCAAACATGCTTGGATATCTGTATTTAAAAGTTATTTTTTCAGTTATGTGCATATTAGCGACGCACATCCGTCGACTTAGCGGCTACCTACGACGTACTTGCGACACTCTAGCGACGGATAGGATCGTCGCCAAGTAAATTTTTATTCTTAGGCAACGGATTACCGACACACGTCTACGGACATGCAAATTCCTCCCGACAGTAAGTAATGTCATTATTCCATCGCCAACTTGAAATAATGTCGTTATAACGTCGATAACTCGAAGCCATTTTTGACGCAAATCCATCGCTATCTAGACGTCATTATAAACTAAATTACTGTCGCATATACGTCGTTAGAGTGCCGCTTAATGAATCTGTCAATGAAATATCGCATAGACGTCAACTAAATCGACGTCGCAATTACGCTAGTTTATAGTCGAAAATTCGACTGATTGGCGACGGAATCTTTTAGCGATGTGGCATTTACCGACAGTATTTTTTGTCTAAATACCGTCGTCTAGTAGTCGCTAATAGTAAATAGCGATATTTTGGCGACAAAAAATGACGTTGCTATTCTTCTGTATTTTAGTAGTAACGTATAAGACGGTGGACAATGCACTTATATCTGCCTTCGTAGAGCGCTGGCATCCATAAACCAACACTTTCCATCTTCTAACGGGGGAGATGACGATTACTCTGGAGGACGTCCAACAAATATTGGGCCTTAATGTTACAGGTCGGATCATGATGAATGATATATTTGATGAGAAAGAGTTATCATGGCACGATCATGTCATAGACTTTGTATCAAATTCTCTTGGAGTTGAGTATTGTACTTTTAGAACCCTTAGAGATTTCAAGAAGTTATATAGTCTTCCTTTGAAATATTTGAATGATGCATTCAAAGACAAGGAGGCCGAAGGCGAAACTGTCGATATGGTTGCCCTGCATACATGCATTTCATCTGAGGAGTTGTCGACATTCCGGAAAAGTCCGGAACTTCGATTCATGCCAGATATCTATTGAATTTTCTCGACGTCGATACTATGGGAGAATTTTTTTGCGAAATATATGTTTACTTGAAGAATTTGCTGCTAAATATATCAGATTCATCTTCTATCTAGAAAAAGATAGCCATAAAGAATTCTGGATAAAAGGATTCTTTACTAAGATTCCTTATTCGTGGAATAATATTATAAAAGAAACATATGATAAAATAAGAGGTAATGTCCATACTACTGGAATGCTTAAAAAGGCTTGCATGACTACAAGGGAACAAGTTTAGCTCTCATTCTGCGAAGCGGCAGTATAAATCTGTGGTTGAAAAATTCGAGACCTAAACCCGCTATAAATCCACGGTATGCCAAGATGGCATGGGGGTACTGTGACAAGCCGTAGAATTGAGGGTCAAAGCGCGACAAAAGTAACATATTCAAGAACAACTACTTCTTATGAACAAAAAGAGATCATCCTCCCTAATAGGAAGGGAGTTTATTTATGCATATACACATCAGGGTTATTTTAATCTTCATGATAATTATGAGCATATAGTACACATGCCTACCAACAAACACCCTGAACACAGAATATATAATTATATTCAGGGGCGGACGCGGGAATTTTAGAGAGTGGGGTCGACCTTAAACGTCAAAAAAAAAAATCCAAAAATAAAATCACATTCTAAAAAATAGTGTACATATATTTCGTGAATGAAATCTAATTTATCTTTCATTTTTATCTTAGAAAAAAGAAATAATTTTAATTACTTTATATGTAGAATCAAAACCTAACCATTAAAAATGTGTACATAATTTTTGTGCCAAGTGACTAAGTCATATGTTTCTTTCAGAAACCATTAGAGAATGTAATTAAAATATCACGTGCCAGTCAGTCTCCGCAATAAAATGCCTACTTTGTTCTTCTAATTAATTTTTTATATTTAATTAGGTATAAATTTAATAGAAATCTAATATGTGTGCAGACTATGGAACACGGGACTAGTTTACAATTAGCAAAATAGCAAGTTCAATTAACACAAAAATAAAAACTGACGTACTGTTTAACAACAATTATATTGAAAAAAAAAAAAAGAATATTGAAACTTAATGTTACTCCTTTTGTCTTGTTTTATATGGATTATGGTGTCGATGAGGAAGGAAGGAGTTTGATTTTGTTTTCTCCCAGCTAACAAGTTTTGATTTACTAAAGGAATAGTGACCATAGATAAAGATGACGATAAAGAGATTAAGGGGGGGGGTTCTAATTAATAAAAGACGGAATGAAGCATGCTAAGGATTGGGTGCTTGGGAGGAGGAGGAGGAGTAGTTATAGTGGCTGGCTGGCTGGCTAGGCTGGTAGTAGTAGGGAATGGTGTTGTCAGTTGAAGTATTAGCTACAGAGTAATCAATCCATACTTCATGGGAATCATAACTAGCCAAAGCAGTAGAGAGAGAAGAATGTGGCGTGTGCAGCAAAATATATATTGTGCCTATGTGTCCGTCTGCCTCTGGGTTTCATGAGGATAAAAAAAAAAAAATCCAGTGGACTCGACTGACCCCACATGTTCTGCTCAGTATGCGCCCCTGATTATATTATAGGTCTTATTGATAATGTTAGAATTGATATTAATAAAATAAAATAAAAATTAGATAGTAGAAAACAATCTTATATAAGTAGTCAAATTTCCAAGAATTGTTGGCTATATAATAATAAGATAAATATGTTAAGGTATTTTTCGAAAGAAGAAAATAAAATAAACATTGAAGAAATTAATGAACAACATTATCGTAACTTTCTTAGACTTCAGAAATAAGAATTATTATAAATTATTTAAAGTGTAAATATTTTGAAAACTCTGATTATGAGGATTCAGATAATGAATATGATCATTTTAAAATTATTAACAATGAAGAAGGAAGTGCTAATGGAGTAGGTAGCAGTGGTGGTGCAATAATCCAGTATGGGGGTGAAATAACTCAGTTAGAAGAAATCCCACTACAGAAATAGGGTCGATAAGACCACCAGTAGAGAGTTTTATACCTACTAAACCCATTCCTCATATAGAATATCCTACTTATAGACCTAAATCTAAATTTTACAAAAATAAGAAAAAAGATTTTCGGATGGACTTATTTTTAACCTCGATAATATCCTACATATAAAAAATACATGAATATGTAAGAGAATGGGGACAACAAATGGTAGGAATGATGTATCATTTACCAATCACCATAACTACAGCCCAATTTATTCATTATGCAACTAGTTTTTGAAAGGGAAGCTCCAGAACATGGTTACGCGGACTAGAAAATAATAAAGAAAAGATTGACGCTATTAGAAATATGGAAGATGGACAAAAAGCTTTAGGTGGAATAATGGATTTAGTCCAAGCAGATTACCCGGGAGAACAAGGTGTTGTAGAAAAGGATTATGAAGTCTTACTAAATAAAATAATTTTATGTGATATATGTTTACTTGAAGAATTTGTTGCTAAATATATCGGATTCATCTTTTATCTAGAAAAAGATAGCCATAAAAAATTCTGGATAAAAGGATTCTTTACTAAGATTCCTTATCCGTGAAATAATATTATAAAAGAAACATATGATAAAATAAGAGGTAATAATGTCAATACTATTGGAATGCTTAAAAAGGCTTGCATGACTACAATGGAATAAGTTTATGAACAAAGTAGAGCACAAAAACAGATGGATAAAACCATAAAAAAAAGTCTAGACTAGGTAATTCTTATTGTTCCAAATATAATGAAGACATTAATCTTAATTTTGGGCGCCCACCAGAATATGGAGGTATCAATAAAAAAATTAAGTTTTTTAAGAAGAAAGGTTTTCGTAAAATTAAGTATAAAATTACTATAAAAAAATAGAAACTCGGATTTAAAAAGCAACCTCTGAAATTTGAGAAGAAAAAATTCATTAAAAGAAAAAAAAATTAGAAAAGATTGTAAATGCTTTAAATGTAATGAGGAAGAAAATTTCGCTAATGAATGTCCCAATAATATTAAAACTATAGTCATAGATGACCTAGAAATATATGGTATTAATATAGTAACTATTAATGATATTAATAGCGATACTTCAGCCACATCTATATACAAAATTGAGTCAGTCTATTAAGAAAAACAATCTAGCGAATCAGATGACCAATTTGAAAATGATTTATATAGTTCTATGAATCATTTAAAAATAAATATAATTACTATAAATAAAACACATAATCAAATTAGAATGACCCTTTTATCATATACTGTTATATTACCTAGAAAAGAAGGGATATCTGTTGGATACACCCTCTGTACTCCTAAAAACCATAGAATTAGAAGATATCACACTTTAGATATTTTCTTAGATATTAGAATATTTTTACCACTTGATTATTACGGAATAATTCATAATGTACCCTTACATGCTAATAAAAATATATTTATTATATATGGATTTTTAGAACCAGTCTCTAAGAATAATGTTTCTTTAATAATAAAAAATACTTCCTTTGAAGATAGAGATTATTTAATTGAAAAAAGTGATCATATAGGTTTATTACTTATACATAAATATGAAGATTTATCCATGATAGAAGAAAATCTACCTAAACCATAAAATCCCTATCTAGATTCTCCTGGATCAAGTAGAGAACAATCCCTTGATGGTTATTATGAATTTAGAATATATATGAACTCTATTACTTCTGAAGAAAATTCAAATTCTAATATTCCTAATAGTGAAGGAGAACAATTTGAAATAACTGATGATAACTTAGAAAAACTAAAGGAAGCCATTCCTCATTCTAACAAAAAAGAAGTATATTATAAACCCCCTCGATTAATTCTATAGATAGTCAGGTATGGATTTGGAAAATTTTGGATTAGTAGCAGATGTTGAGGTTTAGAGTAGAGTTGCTTTTGTCTGTTATTTTATTTAATTAAACCCTTGGTGCGCCCTATCATTGCTTAATTATTCGGAGCCCAATATCAGCCCATAAATTCCATCGAACTATTGTACTTCTGACTTGACTCGCCAATTTAGGCACTGGACTTTTCCGTCACACAAAAATCAAATCCGTTGTGCCTTAAATTAATCGCACAATTTCCCGAATCCTAAATCCCATATTTAATTCCGTCTCGGACACCTGTGTCGTTACCCTCAATTTTGAGATATCAACTTAACCCGTTGAGCCGGACCAACTAAAGGGTCCAAGACTGACTCCAAGCCCCCACCATTTTTGACCTTTGTGTCATTTCCAAATTTTGACCCCAAGTGCCCCCTTTTAATTTAAAAGCGCGGAACACTTTAATTATATTTAAATCAGGGATACCAATTTTGTCTAATCCTATTTTAATCTCCAATTAATCCCAATGCCCATTTAATTTAACCCATGCCAAACACACAATACCCTCTCACCATGCAAATCACCAAACACCATTTTCTCCATAATTTTTGCATCATTTCATGTGTTCGTGCAATTTTTCGAATTTAAGGGGCTTAGTTGCAATTTATTGATTTAGGTGTCCTCACCTCATTGGCCAAGACCAAATGGAGAACCTACCCTTCTTTGACCGTAGTCAACATCCTCCCCCTTTCTTTCCATGAAGAAACCCAATACTCCATGTTAAATTCTAGCCCTCCATTTGAATTGGAGCATCCCCACCATACACTCACATCACCAACCCCTATAAAGTGTCTCTTCAATGCACACATACCAAGCAGGCCCTAATCCCTAGGCATTGGAACCCCCCCTCTCTCTCTCTCTCTCCTCCCTCCATATTTATCCATACAAATTTCTTTTTCTTCTTTCTTTCTTCTTCTTCTTCCTTTCTTCTTCCTGGAAAGGAGCACTCCGGCTAGTGCAGCGGTCGACCCACTCCGGCCAGTGCAGCACCCCGCCCCCGACTCCGGCCAGTACACCAATGCACCCCACTCCGGCCTACTGTCGACGCCGCAGCACCCCACATCCAGTTCGAGCCTCCTCCGCAGCAGCTCCGGCCTGTCCCATCGGTCCGGCGTAGTCCCCCCAACTCCTCTGCGTAGGTGCAGTCCACGACTCCGACTGTGCTCAACCCGCTCGAGCCATTGCTCCGGCGAGTCTGGCGTAGTCCCCCGACTTCACTGTCCCCATTCTCCTCGACTTCGACGAGTCCATCCGACCCCCTTTGCCCCATTCAGTCTGGCCCCTCCTCCACTTCAGAGCTCCCCCACACCTCCTCCCTGTCCGGCTTCACCACCACCACCACAAGCTCTCACCACCACCACCACAAGCTTTCACCACCACTACTTCCTCCACTCTTCTTTTCCGGCGGGTAACCGACCTCCTCATCATCCCCCCGCACCACCTCGCTCCGGCCAGCGATCCCCCACCTCGCCGTCGAGGTAACTTCTCCCCCATCTCCTTGTGTAGTATTGTGTTGTGTATTGTTATATAGAGCATAGTTAGGGTTTATGTATGCTATATTGGATTTAGGGTTTATGTATGCTATATTGGATTTAGGGTTTATGAATGCATTGATTTTAGGGTTTGATATATTTGTTCCAAGCATTTGATGGTTATTGAGGAGCAGGCTAAATTATGTGAAATGATGTTGTGATAAAAAAACATTGGTTATTCGGAGAGCTAATATTTGATAATGAATTTATTTGAGTAGTAGCTAGGTTATTGGAAAGCGACATTCAAATAATTAATTAATGGTTTGTATAATCGATGGTTTAAATAATTAATATTTATTTTATTCGAGGTTGATATATTCAAACGTGCATGTTAATATCGGTGAATACCAGGGTAAAATCTGAGGATGATCATGACTTGAACTACTGAAAAACACCATGATGAATATTGGGGATTGAGGATTTGGTCTGATGATATTATACAGGTGATTGATTTTGAGATAGGTATTATATCGGATAAAGGGTCAGAGATTGAGGACTGTGAATTATTAGTTAACTATTTGAGATTGAGAATGAGCTTAGGTATAGATGTGTGTCGCATCTCTGTTTGACGTGGAATAGATTATTGATTTTGGTTTGTATCTCATCTCTAGGTACTGCTGGACCTGAGGGCTTGGATGTGGTATCGGGACCCCGTCATCAACAGCCGCACGCAGGCAAGTGTACCTTGCCATCCTGTATTTCAGATTATAGATATTTATTGTTTCTTTATGTACATTGTGCACGTATTTATGTTGACGTTCGATACTTCACGTCCGGCTCACAACCGGGTGCTGACGTTCATCGTAACATCTTAGAATTATTGTTAGATGCTTCGTAGCACCTCGATGTACGTACCTGAGTACATTGATACCCCAGGACACATTCATACACTGTGATCGTGCCAGATTCCTGTATCCTGATACTGACATCATGACCAGAGACTGGGACGACCTTAGGGTCACGTCTGTTGTGTTATTTTTGTGTGTCGAGACTGTTAGATAGAGGTTCAGGTTTAGCGCACCATCGTTGACCGCTTGGGATGGGGAAGACAGTTATTAGACGTTTGGGCTCCTCTGCACGCGCTTATATATGTACATGTACTGATTCTGTAGAGATCCTGTATCTAGTGTAGTTGTATCATCCGTGTGACTCTTTGCCCGGAGCTGCGGTACGTTCCGTGTGTCTCCGTGTCCGGAGCTACGATTTTATTTTGGATAGCCCACGCGTCGAATATTGTCTTCAAACTGTGTCACACTTAGTGGGTTGTGTTAGATTACCCCGTCGTTGCACTTGTACTTTCTATTGTACTTTGGCATGCTGTATTTTTGTACCTTGTTACGTCCCTCTGAGGACCTGATTTTCTGCCAGTTTTGCAGCATAGACGATTACGGATCATTTGGAGTTTCTGATGGAGTTGCATGTCTTGCGGACATTGTACCAGGTACTCACATTATTTCTACCGACATTATGGTTATTTTATATTGATTATTCATCTGCTGTTGTAGCCTAGTTTTTATAGACTCATCTTTTCTCGAGTCTATTCGAGTTTGTGTGTTATTGGACGGCTGACTCTAGCACATATAGATCTTTCTTGTATACTGCTGTACATTGTGGATTGAGACATAGAGGTTTACATTTATGGGATATCTAGTTAGTGCCCTTTATTTTTTACAGCTTATACGTATTCTAGTCAGACCAGAGTCTGGTCGAATGCGTAGCTAGCGTGTCACATATTCCTGGTCATACGTATTTTGGGACTGGGGCGTGACATATATAAACATATTTCTTTTCAATCTAGATTCTTAAATAAACATACTTATATTTTTGAAAGAATGCAAGGAAATATAGAACTAAAAGATGATGAAGATTTATCTTCAATCAGCATTGGTTCGTTTTCTACACCATGCGTAAGGACTTTGGTAATGAGATAAATAATGACAGATTTACTCTGTTAAATATAGAACATATTCAAGAACCCAGTGTTTAAGCTACCATTACGTAAGAAAATTAGATGAATGACATACTTACAAAGAGATAGGCACACCAAACCGAAAGATCTTATTTCTGGCTCTTATACCAACTTTTACACACAGAATTTCAACTTCTACACACTAAATTATATTACATGGAGAGGTAGAGAGAGAGGAAGATGAAGAAGTCAAGAGCCCAAGCACACAAAACACACACAATCACTCCTAAAACTTCCATGATCTAACTCTGAGGATCATCAATTTATACTATAAAGAGGGTGGGTGACAGATTGTTCAGGTCACCCCTTTCATCATTATTTGGTTGCAGGTCGCATCAACTTTTGTGAGTGGAGAGGAGGTGGCATCTTCTTTAGTGAGTGGATTAGTTGAACATCCCATCAACAAGAGAAAGGTGGCATCTTCTTGAGTGGAGTAGTTGAACGTCACATCAATCAGGGAAAGTAGAGAATAAAGGAAGAGAATGTACAGGTACTGGCCCACCATGCTTTTAACTCATTTCTTCCCCGTCCTCATCAACATGCATAATAGCTAATCCATTATCTTTGAGCCAGAAATCACTTTTGGCTGTTTCCCCAATGCTTCCTAAGCACATATGATGAATGAAGTTGGAGATATGTGTATACCAATCCTGATATTGATTACCGTCCCAATGTGAGAGTTTATTGATTATCAGAATATTACTAACATAGCTTATATCAGAATCTTCACTAGAATAATTTAAAGCTTCTTCAAAAAACTCATGGGCAGCACGAAGTCTCTCTTTCTTCATGAAAACTAGTTCAAGAAAAGTGGACGTATTCATAGCTTGGATCTTCAGTAACTTTTGTCAGCTTCCAGATTTGATAGGACTGGAATAATTTAATATATTAGCATTCATCCCACATTGCCAATATTTTGAACTTGAAAAGTGTCTAGAATTTTGTTGCATGTGACTCTGAAACATCACCACAAATCTTTGGAATATAGTTCTGGTAACCTCCTTTGTTGAGGGTATTGATGTAGACTTCGTGAACCAATCATGTTCTAATATGCTTCTCATATATTTTTTTATCTCCTCAAAGAAATCTAGCATTAGTGAAAATCTATTCTTGTTCAAAATAAGATTTTTATTGTCATTTTAAATCGATGTCTTCTAGCCTCTTAAAAAATTGAAATAGTCTTTCGTCATCAATCACAAGATTCTTATACTTTGAAATTATTTCTTGAACCATTAATTCAGAATGAAATACTTCAAATTTATTGGTTTGGACTTCTAGTTTTTTAAGTTGTTCATAAATATCACTGATTTTAAAATTAACTAAGTCATTAAGTTTCAAATGAGAAATAAGAGTATCTAGTTATCTCTGAGTAGGAGTATTGCCAGAAAAATAATCATTTTTAAAATTACTGAGAGTAACAGATCTAGATGTAGAATAATATTCTAATATTCTAGATATCATCTGCATAATTTTACTATTCTTTTGTTCAAGGAAAAAGTTCTTTTGCTTTTCAGTAATCACCGTTCTTTCAATCTAGGTAAGCCAGTAATTAGCATCCTTAGTATCTCCTATTTGCATAGCTTTAAAACATCCATTAAATCTATCATAGATATTCTTATCTATTTTTTTCCATATCATTATTATACCAGGGATTTATAAGGATACTATTATAAGGTGGCCTAGGTAATACTGAACCTGGTGGTGTTCTCGCCATGGGTCTTAATGGCTGATAGGGAGATCCAATAAACCCATTGTGCTAAAAAATTCTTTGGTTGTTCGCCATCTGACTAGTATTAAGGTTGTTCACCTTAAGAGTATGGTTGTTCGCCTGAGGAGTTTGGTTATTCGCCTGAAGAATATGTTTGTTCGCCTGAACCATTTGACTGTTCGTCATAGCAGATTGGGTTCGTTCAACCCTAGATTTCTGAGAAGTAGATCCCTCATCATGCTTCTATTTTTTATTACTAACATCCTCAAAGCCTTCTTGTTTCTTCAGATCCTCAAATAGATCTTTAAACTTTTTATATAATTCGGGATCCATGATTAAAGCATGGTAAGAGTGTCAGCTAAAAAAATTAAAATATCCAGAAATATAATTAACACCATAATTAAAAAAATTCTAGATACATAGCGATTCTAATTCTTCTCAAATTCTCTTCAGGATTATTAATAGTTTTCTTTTTAATAAATTGAGCTATATATTTGTTATATGTTTCTATAACAAAATGTGTATACAAAATATTAATCTTTAATATTTTAATAGCAAGCTTAACAGCTAATAATTCTTTATCATATGTAGCATAATTCTTCTGGGGTTTTGTAAATTTTCCAGAAATATAGACAACTATTTCTTTGTGTTTAGCGATTAGGACACCAGCCCAAAAATTATCTGAGGCATCTGTTTGTAAAACCAATATCTCATTGTCTAAGGAAAAATAAAGAATATTCTCGATTTTAATAAGCTCTTTTATTTTAGTAATTTCTTTTAGTTCTTTTTTATTCAATAAAATAGGTATCCTATCAGTATTCCATCTTCTTGGTTGTTCTCCGGTAGATTCCTTATACTTAGCCAATTCAGTAGCAAGTTTTTCTTGAAGATGTTTTACTCTAGCAGCTAAGTGAGGAATAAACTTTCTGCCATAATTAAGTAATCCTAAAAAACTCTAAAGTTCTTTAAGAGTTTTGAATTCATTACAAAAATCTTTTATTTTAGTATAAATATGTTGTTGTAAAATAATTTGTCTATTTTTAATAGTTTTTCCTAAAAAGACAATTTCGATTTTAAATAATTCAATCTTCTTAGGGCAAAGAATAACACATTGTCAAGTAATAATTTACAAACATGTAAAATATGTTCTTTATGTTCTTCTCTGGTATTAGAAAAGACTAAAAATATCATCAACATAAACGACAACAAAAGAAAGATGTTCGAAAATGGAGTTCATCCATTTCTGAAAGATTTGAGGTGCATTCTTTAATCCAAAGGGCATAACAAGCCATCCAAAATGTCCTTGTGGACAAATAAAAGCAGTTAATTCAATACAATTTTTATCATTTAATTTAATTTGCTAAAGATCTGATTTAGCATCAAATTTACTATAGTATTGAGCACCTTGGATTTGTTTAATCAAATGTTCGACAGAAGGTATAAAGTAACCATCAAATTTAGTATAGTTGTTTAATTTTCTATAATTAATTACCATCATAGTCTTTCCTCTTTTAATTTTAGCATGATTCCTAACAAGGAAAGCTAGAGAGGAATGTGTACTAAAAATCTTTTGCATAAGCTTTAGCTTAAGAGGTTCATTTATTTGTTTGGCAAATTCTTCTCTATCAGAAGGAGAAATCATAATGCTATTAACTCTAACTTTGGATTCAGCATGTTCTTCTAATAGTTCAATCTTACAAAATCTAGGAGCTTTATCAACATCCTTTAAAGGATCATCAGAAAATAATGGTTCAAGCATTCCATAAATAATCTTTTATAAATTATTCGTGGAGGGGAGATTGTAAGTACAGACTAGTATGGTGATATTATCGATAATATTAACTGTTGGTGGTTTACCACGCTGTGTTGTTGGAGAAAACTAGAAAGCTAAATAAACGCGAAAAGGAACCTGATGAATAGAAATACCATCGAGTTCAAAAGTATGTGTATTATAAGGGGGATAAAATCAAAGATTATCTATACCAATAATTGTCATGCCCCAGTCCCAAAACACCGAGGGACTAGCCCCGTGGCAATGGCCATCAGCACACTCTAATGGGTAAACCCAAATTAATGGACCCATCAAGGTGTACTTGAGCTGTAACACAATAATAAAGTCTACTAAACATGTCACAAACTAATCTCATCCATGAAAGATAAATATGAACTATATCAGCAAAATCAAATATAACTGTCATCAAGTCTCAATAAAGTAAATCGGGGAACAACCTGATAATAAGTCTGATACACTGGTTCAACAGACCAGAAACAAAAGAGTCTAATAATAAAAAAACTGAGTATAGATAACAGAGACTCAGGAGAAATCCTCGGCCATCACCTCGTCCTCGGGGATCGGTACAGCTCCAGTATCTGCTCCTGCTCCTACTTCTGCTCCTGCCCCATATATCTCGGGATAGAAATCCTCTGCTAAACCTGGGGACATAATCCGGAATCTAGGTCCTCAGGGGACATAGTAAGGTACAAAATAACTCAAGCCAAAATAAATGTAGTGCAATAATGAATGAAACAATAGGGTAAACTATGTAACCATCTATATGAAATGCAAGTGAGAGCATCACTAGTACTTAGGCTGAGACCGCTACAAGCTCTGTGTCGGGGAGCCGGTAGCAGTAATATCACGTAATGTGCCTAGCTCTGATGTAGAGTCTACGACCTCACAATAAAAAATATATATATAAAAATTAGCTTGTAGCCTGTGTGTCTCTCCCCACCCAATGTAATCACACGTCTCATGTCCACAATGTCTCATATCCATGTCACGCAAGATCATATCTAATGCAGCAAGTCGTAAGATAGCTATGAATATAAAATCTATGTCATAAATCTTGTAACCTATAGAGAATCACCATAAATATCTCAGGAAGATTCTGTCTCATGAATAATGTCAGGTGTCCTGAGGTATGACGTACTTGATAAGGCAAGCACGAGAATGTATATGATTTCGATAACCATCTCTAGGTGACGTTACACAACTCCGCGTACGATGTTGACACCCGAATATTATTCGGATATTAAGTAATGTCACACGGTCCTAGGTTGAACAAATACAACATATAAATAAATCAAGGAATATTATGTAACAAGAACTGTAAGATTGGCAAGGTACACTTGCTTGGGGTTTGGATACCAATAGCTACTCCGGTATCAGCGAAA
The DNA here is from genome assembly GCA_036927795.1 of Iris macrosiphon. Lineage (NCBI taxonomy): Eukaryota > Viridiplantae > Streptophyta > Magnoliopsida > Asparagales > Iridaceae > Iris > Iris macrosiphon. Next base: position 157,509,885 of record JAYESA010000009.1, read on the forward strand.
TCTGCAGGTACTCCTCCGAAAGCTGTAATAAATATTACCATCAGTTTCAGAAGATATCAAATAGCTAAAATTGCCTGTTCATGAGTCCAATTTGGACACAGGGGCAAAAGTGATAGTTTCTGGTCAAAGCGGGATCCACATGTGGCCCGCTTCGCACCAAAAAATGTGCCAAAGATAATGTTCTCCAAATTCGTCAAAGTTAGTGTCCACAAGTCCAGAACGACGATACAAACCCAACGGAATGTCCGGAACTGGATTCCGATAAGCCGATCACAAAATCGTCCGTCAAGTGGAGCCGTGGGGCCCACGATACGCAATTTTGTCAACGTTCTCAGAATCGAACCAAACTTGGGTCACAGGACCAGCGTATTGCTACGAGTCCGATGGTGCAAGTTTCGTTTCGATACGATATGCGTACACAAAGTTACAATGAGTTTTAGATCATGGCCGATATGGGATGTTGTCGACGGATACGCATTGATTCCGGTGTGCATGCACATCCAAATCAACTTTCACGAAATCTCACACGTCCGTATTAATGGCGCGCACTTTTTGATAAAGTTCGTGCATGACCAAGTCATCCCGTTTAGCGGGGCACACCCAGTTCCGGGAAAATCAGGGTATTTAAATAACCAATATTTTGGTCATTTTTACCCTCAAAAATATTAAAATCTACAGCACAATAAATTACACTAAAAATAGGATTAAAATCTAGGTCATATGGTCTAATTAATTGTTCAGTTGGATTTTGAAAACATTTCACAGGTTGGTCGTAAAACGGTCACGAACTGGGGAGTTCGGGGAAATTTCTGAATTTTCAGAAACAGGGTGATTTTTCCTGATTTTGTATCGCGGTTTGCGACCGACACAGTACGCGACACACCGAACCAATGGTATGGATATAGAGAGGATCACGCAGGGTACGCGTAGCAATAGACAGAACGAAAAATGGATTAACATACAAGAAATTATACATACGGGAAGGCGGGTACCTCACTGAGATTCTTGCACTGAGAGGGTCGCGACGAGGCACGACGGCTAGGGCTGATGGTCGTCGACGGCGGCTAGGGCACGGCGAAGGCGTCGCTGGAGTCGTCGGGTGCTCGGGATCGCGGAGGCGGAGGTGGCGATGTTGTGGGCTGCGGGGCTGGGTGACCGGAGGGGTGTGGAGGGAGACGGCTGCTGTGGGGAGGCATCGCCGGAGATGGGTGAAGTGGTGGTGGTGGTGGTGGAGAAGGGGGTGGCTGTAGGGGTTTTATAGGGGAAGCGGGGGAGGCGGAGAGGCAGAGCGACGGTGGCGGCGGTTAGGGAAGGCGACGGGGCGGCGGTCGTTTAACGGGGAGAGAAGCTGGGGCGGCAGCGGGGGTTTCGTCGGTTTGAGGCACCGCGGAGAGGGGAGGTTGAACGACGGGAAGAGGAGGAGATGGCGGAGACGGAGCGGCGGTGAACGGCCGCGGGGAAGCCGAAGGGCCACGACGCGAAACGGCTGGTGGGGAACCGTCGGGGTCAGGGAAATCGGGTTAGGGATTGGTACTGTAGCGGACGGGTTTGGGTCGACGGGTTTCGGGTTGGGTTCAGACCCGACCCGACCCAAAAGGGTTTGGATATTGGTTCAGTTGGGTCGGTTCGGTTTGGGTTGGTTCGGTACACTAAAACGGGTTTTATTTGGTTTAAATTGGTTTATTTTGGATTTATTTAAAATATTAATTTTTAGGTGTTTAAAACTAGTTCTGGGGTCCAATAAAATCCAAAAAAATTGCTGTAAGTCTAATATTTTATTTTACACCCAAAAATATTATTTTTATAATATTTTAATATTTATTTTTATTACATAAAAATATTTAATTCAGAAGAACATTTATTTAGTTATTTAAAAAATAGCAGAAAAATTCCTAAAAATTTATTTTTAATTTTCTGAAAAATACGGGTGTTTAAAATCTACCCCTCTTAAGAGGATTACGTCCTCGCAATCAAAGAATTAACTACTAAAGGAAATTAAAACATGGTAACTGAAAGAAATGCTTAGTTTATACCTGTATCTTCGAACAGATAAGGATAACGCTGGCGTATGATTTCCTCTCGTTCCCAGGTAGATCCGACGGGGGAATGATGTTTCCAAGCCACTCGAACCAGTCTAATCGTCTGACCCTGCAATATCTTCTCACTGATATCGAGTATTCCAACTGGCTGCTCTTCATATCTCAAGCTAGGGCCTACTGCAATCTCAGAATGATCGACTATGTGGCTTGGGTCAGTCACGTACCTCCTTAGCTGTGAGACATGGAATACATCATGCACTCCCTCTAAGGATGGGGGTAATGTAAGACGATACGCCACCTCACCAATGCGCTCCAGAATATCAAATAGCCCAATGTACTTTGGGCTCAGCTTGCCTCTGCTCCCAAATCGAATAGAACCTCGAGTAGGTGATATCATCAAGAATACGTGCTCTCCTTCTTTGAACTCCAAAGGTCGTATGTGTGTATCAGCCCAATGCTTCTGTCTGTCCTGAGCTGCACAAAGATAATTTTGAATTTGCTTCACCTTCTCAACGGTCTGCATCACCAACTCTGGACCCAGTATTTGATATTCGCCAACGTCACTCCAATATATCGGTGATCTGCACTTTCTGCCGTACAAAGTCTCGAATTGTGCCATCTGGATACTTGTCTGGTAGCTGTTATTATAAGAGAACTCCACCAAGTGCAAATAATCTTCCCAAGACCCTCCAAAGTCTAACATACACGATCGTAGCATATCCTCCAAGATCTGAACCGTGCGCTCAGATTGACCATCTGTCTGTGGATGGTAAGCAGTGCTGAACTTGAGTCGGGTGCCAAGACTTTCTTGCATGATTCGCCAAAAATAGGATATAAATCTTGAGTCACGATCTGACACAATACTAACCGGTACTCCATGTAATCTTATATTCTGTCGTATGTATATGTCGGCTAGTACTTCCGTGGACTGTCCAACTCAAAACGCAAGAAATGTGCCAATTTAGTGAGTTGATCCACGATAACCCAGACTGCATCTTTTTCACTGGGGCTTCTTGGAAATCCTGTAAGAAAATCCATAGTGATATGTTCCCACTTCCATTCGGGTATGGGAAGCGGCTGTAATATACCAGCATTTCTTTGATGCTCGGACTTAACTTGCTGGCAGACCAAATATTTTGCCACAAATCGTGCAATCTCCCTCTTCATTTCATGCCACCAATAATACTGCCTCAAATCTCGGTATATCTTCGTTCCTCCTGGATAAATAGAGTACATGGAGCTATGTACTTCAGTCATCAACTCATGTCTCAATTCCCCATTCGGAACATATAGGCGATTTCCGCACCTTAATGTCCCGTCCTCATGTATACGAAGTTTCGTCTGCATGCCTGCTTCTGTCTTCTCTTTAAGTCTTCAAAATCTAGCATCGGTGGGCAATGCCGCCTTAATCCTCTCCACAAGTGACGACTTAACTTCAAGATTCGCCATCAACCCATATTGTCGAGGCAAAACAATCTCTATATTAAGCTCATGTAGATCCTTTAATAGTTGGGGCTGCATCGTCAAGAAATAGGCTATAGGCTTCATGCTGAGTGCGTCTGCTACAATATTTACCTTGCCCGGATGGTACTGTAGATCTATATCAAAATCGACCATCAACTCAAGCCAACGTCTCTGTCTCATATTGAGCTCCTTCTGAGTATATACATACTTCAGACTCTTGTGATCAGTAAAAATTTCTACCTTTTCTCCATAAAGATAGTGACTCCATATCTTCAATGCAAATATTACTACAACTAGCTCAAGATCGTGCGTCGGATAATTCTTCTCATGGACCTTTAGCTGTCTTGATGCATAAGCGATAAATTTGCCATGTTGCATCAAAATACATCCTAGTCCACTGCTTGACGTATCACTATAAACAACAAAACCTCCCGATCCTGAAGGAAGAGTCAAGACCGGTACAGTTGTTAATCGCCTCTTCAATTCTTCAAAGGCCTTCTGACAATATTTTGTTCATGCAAACTCCTGGTCCTTACGCTTCAACCGCGTCATAGGCTCCGCAATCCTTGAAAAATTTTCTACGAACCTCCGGTAATATCCAACAAGTCCGAGAAAACTTCTCACTTCTGCAACTGTTGTAGGTGTAGGCCAAGTTTCTATTGCAGCAACCTTCTCTAGATCAACTGAAAGTCCTTCTCCTGAGATGATATGTCCCAAGAAAGGCACCTTATCCATACAAAACTCACATTTACTGAGTTTGGCATACAGCTTTTCCTGCCTTAGCGTCTCTAGCATGATTCTGAGATGCTCCTCATGCTCTTCGTGGCTCTTAGAATATACTAAGATATCATCAATAAATACAACCACAAACTTGTCTAAGTACTGATGAAAAACTCTATTCATCAAACTCATGAACACAGCTGGCGTATTGGTTAAACCAAACGGCATAACTAAGAACTCATAGTGTCCATACTTGGTCCTGAAGGCTGTCTTCGGTATATCCTCCTTCCTCACTCTAATCTGATGATAACCGGATCTAAGGTCAATCTTCGAGAATATCCTAGCACCACTCAATTGATCGAATAGGTCATCAATGCATGGCAAGGGATACCAGTTCTTAATGGTTACAGCATTCAGTGCCCTGTAGTCAATATACAGGCGTACTATCCCATCCTTCTTCGGCACAAATAATATGGGTGCTCCCCAAGGTGAAACACTGGGCCGAATAAAACCCCTCTCCAGAAGATCATCAACTTGCTTCTTCAATTCCACCAACTCCTTAGGTGCTAGCCGGTACACTGATGAAGTGATAGGCTCTGCTCATGGAGTCAAGTCTATTGTGAATTCTATTTCCCGATCAGGTGGTAAACTTGGAAGATCATCAGGAAATACATCCACAAACTCTGATATAACTCTTGGGTAACCTGACTCCCCTTCTACAGATAGTATCCTAAGAGTAGGCTGAACACCTGGCTCTATAGCTCCCCGAAGAAACTCAAACTCTGGATGTCCAGGCGATCTAAATATAACCCGTCCAAGCCGGCAATCTAGGGTCGCATGGTACTGACTTAACCAGTCCATACCAAGTACAACATCATAATCCGGCATAGAAAAGATCAGAAATTGGGCTAATATCTCTCTTCCACAGACTACTACAGAACAAGATCTACATATGTCACTAACTGGGATAATTCTACCTCCTGTAAGAATTCTCTTAGTCTTCGGAAATGGTGCGGTAGCTACTCTATGTGTGGCTACGAAGCTAGCAGCTATAAATGAATGTGATGCTCTAGAATCAAATAAAGCTACATCAGGTAATGAAGCTACTAATATAGTTGTAAACCCCCTCACCCAAAATAGGTATTTTGTGTATATTTTATATTATTATATTTATTATAGATTATTTTAAATATTGAATTACTTTAGAGTATTCTCTTAGTTAGTTAGAAAATAATTTTTTTAGTATATTTACTTATGTAAATATTTATTTAGATATATTTTTAGACTATTTTAGATTTTTGGAAATTTTTCTAGAATTTTTAGGTAATTAAAACACAGGGAACCTAAATTTCTAGGACTTTCATGATTTACTATGAGACCATACTTGCATATTGTTCCTACCAAATATTTATTTTTACGTTAAAATATTTAATTATATTTTTCTGTAATTTATTTAGAATTTTAAGAATTTTATTTAGATTTTTAAAATTATTTACGATTTATTTGGATATATATAGTCTTAATATTAGATAGATAATAATTTAGTGTTAATAGATATTAATAAGATTATATATAAATTATTTGAATTATCTTTAATTTTATTTAAGATTATAAATTATTGAGATAAACTCAAAATCTATTTTAAATTAATTCAAATCCTGAGCCTACGAGGAAAATAACTTCATGCATATCCTATCCTTATTTAAACTGATCCTAATCATATCTAAATTAGTCAATCCTACTCGTATTAAATTAAGTAGTATCCACCATTATAAATACCTCATCCTTCATTTTTTTTCCCAAATTTCCCTCTTTTTCGTCCAAAAATAGTCAAAATTCGTCATAAATTCAGCCTCATTTTCTAGTAGTTATGACGACTTAAAAAGACGATATCTCCTAGCTCTGGACTCCAAACGCGCTCCAGTTTTTTTTAGAACTATATCAAGGTTAGTTTTCTGAATATATAAATTATTTTAACAAAATTATGAACCTATTTTTCCAAAAAATTCTAAAAGTGTCAGCTGTCCGAAATCAGACGCATTTTGGTATTTTTGAGATTACGGGAGATCCCGAACTCGGAATTATGAACCGTTTGAAGTTTTGGAAAGTTAACATGATAAAATTACATAAAATTAATTTTTCAAAATTTAATATGCAATTTTAATCTACTGTAAAATTCGTGCAACATAGACGTAAATAGAAAACTACCGAAAACTATCATCTATTTGCCCTTGTGGCCATAACTCTTTACCGACTTATGATTTTATAAAACCGTCGATTCTGGCATTCATGTAGAGCTAAAATCTATAGGATTTTACACACAAATCCAGGATTTGAGTTGGTTGACTTTTTAGTCAACGGATTGCCTCGATTGGCGTGTCACGGATCACAAATCCGTAAAGTTGATTTTCTTTGGACCAAAATTAGGGTTTAGTAATAAAATCAGATTATAATAAGATTAAAATAATATTTTAGGTTATTTTATTCAGAATTAAAATAGATTAAAATGGAGGAACCTATTCACCCACTTTTGTAACCTAACTTGTTTAATTTATGTGATGGTTAGATCGGACGACGCCTTGAGTTGGGACTTCATTCCTTTTCAGACCAGGCAAGATACATTGCCAAATTACTTACAGTACTTTTGTATGCTATTTATATTTTTGTATATTCCTTGCATTTTTGTATATGCATTGCATGTGTGTTTTCTTTCAGTCATTACTATCTATTATATGTATATTGACACACACTTGACACTTAGTATCATGAGAGGACAATCAGTAGGCGTATGGGCTTTAACCACTCTGGTAAACCGTAATAACTAGCATGCACTATGGTGGTCGTGTCCGATGGTCGCTATCCCCGAGGTATGTCGATTGATGGAGTCACGAGGGTCGCTACCCCCGAGGCATGTCGGCTGATGATGTTCTATACGTATGTGTGAGTTGTGAGGCTTAGATCGAGTAGCCTACCCTTGCCCATACATCGAAAAGTTGTCCTCATTTGCATTCATATAGATTATCTTGTACAGCGTACTTATTTATTTTCAAACATTATGCATGTTTACTGTATTCAAATTGGCATGCTTCTATGTTTCTTGTTACGTCCCTCTGAGGACCTGGTCCCTTTCAAGGTATAGATGTTCACGACTATTCGCAGGAGCACGGATCAGGACTTACCACTTATCTCTCCCGAGGAGGTCTTACCTTCGGAGCATCTTTGATTATCTCTAGCGATGGATCGCTTCGCTGATACACTTCTATCATCATCTTATTTATATTATAGATTTACCCTTCTCCCTCATTTTAGTATTGATATAGTCATTGGTAGTGGATTTGTCTCCACCCGACTATTAGTTATGGATTGTTCAGACTCTTTATTCTAGTTTAGTTATATTCCTTTTTGTGACTGTTGTATGGATGAAATTAGTATATCTGTGACTTGCGACACTATATTTATACCATATGTGAGTTTATATTCATATTACAGCGTACGTGTGTATCATGGTATCCATATATTGGAGTTGCCATATACATACGGCTGGCATGCTTATGTATTCCTAGTCCTACGTATTTTGGGAGTGGGGCGTGACAATAGTACCTGCTATAACCTCCCATGTAGTAGCTTCCTCCTCAATAGCCAATACAAATGTCTGTCCTCGTCCCTGAGCTGGACCTCTTTGCTGACGAGCCTGCTGGAATAGTGATGCCTGTGGTGCCAATGGTGGTCTCTGCTGATACCCTCCTGGAGCTGGTGGTCTGACTCCTCCAACTCCCATCTGTGGTGCTCCCAATGCTGTATAAGCTGGCCTTGGTGTTGGAAAGCTAGTCGATTTACCGTTTGTACTCCCTCTCGGCGCTCAGAGCAGTCCTTGGCTGGATGCTGGTTGGATCAGCAAATCAGGCATAGTCCCAACTTGCATCTACACTCCCTCTCGATATGTCCTACCTTGCCACAGTAGTGACAAGTAGGAAGGGATAGGGATCTTGGTGATACTCTCTGAGGTATATTCCTCTGGGATCGCTTTGCAGACTCCCCGTGTGATGCTCTGGATGGTGCTGATGTGAATGGCCGCTTCAGACTTGACTCCCTCCAAGTGACGCGCTCCATGCGTCGTGCTGCAGCAAGGACGTCTGTGTATGATGTAGGTGCAACAGATCCGATCAACCTCTGGAGCTCAAACCTAAGTTCGTCGAAGAACTTCTCCGCCTTCTCTTCTTTTGTAGGAATTAGAGAAGGGGCAAAGCAAATCAGTCGAATGAACTCAACATTATACTCTTCCACCGACATATTGCCTTGAATAAGGTGGCTGAACTTGTCTCGAAGTTCTGACCGAGCAATAGCTGGGATATACATCTCCTGGAAGAGTCTGGAGAACTCTTCCTAAGTGACTCAGTCATATCCGAGCCTCCTCTCTTCAGATAGCCACCAATGGTGCACATTGTCAGTCAACTGCATCCTGACGGCAGTCATCCATCTCTCCCTCGGAAGTTCAGCTGCTTCGAATTGGTGTTGTGTGTTTGTGAGCCACTCATTAACTTCAGTTGGCCCCTCCTTGCCAGAAAAGGTACGGGGCTTTAGCTGACAAAAATCAGTGATAGATTCTGCCGTTGGTCGCCTAGCTGGTTGGTTCGCCTGCTCCAATGGGGTTACTAGGTTGTTTCTCAAGTACTCTGCCTCATGACCCTGAGCCTCTTGTTGAACTTGCTGTTGGGCTTACATTATGGCATAAAATATTTGAAACATCTGCTGTCCATCCATGGCTTGCCCTGGTGGAAAAACAGGCATCAGTGGAGTGAACTGTGGCGGAGGTGGGATGTTATCACGCCGAAACCTTGAATTATGCTGGCCAGTTTGATCACTTTGAGAGGATTGTCCTCTATTTTCTGGTGTCACTCCATCATCATAGGTGACCAACATCGTGTGGTGTACCAAAGGGATTCTCGTCACCGATTCTCAGATCCATTACTCTGCATTAAAAATAAACTATGAGAACGCACAGAGGAATCAAATTAGGATGCAAATCAAGCAATTAATTTGAATCCGATATAGAGATCAAAAATAATTCAAATCAATGGATGAGATCATATAACTTATCCTATCCTTATTGCAGGCTTGCTTGGTCCCTAAGTTAAAACCGAACAATTTAGTCGTTGACCTGCATGGGTCACCACAAAAACCATGTCACGCCCCAGTCCCAAAATATCGAGGGACTAGTCCAGTGGCAATGGCCAGCAGCACACTCTAATGGGCAAACCGAATTTAATAGACCCATCAAGGTGTACTTGAGCTGTAACACAATAATAAAGTCTACTAAACATGTCACAAACTAATCTCATCCATGGAAGATAAATATGAACTATATCAGCAAAATCAAATATAACTGTCATCAAGACTTAATAAAGTAAATCGGGGAACAACCCGATAATAAGTCTGATACACTGGTTCAACAGACCAGAAATAAAAGAGTCTAATAATAAAAAAACTGAGTATAGATAACAGAGACTCAGGAGAAATCCTCTGCCATCACCTCGTCCTCGGGGATCGGTACAGCTCCAGTGTCTGCTCCTGCTTCTGCTTCTGCTCCTGCCCCGTATATCTCGGGATAGAATTCCTCTGCTAAACCTGGGGACATAATCCAGAATCTAGGTCCTCAGGGGACATAGTAAGGTACAAAATAACTCAAGCCAAAATAAATGTAGTGCAATAATGAATGAAACAATAGGGTAAACTATGTAACCATCTATATGAAATACAAGTGAGAGCATCACTAGTACTTAGGCTGAGACCGCTACAAGCTCTGTGTCGGGAGCCGGTAGTAGTAATATCACGTAATGTGCCTAGCTCTGATGTAGAGTTTACGGTCTCACAATAATAAATATATATATATATATCAGCTTGTAGCCTGTTTGTCTCTTGTAACACCCCGTTCCGCTCAAGCGGACTGCCGACTCAATCGAAAATAGTGCAGCTGTCCTGACCCACTTTGCCTCAAAGATAATGCAAAGGATATCCAGACTTGTCCCTACAGGAATCCGGCTTAGGCTTTCAGAGGCTCGCTTGACGTATCGCTCTACCGAGGCGAATCATCGCAAAGGTGGGTGGCTACGGTGAACTTGTCTTTGCTTAGCCAGCACACATAAAATTTGGAATATTTATGCTAGTCGCTAGGTGAATCACCCCTGCATGCTAATAAATCCAACGCACCTAGCTAAGGGAATAATCTCAACTGTATTGCTTGCTAGAACATGGAAATGAAATACTGCTTATATTCAGACCCTCGCATGCTAAGTCCCTTAACGGTTTCATCTCTCGGCTTACCTTCGGGTCCGAGCAAACGTGCCTACTTATGTTCCTTAGAAACGCATGCTTGTCTGCTTACAAACGTCTAGCGTTGTTGTATTGTGCATGCATTCTTGTTAGCCAGGAGACTATCAAATAGTCCTTCTGTGCAAATGAACCTGCAAGTATCCGGGACCGTTAGGTCACCCAAGGCATATCCCCGAACCAGGGGAATGCATTAAGCAAGAATGAATACTGAACGTGAATCACACTTAAATGATAATTATGCTAAGTATGTATCTGAACAAGGATCGTGTTATGTACTGATAGAATCCCAGCTCGTGGAGCAATATGCTCGTTTAGATTAAGTTTAAGTTTCATGATTATCATGTCAAGCTTTGGAATATGGATAGACCCTGACCTGCATTATCGCGGACAACTTGTGTGCACAAGGTATGTTATGTTGAGTTCCGCGGACGGTCACCGGGGCACTGGGACCGAACCGATCCGGACGGGACGTATGTATAGTCGTATGTTACCCGGCAAGTGTTATGCGACGGGGCTCGCCACCCGCGTTCTACGTTATTTTGCCCTGAGACTAAACGGTCCTTTATGGCTATGCCAGCGACATTATGTTCATATAGATAAGTCATCCTCGCTTAGCGGCTATCCGCGTGTGAGTCATTGCATCGCATCAAATAAACAACTGAACACCTGAACGATCAAGTTAAAACGACCCTCGTGTTTGCATATGCTATGCTCCTGAATGCTTATACTTGCCCGTGCTTGAATTAACAATGTTTGCCTCAATGTTTGCCTTGGACAGGGAAGGAGATGGTAAGTTGGTAAGTCTCGCCGTGTTTCCTCTCATGTTGCACGGCGCACTGCCCGACACGTTAGGCTATTCAATATTTGCATGAAACTGATCCTAAGGCAACTAGAAAGACAACTTAATAGTTGTGCACGGAACCTGTATTACGTGTTTGGATTTGTCGAGCGGGCGAGTAGCTTCCCCACCAGTGCATTCAATGTACAGATAATCCACCAGTTTGTGTGCAGGGTGCGGGAGAACCTCATTCGGTGCGGATGCCTCCTTCATACGTGCTAAGGCCAGGAGTTCCCTATGAAGCCTTGCAACGGTGCATCCGGAACAGAAGCACATATACAAGACGTAATGTTGGAACATAGCCCGAACTCGCCTGTACAAATTATTCCACAATTATAGCCACTTGGCACGCTTTTACTGTTTCAGAGAGAGAAGCTTGAGCGACTTGTAATCTTGGCTATACGCCGCCTGTAACACATGTTTATATCAATAAAAGAGTTGCTTTACTTCAAACTTGTGTTTCAATGCTTCCGCTATATTGTCGACTCAGCGAACCTGTTACCAAATCGCTATGCGTTCGTGACTCTGCTGCACTCGGACAATCTGTGCGACTCTGTGGCTTAGAACTCTTGCCACTAGCCAATGAACCATGGCCTTGCACGGGCGTGGCTCACGCTCGTGCGGCATCACGCCCGGATGGGTCAAAGCGATCGTCCCGCGGGAGCGCTGGCGAGGGTGATTCCAGCCTAGCGGGGACGGCCGAAATAGCCTGCGTGAGATCGGGGCGTGACATCTCTCCCTACCCAATGTAATCACACGTCACATGTCCACAACGTCTCATGTCTATGTCACGCAAGATCATATCTAATGCATCAAGTAATAAGATAGCTATGAATATAAAATCTATGTCATCAATCTTGTAACCTATAGAGAATCATCATGAATATCTCAGGAAGATTTTATCTCATGAATAGTGTCAGGTGTCCTGAGGTATGATGTACTTGATAAGGCAAGCACGAGAATGTATATGATTTCGATAACCATCTCTAGGTGACGTTACACAACTCCGCGTACGATGTTGACACCCGAATATTATTCGGACGTTAAGTAAAGTCACACGGTCCTAGGTTGAACAGATACAATATATAAATAAATCAAGGAATATTATGTAACAAGAACTGCAAGGTTGGCAAGGTACACTTGCCTGGGGTTTGGATACCAATAGCTACTCCGGTATCAGCAGAATCTGCAGGTACTCCTCCGAAAGCTGTAATAAATATTATTATAGTTTCAAAAGATATCAAATAGCTAGAATTGCCTGTTCATGAGTCCAATTTGGACACAGGGGTAAAAGTGACAGTTTTTGGTCAAAGCGGGGTCCACATGTGGCCCGCTTCGTACCGAAAAACGTGCCAGAGATAATATTCTTTAAATTTGTCAAACTTAGTGTCTACAAGTCCAGAACGACGATATGAACCCAACGGAATATCCGAAACTGGATTCCGATGAGCCGATCACAAAATCGCCCGTCAAGTGGAGCCTGGGGCCCACGATACGCAATTTTGTCAACGTTCTCAGAATCGAACTAAACTTGGGTCACAGGACCAGTGTATTGCTATGATTCCGATGGCAAAAGTTTTGTTTCGATATGACGTGCGTACACGAAGTTACAACGAGTTTCAGAATATGGCCGATACGGGGTGTTGTCGACGGATTCGTGTTGATTCCGGTGTGCACGCACATCCAAATCAACTTCCGTAAAATTCCACATGTCTGTATTAATGGTGCACACCTTTCTGTGAAGTTCACGCACGACCAAGTCATCCCATTTAGCGGGGTGCACCGAGTTACGAGAAAATTAGGGTATTTAAATAACCAATATTTTGATCATTTTCACCCTTAAAAATATTAAAATCTACAGCACAATAAATTACACTAAAAATAGTATTATAATCTAGGTCATATGGTCTAGTTAATTGTTCAGTTGGATTTTGAAAATATTTTACAGGTTGGTCGCAAAACGGTCGCGAACTGGAGAGTTCGGGGAAATTTCTGAATTTTCAGAAACAGGGTAATTTTTCCTGATTTTGCGTCGTGGTTTACGACCGACACAGGACGCGACATGCCAAACTAATGGTACGGGTATCGAGAGGGTCATATAGGGTACGCGTAGCAACAGACAGAACAAAAAATGGATTAAGTACAAGAAATTACATATGCAGGAAGGCGGGTACCTCACTGAGATTCGTGCACTGAGAGGGTCGCGACGAGGCACGGTGGCTAGGGATGCTGGTCGTCGGCGGTGGCTAGGGAACGGCGGAGGCGTCGCTGGAGTCGCAGGGAGCTCGGGCTCGTGGAGGCGGAGGTGGCAATATTGTGGGCTGCGGGGCTGGGTGACCGGAGGGGAGTGGAGGGAGACGGCTGCTGCGGGGAGGCGTCGCCGGAGATGGGTGAAGTAGTGGTGGTGGAGAAGGGGGTGGCCGTGGGGGTTTTATAGGGGAAGAGGGGGAGGCGAAGCGTCGGCGGGGAGGCAAAGCGGCGGTGGCGGCGGTTAGGGAAGGTGACGGGGCGGGGGTCGTTCAACGGCGGAGAGAAGCCAGGGCGGCAGCGGGGGTTTCATCGGTTGGAGGCACCGCGGAGAGGGGAGGTTGAACGACGGGAAGTGGAGGAGATGGCGGAGGGGTGGCGGCGGTGAACGGTCGCGGGAAGCCGGAAGGCCATAGAGGCGGAACGGCCAGAGGGGAACCGTCGGGGTCGGGGAAATCGGGTTAGGGATTGGTACTGTAGCGGGTGGGTTTGGGTCGACGGGTTACGGGTTTCGGGTTTGGTTCAGACCCGACCCAACCCGCTAGGGTTTGGGTATTGGTTCAGTTGGGTCGGTCCGGTTTGGGTTAGTTCGATTCACTAAACCCGATTTTATTTGGTTTAAATTGGTTTATTTTGTGTTTATTTAAAATATTAATTTTTAGGTATTTAAAACTAGTTCTGGGGTCTAATAAAATCCAGAAAAATTGATGTAAGTCTAATATTTTATTTTACACCCAAAAATATTATTTTCATAATATTTTAATACTTATTTTTATTACATAAAAATATTTAATTCAGAAGAACATTTATTTAATTATTTAAAAAATAGCAAAAAATTCCCAAAAATTTATTTTTAATTTTTTGAAAAATATGGTGTTTACAATAATGCAATCACTATCAAAGTCTTTAGGTAAAAGGACAAAATCAAAATTGTATGAATTAGGATTTTCTTTAAGATCTAGGAAATAGACATTTAAGTTTTTAACCTTACAATTAATTTGAACCTGTTGTCCCATAAAATCATTTAGTTTTCTTGGTTTATCAAGTTTAACCCACATATTTGTGGTATAAAAATATTTTGTAATAGACTAGCCCATGCACCAGTATCAACTAAAGCATGAATAGTAAATTCCTTATATTCAGGAATACAAATAGTTAAAGGAATATAAATATGTAACTGGGCCTTTGTTTTTAAATCAAGATTTCTTATCATGGATATTACTGTAGGAGATTTCTACTTCTATCCTTTTTTGTGATAAAGGAACTTTATCTATCATTTTTTCCTATTGATTTTCTAACATAGCATTCGTTCTTCCATCAACAAGTGCACTAATACTTAATCGATGTTATATGTCTTGTATAATATTAGGAGTTAGTTCTATATTTATTAGATTGTCCATAGAATTTGTTCTAGTAATAGTTTTACTAGTAGTAGTCTCAGAATCTCTTTCCTGATTAAGGGGTTGTCTTCCTCCTTTAATCGTGGTAGAGATTTTGTTTCCTGATGTTATAAAAAATTCAGTCAAAATTTCTATTTTGGGTTTTAGGGATTTAATAAAAACCTTTATTTCATTATCGTTTTTAAGATATTCAAGTCTAACTAATCTAGGTTGTATCGTCTTATATATTCCCACTTCAAATAATCTAACCAAATGTTTTGGGGTAATGGATTTAAAGGTAGGTGTATCATTTAAAGCCATACAATGGTCTTATTGTATGCCTATAACTTTAGATCTAGGTAATAATTCAATTCCTTGAAGACTAATTGATAAAGTACATATATTTTTCTATATTTTGATCATCTAAACTTATAAAAAAAATTGGATGAATATTTATACCAAATAATTGTTGTAAAAATAAACAGATAGAACAAACACAAACTCACAAATATACGTGCTTCGGTTGCCAGTGTAACAACCTACTACACGGGAGAAGCGAGGATATTTTCTTATTGCTTGTATATGGAGATTATAATGTTTTGTTTTTTATAGGAGTGCCACAACCAACAAATAGCAACAAATCACAACAACCAACAAATAGCAACAAATCATCAACAAAATTAATTTCAACTCCCACCAGATATCGGATATATTTTTCGATATATTCTCTTCTCCAACAATAATCTATTATCAAATTAGATTTAGCACCACCTATAATACTATTAAGAGGATTGTTAATAATTCGTTCATCCATACAAACTACTAGAATAGGAGTATCTATTCATGTTCGAAATACCCCAGTAATTTTTAATTGTATTAAACCAATATGTAAATATCTCATTTTATTAACCCAGTAATTTTAATAGGTTGATTGAAGAAAAATCTTTATTACCTTTTAGTTCTATATTTTCTTGCATTCTTTCATAAATATAAGTAGTCAACCATTGCAACCAATAAATTTGTTCACGGTCTGATAAGTTGCCATGAAATCGAGGAGCCGTATATGTCTGACAGAGTGCTTCGACAGTTTGGCTACGTACAAACAGTATCGAAGTGCACATTAAAGTTGGTAACTGCTTCGAGAGGCACTAAACCCTTAAACTATATCCGGGCCTATTTCAGCTGGGTCGCGGACTTCTTCACCGAGTGGAAACGACATGTTCTTTGAGAATCTGACAAACAAGCGGTGGTTGAGATGTCAGAGTGCAGTGACGACTACATGGCACACTTTGCTAATGTTGGACATCCTAATGTGTTGAACCCTAACGTACCAAGACCCGATACTACGGGAGTTAGTGAAGCAGTTATTCCGACCGAACATACCTTGTACGATGCACTGATGAAGATGGCGAGGAAGTAATTTATTGAGTTGAACGATTTGTAAATATTTATAAACTAACTTAATTTTTGTCGTATCATGAGCAGGAAAAAAAGCAAAGGTGATGGAAAAAGTCTCCTACGACGCAAGGGCTGTCACGCCCCGATCCCGAAAGGGTCAATCGTCCTCGCTGGATCCTTCACGGAACTGATTCGTCCTCGCTGGGGCGTGATGCCGTACGAGCCTGGAGTTGCGCTCGTACAAGGCAAGAACTTGCAGTTATAGGAACACACTTTGAAACACAATTTAGAAAACACATTCACAGATAATTGAATACAAGTGCAGGAAGGAAACATGCTTTTTCATTGATAATTCAGAGTAATTTACATAGAGTCTACATTGATGCGCCTTCTCGGCTACTTGAATTACATTAGAAAAGATAACTCAAAATGCAGGGCGCGCTCCATCAGATAGTCCCCGTCATCCATACATTACGCCCTTGTATAGGTTGAAAGTCCAAACCTCCAAAATGATCTGACTTCAACTATACTTCAAAATAGAGGTGCTCCTAACACCTCTTCGTCTATCCACTAGCGTTGCACCGTCTGAGTGCCTGAAATAGTTGCCCACAACGTGGGTCAGTACTCAACTTGTACTGGTGAGCGGGATGAATCCCACTCGACTAAATTGACACTAGCTTATTAGGGGCGAGCATGCATTAAGATTACTTCTATAAAGAAGCAAGTGAATTCAATTCATATCAGTTGCATGTTTTGATAGAAATGAAAATAGCATTGAATCCAACCAGTGCATCGATTGCTTACTCAACCGATGCACGCCTTCCCTGCAACGAAACACAAGTATACTTACCATCTGTACAAGACAATAAATTAGCATGTGTTCTATTCTATGCGATCATTGGTGTGATCGACACCTTAGGGACATATTCCAAGCATTAACGGCGCGCCCTATCAGCCCGGGTAGCAAGCCCCGCTGGAGGTCCCGCAATGCATCGTGACGAACACGAATCAATATTTCCCTCCGGATCGATACTGTTCCAGTGCCCCAGAAATCCGTTTCGAGGAAATGATAAACCTTGTGCACAAGTTGTCCCAGACCATGCAAATGTATGAATATTTTATATCTCACACAATGCATCGAATTAAACAGATGAAGTAAAGCAGCAATATATATATCTTATGCAACAGTTTATATTTTCTCAATGCGGTGTTCCAATTTTGATATCCCATGGGTCCAAACTCTATCCGAGGCACCAGGTCATAACCAACAACCAAATTCCCATTCCAACCAACTGAATTTATAAGGTGTGCAAGCATATAGTAAAATTAGTCTACAATTCCCATGTTCCTTTCTTAGTGGCTGGCATACATTATGTCTAAGCATTTCCTAGGCGTCCAACCGGGCATCATCGAGTGAACGTTTGAAACATTAGAGATGTTGGCGTGAAGAAGTAGGAAAGAAGGGACCAAACCACTTACTGGTTAAGGGAAAAGTTGCTGAAACAAGGAATCCCGCCTAGCGACGATCAAACGTCAGTTACGCGGACCTGCAACAGCACGAGCACCGAGTTAGAATTCTTGTCTATCCTTCCTTGCTGAACTCCCCAAAATTCAAGCTCCAATCAATAAAACCAACAGCGAAAACCAAGCAACTCGAAAGCAACACCAAATCAAATCCCAAAGCGGCAATCAATAAAACCAAGCAACCAAACACGAAAACTATTGGACTCGTTTCAATAGAGGCCTTTCCATGAGTTGGAAAGGATCATCGCATTTTGTCCGTGGCAATAAGATGCCGAAGATCTAAGCATACTCTGACGGACTAGCCACAAGCCCAATTATATAGTGCATATCCCGGTCGGATCGGGATTTGAGGCACTACATAATATACCACTAAGAAAAAGTTTCGTCCCGAAACTTAAGAACAAGGCCCTACCTCCGACTGAATGAACAACGAAGGATATTTCTCCTTCATCTCCGATTCCATCTCCCAGGTTGATTCCCCAACTGAATGGTTCCGCCACAGCACGCGAACCAAGGACATCGTACGATTGCGAAGTACTTTTTTCTTACGATCCAGAATCTGCACCGGCTCTTCTGAGTATGATAAATCTGTGCGTAGTTCCAATTGTTGGAAGCTAACCACATGACTCGGGTCATGCACATACTTCCGCAGTTGAGAAACATAGAATACGTCATGCACTTCAGCCAAGGCGGGAGGTAGTACAATCCGGTATGCCACAGCTGCCACTCGTTCCAGAATCTCGAAGGGGCCGACAAACTTGGGACTCAGTTTGCCCTTCACGCCGAAACGTATCACCCCACGCATCGACGTCACTTTTAAGAATACATGATCCCCGACCACGAACTCCAAAGGTCTACGATGAGCATCGGCATAACTTTTCTGTCGGCTCTGCGCCGTGCGGAGTCTTTCCCGAATCAAGCGAACTTTCTCAACTGCCTGTTCTACCAGCTCTGGCCCGAGTACTTGCCGCTCGCCGACTTCATCCCAACAAATTGGAGATCGACACTTGCGCCCATAAAGTGCTTCGTACGGTGCCATCTGGATGCTCGATTGGTAGCTGTTGTTGTACGCAAACTCCGCCAACGTGAGATGCGTGTCCCAACTAGTCTTCAAATTGATTGCACACAGCCGTAACATATCTTCAAGTATCTGATTTGTCCTTTCCGTCTGGCCATCAGTCTGGGGGTGGTATGCAGTACTGAACTGTAGCTTGGTTCCCAAAGCAGACTGTAGGCTTGTCCAAAAATGAGATAAGAAGCGTCCGTCACGGTTAGAGACGATTGAGGCAGGTACTCCGTGTAATCGAACAATCTCGTCTATGTAAATCTGTGCTAACCGATCGACGCTCCAAGTAACTTTTATAGGAAGAAAGTGGGCTGATTTGGTCAAACGATCAACTATGACCCAAATCGCATCATGCCCCCGTGGCATCTTCGGAAATCCCATAATGAAATCCATAGTGATGTTGTCCCACTTCCACTCAGGAATAGCGAGGTTCTGCAGCTCCCCGCCGGGCCTCTGATGTTCAGCTTTCACCTGTTGACAGGCCATGCACTGTGACACAAAGGTCGCCACATCCCGCTTCATACCTTGCCACCAGAAGGTTCTGCGTAAGTCCATGTACATCTTAGTGCTCCCTGGATGCAAGGAATACTTCGCATAGTGTGCTTCCGCCATAATTTCCCTTCGGAGTTCTGGGTCGTTAGGAACACATAACCTTCCTTTCATTTGTAAGGTCCCATCTTTGCCTGCCACAAAGTCAGACGTCTTCCCCGCCGAAATCAGTCCGCGTGCCTTCGCTAGGAACTGATCGCCCTCCTGAGCTGATTTGATTCTATCACGCAGACTTGGTTCAAGATGGAGTGATGCCAGCTGCACTCCTTGATGCTGAACACGAAGCTCGATGCCCATCCACTCCTTGATGCTGAACACGAAGCTCGATGCCCATCGCCTCAAGATCTCGAAGTAAATGGTTGTTTATGGATAACGAGCCCACGTACTTCCGACTCAGAGCATCAGCAACGACGTTTCCCTTGCCCGGTGTGTAAGCGATCGTCAAATCATAGTCCTTAATCAGTTCTAGCCAACGCCGTTGTCGGAGGTTCAGTTCTTGTTGTGTAAATAGATACTTGAGGCTCTTGTGATCTGTGAAGATTTTGCAAGCAACACCATAAAGATAATGCCTCCACAACTTCAGTACAAATACAATTGCCGCCAATTCTAAGTCGTGCGTCGGGTAGTTCTTCTCGTGCGGCTTCAGTTGCCTGGAGGCGTACGATATTACCTTATCCCTCTGCATGAGCACACATCCCAAACCGAGTCCCGAGGCATCACTGTATATCTGAAACTCCTCTACCCCATCTGGAAGAGCAAGGATCGGAGCTGAAACAAGACGCTGCTTAAGTTCTTGAAAGCTGGCTTCGTAGTCATCACTCCATTTGTATACAATCCCTTTTTGAGTGAGGCGAGTCAAAGGCGAGGCCAGTTTAGAAAAGTCCTTTATGAACCTACGGTAGTATCCCGCTAGGCCCAGAAAGCTTCGTACTTCGCTGGCTGATGTAGGTTGCTTCCAATCCACCACTGCCTCTATCTTCTTCGGGTCTACGGTGATGCCTTCTGCCGAGACAACATAACCCAGAAATGCCACGCTGTTCAACCAGAACTCACACTTGCTGAGCTTAGCGTACAACTGATGCTCTCGTAATGTCTGCAGCACGATCTTTAGGTGTTCCTTGTGTTCTGCCTCGTTCTTGGAATATATTAGAATGTCGTCGATGAACACGACCACAAACTTGTCTACGTACGGCCGAAACACGCGGTTCATCAGATCCATGAAAGCTGCAGGGGCGTTCGTCAAACCGAACGACATCACAAGAAATTCGTAGTGTCCGTATCGGGTCCTGAATACAGATTTTTGAACATCATCTGGTTTAATTTTCAACTGGTGGTACCCTGACCTGAGGTCAATTTTTAAGAAAACTGTTGCGCCTTGCAGCTGATCAAACAAGTCATCTATCCTTGACAATGGGTACTGGTTCTGCACGGTCGCCTTATTTAGTTCTCGGTAGTCAATACATAGCCGCATGGATCCATCATTTTTCTTCACGAACAGCACCGGAGCGCCCAACGGAGAAACGCTTGGACGAATGTATCCTCGGTCCAACAGATCTTGTAACTGAATCTTAAGTTCCTTCAGCTCTGCTAGGGCCATTCGATAAGGTACCTTCGATATCGGTCGCGCATCCGGAAATGTGTCGATACTGAATTCGATCTCACGATCAGGAGGCATTCCAGGCAGCTCGTCCGGGAACACGCCGAGGAAATCTGCTATCACATCAGCCTGAGCTGCATTTGTACTTTCCTGTCAGGTTTCTCGAACTGAAGCTAAGTACCCTTCACAACCCGAATACAGCATACGTCTAGCCGAAATTGCTGATATCATCATTGCCGTCTTTGGTGCAGCGCTGCACGAATAGTAAAAGTCTGCCTCGCCGGGTAGACGGAATATGACTCGCTTCTCTGCGCACTCAATTGTTGCATGACAAGCACCCAACCAATCCATCCCGAAAATAATGTCGTAATCCTTAATGTCTAATACAATGACATCTAAGGAAAGCTTTCTGCCTCCGATGCAAATATAACCATCCTTACAGATCGCATGGGCGGGCATGTCGACTCTCGAAGGTGTGCTCACGCAAAGATTCATATTTAAGGGAGTAGAAGCTAATTTATGCTCAATAGTAAAATCAGCAGATATGAAACTATGCGTAGCACCTGAATCGAATAAGACTTTAGCGGGCAAATCTCTGAAAAGTAATGTACCTGTCACGACAGTTTCAGAGACGGATGCTTCGTCCCGAGTCAGTGCATAGACTCGTCCTTGAGCACCCTGGCGTCGTGGGTTCAACGCCACAGCATTTGCATCACTTGCTGGAGGCCCCCTGTTGTGATTCCCGTGGTTCTGATTCCCGTGGTGCTGATTCCCATTGTTATGATTCCTATTATTCTGATTCGGTTTTGGCTCACGGCAGTTGAAATGCTTGTGGTCCAGATGACCATATTTAAAACATCCAGTAACTCGACATTCCTCCGCTCGATGCCCTAACCTGCTGCACCTGTTGCAGTATGGTGCACGGGACGGGCCCCTATGCTCAGATGTGTGCGGACGCTTTTATGCTCCAGACCCTCCCATTTCCTGAGGTCGCTTATTATTGTTGGTACGGAAGGTTTGCACATCGGCCTTTGGTGGACAGCGCCCAAAGATCCGCTCGCTGTTCAGGGCAGCTTCATAACATTCCCTGTATGTCTGACACTTCTGGTTGATGACGTCCCTACGCAAATCGTCATTCAAACCCTTCTGAAAGCGGTAGCACCACGCCTGCTGGTTAGGCAAGAAGTGCCCAGCAAATTTAGCCAGTTTAGCGAACGCCGAGTCATAATCGTCGACAGACATACTTCCTTGTACCAGATTGCAGAAGTCGTCTTCTTTTTGTTGCCGCACAGCCCGGGGAATATATTGTTCAATGAAGGCAGATTTGAACATTTTCCAGGTAATTTTGCAGTTGGGATTGGCATCATAAATCCCCTGCTTAGTGGCTTCCCACCAATCATGCGCACGCAGCTCCAGTTGAACTGATGCACAGGCCACTCTTTTGGATCCCCTAATGCCGACCAGATTGAAGAGTCCCTCCATCTTTGCAATCCATCCCATCACCACGTCCGGTTCTGCTCGTCCGTTGAACGTTGGTGGATGCATCTTAGTGAATTCTGCCGCACGGCAGGTATTCCTTGCTGGATGCTGTATTTCTTCGGACTCATCCTCTACCGCCACAGCCGACGGTGCAGCAGGCGTCACCGTGGCTCCCCCGTTGTTGGGAACCAAGGATGCAATCAGTTGCATCATGGTATCCATCTGCTTTTGTTGAGCAGCCAACTGTGCCTGTTGAGAAATGGCTTGTTGTTGCTGTACCTCCATGAGATGCATAAGCCGTTCGGACATATCCATTGAACCCGCTCCTCCGGATTCTCCAGAACTTGCCGGAACGTTCTGGACGGGCTGAGCACTGCTTGCAGCGGCAGTGTTTTTCTTAGCCATTGCTACAAAAGAGAGTAGCTTGTTAACACCTCAAAAACGATAGATTTTTGTATCTATGGGCTCATTGTATAGGCGACTTATCTCATGCAGCGGACACCGAATGCAACTCAACCGAGAGGCGCATCAAACTCCTTTATAATCTTTTGAAATCCCGAGGATGTAAAGCCTAAGCTCTGATACCAATATGTCATGCCCCGATCCCGAAAGGGTCAATCGTCCTCGCTGGATCCTTCACGGAACCGATTCGTCCTCGCTGGGGCGTGATGCCGTACGAGCCTGGAGTTGCGCTCGTACAAGGCAAGAACTTGCAGTTATAGGAACCCACTTTGAAACACAATTTAGAAAATACATTCACAGATAATTGAACACAAGTGCAGGAAGGAAACATGCTTTTTTATTGATAATTCAGAGTAATTTACATAGAGTCTACATTGATGCGCCTTCTCGGCTACTTGAATTACATTAGAAAAGATAACTCAAAATGCAGGGCGTGCTCCATCAGATAGTCCCCATCGTCCATACATTACGCCCTTGTATAGGTTGAAAGTCCAAGCCTCCAAAATGATCTGACTTCAACTATACTTCAAAATAGAGGTGCTCCTAACGCCTCTTCGTCTATCCACTAGCGTTGCACCGTCTGAGTGCCTGAAATAGTTGCCCACAACGTGGGTCAGTACTCAACTTGTACTGGTGAGCGGGATGAATCCCACTCGACTAAATCGATACGAGCTTATTAGGGGCGATCATGCATTAAGATTACTTCTATAAAGAAGCAAGTGAATTCAATTCATATCAGTTGCATGTTTTGACAGAAATAAAAATAGCATTGAATCCAACCAGTGCATCGATTGCTTACTCAACCGATGCACGCCTTCCCTGCAACGAAACACAAGTATACTTACCATCTGCACAAGACAATAAATTAGCATGTGTTCTATTCTATGCGATCATTGGTGTGATCGACACCTTAGGGACATATTCCAAGCATTAATGGCGCGCCCTATCAGCCCGGGTAGCAAGCCCCGCTGGAGGTCCCGCAATGCATCGTGACGAGCACGAATCAATATTTCCCTTCGGATCGATACGGTTCCAGTGCCCCAGAAATCCGTTTCGAGGAAATGATAAACCTTGTGCACAAGTTGTCCCAGACCATGCAAATGCATGAACATTTTATATCTCACACAATGCATCGAATTAAACAGATGAAGTAAAGCAGCAATATATATATCTTATGCAACAGTTCATATTTTCTCAATGCGGTATTCCGATTTTGATATCCCATGGGTCCAAACTCTATCCGAGGCACCAGGTCGTAACCAACAACCAAATTCCCATTCCAACCAACTGAATTTATAAGGTGTGCAAGCATATAGTAAAATTAGTCTACAATTCCCATATTCCTTTCTTAGTGGCTGGCATGCATTGTGGCTAAGCATTTCCTAGGCGTCCAACCGGGCATCATCGAGTGAACGTTTGAAACATTAGAGATGTTGGCGTGAAGAAGTAGGAAAGAAGGGACCAAACCACTCACTGGTTAAGGGAAAAGTTGCTGAAACAAGGAATCCCGCCTAGCGACGATCAAACGTCAGTTACGCGGACCTACAACAGCACGAGCACCGAGTTAGAATTCTTGCCTATCCTTCCTTGCCGAACTCCCCAAAATTCAAGCTCCAATCAATAAAACCAACAGCGAAAACCAAGCAACTCGAAAGCAACACCAAATCAAATCCCAAAGCGGCAATCAATAAAACCAAGCAACCAAACACGAAAACTATTGGACTCGTTTCAATAGAGGCCTTTTCATGAGTTAGAAAGGATCATCGCATTTCGTCCGTGGCAATAAGATGCCAGAGATCTAAGCATACTCTGACGGACTAGCCACAAGCCCAATTATATAGTGCACATCTCGGTCGGATCGGGATTTGAGGCACTACAAGGGCAAAAACTACATTGAGATCAATGAGGAGTTGCAGAATATCAAAAATTCTATAGATTTTTTCTTCCTTAAAAATAAAGAGCAGTGTACGAAGAGGCAAAATAATAAGTAGTGTTGTAAACTTTGTTGTCTTCATGGCAAACTTTGTTGGTATCAATATGTTTTGGATATTGTAATTTTGGTTATGAAACTCGTGTGGCATGTTGTAACTCTTGGTTATCAAACTTGTGTGGCATGTGATTCGAGTTTGTGTTTATGAAACTTCCATGGCATCTATAATACGTGTTTCTATGGTGTTTTGAGATCTAATCAACTGTTGTGAAACTGTTGTAATATTTGTGATATTTGTGAAACTGTATTGCTCTAACATATAATTATGTCATTTATTTATAATCAACTATTGTGATATAGCCATTTCGGCCTGTCAAAATCATACTAGAATACAGTAAATTTGGACTGTCATAAATTTGGACTGTCAAAAAACTTGACAGTCCTAATTTATGATAATATTGTCAGCTAGTTGACAGTCCTAATTACGGTCAATATATATTTTGGCACAATTCCTTTAGGACTTTCAAGCATCATATAGAACTGTCAACATGTTGACAGTTGACAGTCCTATATGATGTTAGGACTGTCAAATTTCTTGACAGTCCTAAAGGAGTGGGGGTATAAAATATGTAAACACAGAGAGTTTCAATTAGGACTGTCAATTAACAGTCCTAAAGTAGTAGGGGTATAAAATATGTAGACACGGAGAGTTTCAATTAGGACTGTCAACTTTGTTGATATTCCTAAAGGAGTAGGGGTATAAAATATGTAAACATAGAGAGTTTCAATTAAGACTGCCAACTTATTGACAGTCCAAGCTAGCTACAGTAGGACTGTTAATATGTGTTGACATTCCTACATGATGCTAGGACTGTCAAATTTTTTGACAGTCCTAAAGGAGTGGGGGTATAAAATATGTAAACATAGAGACTTTCAATTAGGACCGTCAAATTGTTGACAGTCCAAGCATCATGTAGGACTGTCAACTTTGTTGACAGTCTTAGAGGATATACTAGTACTATGGAATTTTTACTGATACACTGAAACTTTGGAAATTTCATATGGATATATCGTTTCTATCATTGATATAATTCACTGTATACAAAAGTGGTTCAACATTATACAAAATTATACTTTAACCAAAGTGATACAAAATTATACAAAATGATACAAAAGTGCAAAATGTAAATAGCCCACTCGTATTAGTCGATTTGAACATCAAAATGGCCAACGGGCATGTCTCTGGGCTCCTCCATCTTCAACAACTTTTTATAGAGATTTATTTTATCCATAAAAGGTGTCGTCTAGGCGATCGTTGCGTCAGGTGCATGCTTTTACCAAATTGTTGAAGGTGGAGGAATAGAAGAATGACCGATCAACCTTGGTATGACAAAATGGTTCCTGATATATCCTAGAAAAGAAATCATTGTCACTCTTCACCACGGTCATTATCGACAACTGCATCCAATGTTGATCAACAACATCTATCGGAATAGGTCTAGATTGACGACGATATTCGTTAATCTCATGTACACAAGGGAGGCCCAGCGTATGTCGATATAAATAACTGTAAACCTCGGGACCAAATTCCATGATCTTTGACCTACCTATCTCCTCAAATAGTAAGCCCAATTCCTTGTGAGATATTACATGCATTAAAGCATCCAAAAGGCGTTCATTTCTATGTTTATGCTTTGTAATATTCAGGCTAATCTCAAATTATGCCTTAATCTCATTCATCGTCTGATCTAGCATTAAATTGATAACTTACCAAATGGAGACAAAATTATCGACCGATGACCTTAGATATTATTTTAATTTTGCATGTGATCCTTCAACTCGGTTGGTGGTTACTATGCCATAATGCTTTACTATATCCGTCCATGCTAGGACAAAATATTCTTTATGCGGTTCTGGCCATTTATCTTTGATATAAGGAATTCATGTCAGCTCCCTCGTCTCCCACTTTTCTTTGAACAAGTATCATGTTGCGTCGTAACTGTCTTTCGTACTGGCTCGTCATACAAGATTCCAATCACTATAGAATTCCTGGAAACGGTCTATGTCAATTTTACTATCCACCTTTCTGAACTTCAACTTACATTATGATTGGATATTCCGATTGACATACCAAGTGCATAATAGTGTATCCGCATGAGGAAAGATGATAACTATAACATTAATTATGGCATATTCTCTATCAGTAACAAAAATAGACGGCTCTCTGTGTCCATTGTAAAGTAATTTTAGTTTTCTAACGACCATGTGTAGTCCTGAAGTTTCTCACTCTTCATGAAGCCAAAAGCAACTAAATTTTTTTTTCCCGCATAGGCGAAGCCAACAACGTGAAAGAGATGTATCTTAAACTTATTTGTCTTATATGTACAATCAAGAACTAATACGTCAGCGGAGGACCAAGCCAAATGTGTGCAATCGGGATAAACTCAAAATATTGGAAGGACTTCATTACTCTGTGGATGTCTTCTATGATACTCCACATAATGATTCTCGACAAGCAACTTTAACACTTGTTACATCGCCATTCTTGTTTTCTTACTTTTAGAGTTTCATTTCGATAGTGTAGATTGACTTCATTGTTGGCTTGTTATTCTCATATTCGAGTCGTATGACTGAATAAATTTGTCTAGGTGCAACTCCTAAATTGGACAAATCTTCAACTATCTTCCGCTCAACATTGTTCAACCGTCCAACATAGCGATGTGTGTTTCGGCAATAACATGATTGTGGATTTCATTCTTCACTTGGACTATCCATTTCACATCTTCTATGTTTACAATAGAGATCTTGAAAGAAAAACTATATTTTCTCGTACCAACGCTTATGTTTGAAAATTTTCTTTGGGAAACTATATCTTTCTTTCCATGATACCTAAACAAACCACCTCTTCACATCCAAGCTCTATAGTTTTGCGTTCCGGCCGGTCTCGGGCTGATCTTGATATAACAATGACTATATTATTTTTTCGTCCAACTTCTATGCACCAATGTAACGCTTCTTCATTTGATTCAAAGCAAATATCGGTCGAGAATAAATTATCTATATCAACGACAATTGGAGGAGGTACCACAATATCGGAAGATGATAACCCCAATAATAGAAATTAAAATTAATAAAACTGCTTAAAATTAAAGCAAAATATAACTGCAGGAATTTAGAACTGTAGAAAATTATGACAGTTCTAAGATTAACTAGGACTGTAGGACATGTGACAGTCCTATGGTTTGTCATAACTATAACATTTTCTTACAATCCTAAGTAAAAAAAAGGACTGTCGCATGTTGAATAGTCCAACTTATTTATAGGAGTGTCATTTAGTTCAACTGTCCTATAACCAAAAAATTCGAAAATAAATTGTCAAATTGTTTACCAAAAGTGCTTCGGAAGAAATGAGGAGTTCTTCGGCCGTAGCGGAAAGAGGATTTAGTATATTAGATGACCCGATTTCTTCGAGATGCATTTCTTCTACATTGAACACATATAATTCAATTTTTATATGTGGATCTAATGTTTGAAAAACCTAATCATCGTAGTTAATCGATGACATATCAAATCACGGTTGAATATTGTAACTTTTTTTAGTGGGATTAGAATTTTGATCTCCAATCTTCACTTTAGTGTCTAGGGTTTTGAGAATGGTTAGAAATTAGGTTTTGGAAGAACTGAGAAGAGAGCATAGGGAGAAGAGAGAGCTTGGAGAAAATAAAAGTCATTGAATTTTATATGAAAATTTGGACTGTCATAAAAAAAAAGAGTGACAAACTTGTAAATAACCTGGAAAAAAATTGAACTATCCTAATCAATATATGTTGTGCCTATAGAATTAGCCTTTATTTTCCTATACTTTATTTGGGTTTAGATCCTTTGTTCGTGTAGTGCCTCAAATCCTGATTCGACCGAGATGTGCACTATATAATTGGGCTTGTGGCTAGTCCGTCTAAGTCGTAGTTTAGATCTTCGGCATCCTCTTGCCATGGACGAAATGCGATGATCCTGTCCAACTCATGGATAGGCCTCTATTGAAATAAGTCCAATAGTTTTCGTGCTTTGTGCTTGGTAATCTTGATTGCCGCTTTGGGATTTTGATTTGGTGTTGCTTTCGAT
The DNA here is from genome assembly GCA_036927795.1 of Iris macrosiphon. Classification (NCBI taxonomy): domain Eukaryota; kingdom Viridiplantae; phylum Streptophyta; class Magnoliopsida; order Asparagales; family Iridaceae; genus Iris; species Iris macrosiphon. Next base: position 157,539,029 of record JAYESA010000009.1, read on the forward strand.
TTGCTTGGTTTTCGCTGTTCGCTTTCTCGTTTGGAGCTTTGATTCTTGAAGAGTTCGGCAGAAAGGATAGGCAAGAATTCTAACTCGGTGCGCGTGTTGTTGTAGGTCCGCGTAACTGACGTTTGATCGTTGTTAGGCGGGACTCCTTGTTTCAGCATTTTTCTCTTAACCAGTGAGTGGTTCGGATCCTTCTTTCCTACTTCTTAACGCACACATCTCTAATGTTTCAAACGTTCACTCGATGATTCCCGGTTGGACGCCTAGGAAATCCTTAGCCACAATGCTTGCCAGCCACTAAGAAAGGAACATGGAATTTATAGACTAACTTAATTATATGCTTGCACACCTTATAACTTGAGTTTCTTTGTAAAGAAAATTGGTTGTTGGTTACGGCCTGGTGCCTCGGATAGAGTTTGGACCTACGGGATACCAAAATTGGAACACGGCTTGAGAAAATATGAACTGTTGCATAAGTATATATATTGCTGCTTTACTTCTTTTGTTTTATTTTATGCATTGTATGATATATGAATTGTTCATGCATTTGCATGGTCTGGGACAACTTGTGCACAAGGTTTGGCTTTCCTCGAAACGGTATTCTGGGACACTGGAACCGTATCGACCCGGGGGGGATATTTGATAGTGCTAGTCGCGATGCATTGCGGGACCTTCAGCAGGGCTTGCTACCCAGGCTGACAGGGTGCGCCGCAATGATTGGAATAAGTCCCTAAGGTGTCGATCACACCAATGACCGCATAGAATAGAACACATATTAATTTATTGTCTTGTGCAGATGATAAGTATATTTGTGTTTCGTTGCAGGGAAGGCGTGCATCGGTTGAGTAAGCAACCGGTGTACTTGTTGGGTTCAATGTTATTTTTATTCCTAGCAAAACATGCAACTGATATGAATTTAATTCACTTACTTCTTTATAGAAGATCATCTTAATGCATGCTCGCCCCTAATAAGCTAGTGTCGATTTAGTCGAGTGGGTTCGTCCCGCTCACCAGTACAAGTTGAGTACTGACCCACGTTATGGGCAACTATTTCAGGCACTCAAGCGGTGCAACGCCAGTGGATAGACGAGGAGGCGTTAGGAGCACCTCTATTTTGAAGTATAGTTGGAGTCAGTTCATTTTGGAGGCTTGGACTTTCAATCTATACAAGGGCGTAATGTATGAACGACTTGGACTATCTGATGGAGCGCGCCCTGCCTTTTGAGTTTCCTTTTGTAATGCAAATCAAGTAGCCAAGAGACGCATCAAATGTAAACTCTATGTAAATTACTCTGAATTATCAATGAAAAGCATGTTTCTTCCTATACTTGTGTTCAAATATCTGTGAATGTGTTTTCTAAATTGTGTTTCAAAATGGGTTCCTATCACTGCACGTTCTTGCCTTGTGCGAGCGCAACTCCAGGCTCGCACGACATCATGTCCTAGCGAGGACGATCGGTTCCGTAAAGGATCCAGCGAGAACGATTGACCCTTATGGGAACGGGACATGACAGTTCGATTAGCTTAACTATGTTAATTTTTTCTAGTCTACACTTGCATATTTTTTCACCAGCAAGCTATGACTTAAGAATTTGAACCAATAGAAAGAAAGGCCATCATGAAACCATCTTCTGCTAGGAAGTTTTACAAATTCAATCCAAGCACTCTTAGACTCGGTTTTAAATTTTTTATCTATATATCATTTTGAATAGAATAATAATATTTATTGTTTCAAAATATTTTTCTAACCATTTAATCATATATGACAGCTAACATGACATATTAAATAACATTAAGCGACATCTAACATAACCGTTGATATGATAAATTTTAACCAAAAAATTATTCATCCAATTTTTTTAATATTAATATTAATATTAATATTAATATTAATATTAAAGTTAAATTTAATATTAATATTAATTTTATTTTAATAAAAAATTTAATTTTAATTTGATTTTAATGTTAATTTTAATTTTATATTATTGTTAAATATCTCTAACTCATGTGGTTAAAGTGAGAAATATTTTTTTGATTGGATGAATTCGATTCCACGATGGAGCGGTTTTTTTTTTTATATAATTTATTCAAGAAGTTAAATAGGTTCACCTAGATTCCTGTAGGATTGGATGGGTGTTGTGCCCGTGTGTTGTTAAAAACAAATATATATATATATATATATATATATATATATATATATATATATATATATATAAAGTACTGTGGATGTGCTCATGGAATGTATATGTGAAAATGAAAATATCATGATCTGAGTTTATAAGATTTATGATCATGGAAATTATGGATAAAAGGGCCTTGTTCATTGAATGTAAAAAAGATCTGTGAGTGGGAGGACGCTCACACTCTATAAGCTATATTATACCTGAATTTTTTTATTTTCAAATATTTTTTATTTATTTTTTAAAATTCTCAAATATTCTTAAGCCGGAAAAATGTCTAAAATCGTTAGGGTATACCAAGAAGTTGTGTAAGGTCCTAATCTGTCGGGCCAGATCGAACCGGCACGAAAATTGGGTGGACGGACCTACTCAGTCAGGTCTAAGGGTAAAAAGAAACAACGTATCACATGGCACAGTAGACTTTGAATCGAACCGTTTCGATCCAACTGGCCCATTTGATAGATCTATAACCACAATTAAAAATAAAAAAATTTGAATTATCTTCCATTTTATTTATCCATCTTCAGAATGTACGGCACATTATTTTTATAATGTACAAGTTTCTACACTTTTGACAGAATTCGTCCATAATTGACGGTAAATTAATTTGAACGAAAAATTTGGATAAAAATATCCCTCTCTTCTCCCCTGCACTTGATCCCGCACCCCCGAGCTCGGCCCCACCCTCCTTCCCCTCGCCGCGCTCGACCCTGCACTCCCCCCATCCACGCCACCGTCGCCGCCCTCCCTCCCCACGTCCCCAACCCTGCCACCCCCCCTCCTCCCCGACACCGCAACCCCCCCCCCCTCCCTACCCCCGCCCTCCCCGTCACCGTGATTGCTGCTGCTACTCACGAGCGTTCAGCAGCGAGCGCACGGCTACAATCGCGGTGGAGAGGAGGGCGCCGGGGGGGGGGGGAGGAGGAAGGGGGGTGCAGGGGTGGGGAGGAGGGCGACGGCGTTGTCGGGGAGGAGCCGTGGGGTTGGGGACGGGGGCGGCGGCGGTAACGGAGAGGGGGGAAGGAGGATAGGGATGAGAGGGAAGAGGGGAGGCGGGGGCAGCGACGGTGGCAGGGAGGAGGGGCGGGGTGGTGATGGAGGGCGATGGCGGGGAGGGGAGGGGAGGGGAGGGGAGAGGAGGCGGGACGGCTGCGGTGGAGGGGGTGAGAGGGAAGAGGAAGAGAAAAATAAAGGAGAAGTATTTTTGTCAAAAAAATTTGGTCAAATAGATTGACCGTCAATTTTTGACGGATTCCGTCAAAAGTTGAAGATCTTGTACATTATAGAAAAATTGTAGGATACATCCTGAATATGGATAAATAAAGTGAAAGATAACTCAAAATTTCTCAAAAAAATAATATCACAAATACAGTAAATCTTTACAGTCCTATGTTAACGAGAATGTCTCGAACATGAAAATATACCAATAGTTACCGATATAGACTTTCGAACATGAGCAGTTTTACATCCGGACATCACCATTACATTTAAGAACATCCAACCATGATATTATTAATTGTAAGAACGCGACAGTCCTAAGTAATATTGAATTTGTGGCTGTCGACAGAAGCACAAGGTCTAATAATTCATCATGTCAAACTGATTTTGTGGTTGAGCCGGGCCTGGACTTCAGTCCGATTGGGCTTGGACTTCGGACTGGATCGAACCTCTCTTATACGATGAGATATGAGGCCCAACACTTCAGACCCATTATTAATCGATTTGGACCGCCACATGTCGATTTTTTGGGCCGGGCTCGTGCCCCGCTCCGGCCCAATTGATGATTATATCGGGCCATATGTCTATATGTTAGAACAATTAACCTACATAATAGAAATTCGGTATCCAGAATACTATATAGTCAAAAAATTTATATTATCGGAAATCAATTTTCAAGAAATAAATTTTTCTAAAAAATTATATAACCATGTTTGGTGACTAGATAAATATTCTCGAAAAAAGTAAACAAAAATTTAAAAACTAAAATAAAAAAGATAAAAAACCAAAAAATAGAAACACAAAGAAATTTAAATAAAAACTAAAAAAACAATAAAAACCCAAAAAATAACAAAATATGAAAAATAAAAAAAAGATAATACAACAAAAAAAATTAACGAAAAAAATAACAAAAATAACAAAAAAAAAACAAAAGAAACAAAGGAAAAACTGGAAAAAAAAATCAATCGAGATAGATTTTTCATGTTTTGTAGGTAAATTATTTATTCAGGTATTCGTAACTCCCATTTTTTTTTTTATAATCTAAACCAAATATGAAAATAGATTTTCTACCAGAAATTTGTTCGAAAATAAGAAAAAAAATTCTTGTAATATACATCCGCTAATACTATTAGTATCTCCCAATATTTTCACACTTGAAATCATACTCTTTCTGATTTGAATGAAGTGTGACTGACTAAATATTTCGGCTATGCTAGGATTACAACCACATGCCTACAACTTTCTTACAATCGCCACGTGGCGGCCACGTGGTTTCCACATGGCGGCCGTCCATTGGAGGAGAAGAGAGAGATGGGACCCGGTGGCTATTCGGGTGGTCGCAACGTGGCCGGAACGCCACTTGGTGGTCGTTCACTGGGGAAAAGGTGGGGCCGGAGGGTGGCCCACATAGCAGGGGGTGAGAGGGTTGTAAGAAGGTTGTGAGCATTTGGTAGTAAACTTAGCATTGTTGTAAATATTTAATTCTCTCCTATCAATTGTCATGTTTCATTTAAGTCAAGAGCCAAATGTTTGTATTTGTGTCATGGAGCTCTAACTCCATTTGTAATCTTTCAGTTACACTTAAAGTTCTTGTTCTGTGAACCATACATCTAGTTCATAACTTTGTACTTCTGTTACAATTGTTGGGATTATCTAACTTGGTTTTGGGAACTTTAGTCCCACATTGGAAAACCACCAAACTGTATATCACAATATATAGTCATACTTTGTATTGGCGTATGCACATGAGGTGTGGTGGCTCATGTGGGGTGATTTTTCTAGACGATTGAAGTTTGAACCTCAAAGGAATAATTTTTGTTTTTGTCACTCTCTTTGGAAATTCCTTTATGAGATAAGCCCCGCGAATCGGACTTGGAAGAAGGACGCAAAGCGGCGATTTGATTGCGCACTTTGTACTTTCGAGTTGCATGAGCAGTTGCACGCATTACGCGCATTTGTTGCACAAGTTGCATAAGCGGTTGCAGTCATGGGCTACTGCGTGCATGTGTTGTTGTGCAGTTAAGTGCATGCACATGCACATAAGTGTGGGTTGAGAAGTTCTTATGCCGATTGCGAAATTTGAATTATCAATCACGATTTTTTGGAGTTGGTATTTTAGTCCCACATTTGTCAGGATTAGAGTTAGGATTTCCACCCATCCCTATAATTGACACTTCATGCCTCATTTTGGATATAGAAGGAAAAAGAAAAAAGAGGTCCAATGAGTCCGTTCGTGTCATACACAGAGGTGACTATAAGCGTTCTAGAAGTTCTCTTGTGAACTTACTAGTTCTTAGGAGCAATTCATCAATATGGGACAAATCTTGCTTTGAGCAATGCTAGTCTTTATCACCCCAGTAAGAATAAATTTTATTCTACCTTCTTCTCCTTCTTTCTCTATCTTGTAACGTTCTATCTCAATATTGCAATTGTGTTTGCAAGGAAGAACAATTTTGTTAATCTTCAAGGAGTTTTTCGTTGGAATCGAGTTCTTCTAGAGAGCAAGTTTTGCGTGAATCTCTGAAACTCGATAACAACTTCAGGATTAAATAGGGAGAAAACTTTGTAGTTTATCGTGAATCTCTATTCCTGGCATATGTGATCCATATTTAATCTACCTCAGGACTAATAATCTCAAAGCAAGATCTGATAAAGATGAAGAACAACCATTTAAGTCTTCTCGATACAAGTTTTTAACAAACTTGAGAAGTTTAACGAGGAGAATTTCAACATCTAGAAGAGAAAGATAAGTCTTAATCTTCAATTCATAAATATTGATTAAGTGTTGACATATTTTGAACTAACTCTTTCGAAGATTGATAATGCCCAAAGGGTTGATGAAGCCACTTATCTGCAAATGAAGTGGAGGAGAGACAACAACCTCTGCAAGTTGTTGATTCTCAACTCTATGGAAGATTCTATGGCATAATCATACAACAAGATTTTTAATGCAAGAGACATCTGGGAATCTCTTGAGAAGTACTATAAGTCTAATAAGAAGAGATCCAAAATTTACAAAGTTCTTTAAGATACAGTTTGAGGATGACAAGGTGATGTTGCCTCAAGTCAAAGAGTTTCTCAAGTTGCGACAAAAACTTGAGGATGAGGGCTTGCCCTAAGAAGACAAATTCAATGTAGGGGACATTGTCTCAAAGCTTCCTCCTAGGTGGAACAAGTTCATTACGGACATGTACCATAAGAAGATGAAGATCGAGCTATAACTCCTTTTGCACTGGATCCGTGTTAAAGATGAGTTGAGGTCTCAACTAAAGGTGGACACTCTATCCAAGAAATTAGCTAAGGCCAACATGGTGCATGATAGAGACTCTAAGGGAAGGCAGAAGGCTTCCTTCAATAACAATAAGAATGACCTCAATCATAAGAAGGTGAAGTCAGTTTCTTTCAAGCCAAGGTCCAAGTCTGACATAACTTGCTACAACTGTGACAAAAAGGGCCACTACAAGAATGACTATAAATCCAAGCCCAAACTAAATGGGTAAGTTGAACCTAATAAGGTTGATATGATTGTGTAAGATGACTCAACTTGTGTCGACACTGACTAATGGGTGGACTCGGGTATATCCTTTCATGTGTGCTATAAAATGGAGTTGTTCATCATGTACAAGCCTAATTCAAAGAAAGTTTCAATAGCGAACAAATCACAAGCTGATGTACTAAAAATTGGGACGATAGTGCTGAAGCTTACTTCGGGGAAGTCTTTAATGCTTCAGGATGTGAAGTATGTACCAGTGATTGCTAAAAACCTGATCTCAGAAAGTTTTCTCTATTACGCAAGCTTAAGGATGTACATCAATGTAAGTCAGATGGTGATGTCATATAAAGGAACATACTTCAGAAAAGTATTTTGTACCGAAGGGTTGTTCAAACTTTAGCTATAACTCAGTCTGAAAATGAAAACATAGTTATTTCTTCTAGTTATCCTCTTGAGTTATGGCATAATAGGCTAGAACATATGTATTATAAAAGAATTAACAAGATATCTAGTCTAGGACTTATCTCCAAATGTGGGTGTGACGTCTATGTGCAAAGAAAGATAATCAGAAAATTATTCAAATGGGTCAACCGACGCACAGATCTTCTATATATGGTGCACTCAGATATTTATGAATTCAAGCAATTTTTCATAAAGGCTAGGATAAAGTATTTTACCATTCTTCGACAACTTCTCAAAGTATGCATTCGTCTATCTTCTTAAATCAAAAGTTGAAGCGTTCGAGAAATTCAAGGACTTTAAGGCTGAAGCTGCGTGTCAAACAGGACAATAACTCAATAGACTTAGAAGTAATCGAGGTGGAGAGTATCGTTCTCTTGAATTTGCTTTGGTATGTAGAGAACATAGAATTGTCAATGAGATAATTGTTCCATATTCTCTTCAATCAAATGGAGTTGCATAAAGTAAGAAATAGAACATTGAAAAAGATAATATACTCCATGATGTTGATTGAGGGACTTCCAAACTACTTCTGGGGAGAAGCTGCGTTTACGGCTACTTTTATACTTAATAGAGTTTCGTATGCAACTTTGTACTTTACTTCTCATGAACTTTGGTTCACGGTTAGACCTAACTTGAATATCATTCGAGTATGGGAGTGTCTAGCGTATATGAAGCTTCCTATCACGTCTCAGTTCCAAAACTCAAGGGACTAGTACGTGACTTGACCAGCTGGTACGAATCATTAGATAACCACCACATAAAACTTCCATGATTTGTACGTACATTGTCTATAAATGATTCAAGTCCATAAAATCTAGCACAAACTACAGGCAATCTATATATCATCCATGACAAATAAATATCAACTAAATCAAATAGATAATGATGAATAAAAATATGAAAAGTTCAAATTCTTCAAGAATGTAAAAGGCGTCCGGTGGAGATAAATCCACTACTAGGAGACAAAAATTAAAAAACAAGAAAATAAAACTAATTCTATGCTAAAAATAAACTAAGCCTTTGCAGGGCCATCAACTATTGACATACCCTCGGGTCCAGGTCCATACGTCTGCGGGTAATCCTCGTCTGCTAAATCTGGAAAGGGCTCCTCAGTGGGACGCAACAAGATACATAGAAATATGCCAAAAGTAAAGTAATGAGCATTGATGAGAACATAAAATATCATATTTTTATTCTTTAATGTATACTCCTTTATGCTCATTTGATGTCTAAAGATACTCATTATTTTTATATTTTGATCTAGGATGCAATTGGAGTCACTAAATGCAAAATGGAGCTAATTATCAATTCTGGACAGTTCTGACACCTTATAGCAAAATGGTCATAACTTGCTCATCCGAAGTCCAATTGAGCTAATCCAAATTGATTCGGAAAGCTTAGTGATATAGATACAATTTTTCTGTTTTGAGTTTTTCTAGATTCTTGCTAAATCATGGACCAACTCAGGCTTGAAGTTGAGTCAACTATGTTATGCACGAAAAGTGGAGCTGAATTAACCATTTCCCAACTTGTTCAAAGATTTTATTTTATTGTTTGGGTTGTTGTAACTCTTAGAGAATTTGTGGAAAGATATTGTGATCTTCAAACAACTAATTTAGAGTCTATAAAAGGGGTAGAGATCAGGAGGAAATAAAAAAAACAACAACACACAACTCTTCTTCTTCTTCTCCAATATTTATTTGAAGTTTTCATGAACGTGTGGAGCTAAAAGTCTTGTTGGTCGAAGGAAACATAAGCCTTGGAATCAATAAACTTGTGAGATCTAAATTATTTTCATATGTTTTATTTATGCTTTGAGTATTGAATATTTTTCTATGCCTACTTTCATGATTGTTTGGTTTAATTACTAGGAGGCCTACTAGTCTATTATCCATTTTGATCTACTGCTAAATTAGACATCAAATCCGTAATTGTTTGATTTTTCTAATTTATGAAGCAACAAAGATTTAATAAACTGTTTTGTTTTATTAGATCTTAGGAGAAAAACTTTTGACAAAATTAAATGCAACCGCTTGTGCTTGTGTTATTTTGCTTCATCGATCTCTTTGTTCTTTAAGAAATTACTAGATTAAATCTTCAGCGCTTGTCTTGGATTATTTAGTAATTAAAGCTAATTAGTTCGCTTGTTTCTAATTATCTAAGCCTAAGAGAGAGAGAAAATACTTCCAACGGTGAATATTCAAAGTATGATAATTTATGTTTGCATCAATGATCAATTTTAAGATTCTAATGGTGGATATTGACTGAGACCAACATTTTTTTCTTTTGATTATTTTAATATTTTAATTGTTTTTAGCTCTTTTAAATTTGCTTTGATCCAAAACTCTCCCCCCCATCCTATTTCACATAGCATGAAGATCAACTAATTACTCTTCGTGGGAACGATCCTTACTTTTACTACTACATATTATTTCAAGAGTAAAGGTTTTATTTTTGGGTGCCTACGACAGCACGCCAAATTTTGGCGCCGTTGCCGGGGAGTAATTTTAGTTATTTTTTGTGCCTTTTGTGATCTTTTCTTATAATTAAATTATTTTTGTTTATTAGCAAAAAAAAAAAAATATTCTTATATACTTTTCTGAATTGTTTGCTATCATTTTATTACTTGTTTATGATTGCAACTCGATCTTCTAATCAAAGTGATTTTCAGAGTGATCCAGAAATAGAAAGAACTCTGCGCAGGTTAAGAAGGAAGCTAAAAGAAACTCTAACGAGAACGACCCTGCTACGGATTTCTTACTCTCTCGTAAATCTAATCCTGAAGAATAGGAAGTCATGGCTGCAAATAGAACTTTGAAAGAACTTGCAGCCCCTGATTTAAACCAACACCCTTTATGCATTACATTTCCTACTTTAGATGCTACTACTAGTTTTGAATTAAAATCTGGACTAATACATTTATTACCCACTTTTCATGGCCTTGCAGGTGAAGATCCTCACAAGCATCTAAAGGAGCTTCATGTGGTATGCACAACTATGAAACCTATGGGGGTATCCGAAGAGCAAATCAAATTAAGAGCCTTTCTGTTTTCTTTAAAGGATTCGCTAAGGATTGGCTCTATTATCTACCCTCTGGGAGCATTGTAACATGGAACGAAATGAAGAGACTATTCTTAGAGAAGTACTTTCCCCTTCAAAGGCGGCCAATACTCGAAAAGAAATTTGTGGGGTAAGGCAACACAATACAGAGTCTCTCCACGAGTACTGGAAACGTTTTAAAAAATTATGTGCAAGTTGCCCCCATTATCAAATTAGCGAGCAGCTACTTATCCAGTACTTCTACGAAGGCCTTCTACAACTGATAGAAGCATGATAGATGCTGCTAGTGGAGGAGCTTTGGTAAATAAAACTCCTGAGGCCGCAAAAAAATTAATTGCAAATATGGCGGCAAATTCTCAACAATTTGGCACTAGGCTAGATCTTCCATCTAGGCATGCTAACGAGGTAAATATTTCTTCCCTAGAATAATAAATTGCTAGTTTAACGTCACTTGTTCGTCAAATGGCTGTAGGTAACATGCAAATAGCAAAGGCTTGTGGGATTTGTTCAGTAGCAGGACATCCAACTGACATGTGTCTAACTCTTCAAATGGTGTCCAATGAACAAGTGAATGTGGTAGGTGCTTTCCCTGGACAACTGCAAAGGAAGTACGATCCATATTCAAACACTTACAATCCAGGATGGAGAGATTATCCCAATTTGAACTATGGAAATCCATAAATAAAGCATCCTGTCAATCAAAATCGCCCAAGTTACCAACAGTACAAGCAGCCATATCCTAAACAACAATCAAACCAAACTTCTAACTCTGATATGTCTTTAGAAGATATTGTTAAGTCTCTTGCCACTAATAATTTACAATTTTAACAGGAGACAAGGGCTAGCATTCAAAGCTTGGACAATCAAATGAGCCAAATGGCTATAACAATTAATAAGCTAGAGGCACAAAGTTCTGAAAAACTACCATCTCAAACGATAGTAAATCCTAAAGAAAATGCAAGTGCAATCATTTTGAGAAGCGGTAAAGAGGTTGACATTCCAGTAAAAGAAGCACCTGCAACGTCAAAACAAGAAGAAGAGAAAAGCACCGTGGCAGACATGAACGTCCCCAATGATGATGAGGTACCCAATTGTAAGTTTTTACCCCTTTGTGAATATAATCCAGTACCTTCTTTTCCTCAAGCTTTAACAGAATATAGAAAAATTGAACAAAATAATGAGTTATATGAGACTTTTCGTAAATATGAGGTAAATATTTTACTTTTAGATGCTATCAAACAAGTACCTCGCTATGCTAAATTTTTAAAAGAATTGTGTATAATAAAAAGGAAACAAAAGCTTAAAGGATTTGAAAAAGTAAAAGTTGGGGAGAGTGTTTCTGCAGTAATTCAAAGAAAACTCCCTACAAAATACAAAGATCCTGGAATGTTTACTATCCCTTGTAAGATAGGTAACAATAAATATGAGAAAGCCATGTTAGATTTATGAGCTTCTATCAATGTCATGCCATATTCTATATATGAATCTTTAAATCTTGGACCTTTGAATAAAACTAGTGTTGTAATTCAATTGGCTGATAGATCTAATGCCTATCCTAAGGGAGTAGTCGATGATGTTCTTGTACAAATTGATAATTTAGTTTTTCCTGTTGATTTTTATGTGCTTGATATGGAAAATGGCGATCAAACTGCTCCAATTTTATTAGGAAGACCATTTTTAAAGACATCCAAGACTAAGATAGATGTTCATAGTGGCACACTTACTTTGGAATTTGATGCTAAAATTGTTAAATTTAATATTTACGATGCCATGAAATATCCTGATGACGATAATACTGCTTATTCTATTGATGTGGTTGATTCTTTAGCACATGATATTTTTGAACTTGATGGCAAAGATGTATTGAAAGTGGTCATTAGTGAGCATCTTGAAAAAGAGCATAAGGGGTTAGTTTTGAGTTCTGATTTGCAGGAAACTGTTGCAGCATTGAATAATTTTCCAAAAAATACAACAATTAGGTAACGTTTCTTATATTTTATTACCAATTTCTAACAAGAGGCCTTTACCCTCTGTTTTGCAGGCCCCTATTCCAGAATTGAAGCCTCTCCCTAGTCACCTCAAGTATGTATTTCTTGGAGATGGAGAAACATTTCCAGTGATCATCTCCAATAAACTTAGTACACCACAAGAAGAAAAGCTTGTTCAGATCCTTAAGGAGCATAAGACGGCTATTGGTTGGACAATTGCGGATATAAAAGGAATTAGCCCGTCTACATGCATGCATCGCATCTTACTTGAGGAAGGAGCAAAACCTTCCCGTCAACCGCAAAGAAGATTGAACCCACCCATGATGGAGGTAGTAAAAAAGGAGATCCTAAAACTTCTTGAAGTTGGAGTGATCTATCCTATTTCGGATAGCCAGTGGGTTAGCCCGGTGCAAGTGGTTCCTAAAAAGACCGAGATAACTGTCATAAAGAATCAAAATGATGAGTAAGTTCCCACTCGTGTTCAGAATGGGTGGAGGATTTGTATAGATTATAGAAAATTAAATGCTGAAACCCGAAAGGACCACTTTTCTTTACCTTTTATTGATCAAATGCTTGAAAGATTAGCTGGTCATTCTTACTATTGTTTTCTTGATGGTTATTCAGGTTATTTTCAAATTGCAATTGCTCCGGAGGATCAAGATAAGACAACTTTTACATGCCCATTTGGAATTTTTGTATATCGTCGTATGCCATTCGGTCTTTGCAATGCCCTAGCTACTTTCCAAAGGTGTATGGTTAGCATATTTTCAGACTATGTTGAGCATATTATAGAAGTATTTATGGATGATTTTATAGTTTATGGAGACTCTTTTGATAAATGCTTGCATAACCTTACACTTGTTCTTCAAAGATACATAGAAACTAATCTTGTGTTAAACTCTGAAAAATGCCATTTTATGGTTGACCAAGGGATAGTTTTGGGTCATATTGTTTCATCTAAGGGAATTGAGGTAGATAAAGCCAAAATTAAAATTATTCAATCTTTACCTTATCCTACCAGTGTGCGGAAAGTTCGTTCTTTTCTTGGACATGCAGATTTTTACCCAAGATTTATCAAAGACTTCTCCAAAATAGCGTTACCCCTTTGCAAGTTGCTACAAAAGGATGTAGCTTTTGAATTTGATGAAGCATGTAAAAAGGCATTTTGATACACTAAAGAAACTATTAACTTCTACCCCAATTATCCAGCCCCCTGACTGGAACATGCCTTTCGAGATAATGTGTGATGCAAGTGATTATGCAGTAGGTGCTGTTTTGGGTCCAAGGATTGGAAGAGCATCTCACGCCATTTATTATGCTTCAAGAACTTTAAATGAGGCGCAGAAAAATTATTCTACTAATGAAAAAGAACTTTTAGCTGTTATTTTTGCTTTATAAATTTTTTGATCTTATTTGTTTGGTACTAAAGTCATTGTTTATTCTGATCATGCAGCTCTTTGCTATTTGATGACGAAGAAAGAGGCAAAACCAAGGTTAATTCGATGGATACTTCTCTTAAGTGAATTTGATTTGGAGATCAAAGACAAAAGAGGGACATAAAATCGTGTTGCAGATCATTTAAGTCGCTTAGTTCATATGGAGGATGAACTTTGTCTGCAAGAAACATTCCCTGATGAGCAATTGTTTGCTTCAAGTGTGACATTGCCTTGGTATGCAAATATTATAAATTATTTGGTTACTAATATGTTTTTTTCTGGCTTGTCAAAGGCTCAAATAGATAAGATCAAAAGTGATGCTAAATACTATGTATGGGATGACCCATACTTGTGGAAGCGCTGTGCAGATCAAGTGATAAGAAGGTGCGTTCATAAAAATGAAATTATTTCAATTCTCACCTTTTGTCATTCTTATGCATGTGGAGGACATTTTGGAGCTAAGAGGACGGCAAGAAAAGTATTAGAATATGGTTTCTATTGGCCGTCTTTATTTCGTGATTCATATTCTTTTTATAAAACATGCAACAATTACTAAAAGACAGGTAATATATCTCAAAGGAATGAAATGCCACAAAATCCTATACTATTTTGTGAAATTTTTGATGTTTGGGACATCGATTTTATGGGACCGTTTCCTGTATCTTTTGGTTATGTTATATTTTGTTTGCTGTTGATTATGTATCAAAATGGGTAGAAGCTAAAGCTACTAGGACTGATGATTCTAAAGTTGTTTCAGATTTTATCAAATCCAACATATTCTCCAGGTTTGGGATTCCAAGAGCCTTAATAAGTGATCGAGGCACTCACTTTTGCAATCGAACCGTGGAGACGTTGCTGAGAAAGTACCATGTGATCCACAAGGTATCAACTGCCTATCACCCACAAACAGGTGGACAAGCGGAAGTGTCAAATAGAGAGATCAAGTCCATCAATGAAAAGACGGTCAATCCAAGTAGAAAAGATTGGAGTTTGCGCTTGGATGATGCTTTGTGGGCGTATAGAACTGCATACAAGACGCCTATCGGTATGTCACCTTACCGGTTGGTGTTTGGGAAACCATGCCATCTTCCTGTTGAGTTAGAACACAAGGCTTATTGGGCTATCAAGAGTTTCAATATGAAGGCATATAAAAATGGAGAACATAGGAAGTTACAACTACAAGAATTGGAGAAAATTCGCAATGATGCCTATGAGAATGCTAGAATTTATAAAGAGAAGACGAAGGATTTTCATGACAAGACGATCTCTAGGAAGGTGTTTCAAGTTGGTCAAAAAGTCCTTCTATACCAGTCACGACTTCGTCTGTTTCCGGATAAATTGCATTCTCGTTGGATTGGACCTTTTATTGTTACTAATGTTTTTTATCATGATGCAGTTAAAATTCAAAGTTTAGAAACTTCCAAAGTGTTCAAGGTAAATGGCCTAGGCTCAAGCTTTTCTATGAAGGTTTCAAAGTAGAGAATGTGGATGAATTGGACCTTGAGGATCCAATTTCTACCAATTGAAGGTGGAAACATCCACGACAATAAACAGAGACAACCCAAGGGGAGTTTGTTCTTATTCTTATTCTTTTATTTATTTATTTATTTATTTTATTTTGTCTTTTCCTTGTATTTCACCTTACATTGGGGACAATGTCAGTTTTAAGTGTGGGGGAGGGGATTTACTTATTTTAAGCATTTTTAGTTCGCAGTTTTTCTAAAAAAAATAATACTAATTTTTTTTATAAAAGAATTTTGTTTTTTGGTTTTTAATGATTTTTGGTTGTGTATGTCATGAGTAAGATTCAACTAAATTTAAAAAATTCATAACATGATTGAATAAGTAATTTTTTTTTTTAACTTAGAATTAATTAGTTTAGTTATTTTTTTATTGAAAATGGTAGTATCTAAATTAGTAGACAAAAGCAAGTGAGGATTTGAGCCTTTAGACTGACACATCAGTCTCATTATTCTTTCATGAGAGATATTCTTCCACTGATTTGTTTTTCTTGAACTTGCTTTGATTCTTTTCGAGGTCACATTGACACATTCATGCATGAACATGATTAAGGCCATCTTTGTTATGCGTTACATAAGCCAAATAGCCCACCTTGTAATTAATTTTCTTTTTGTTGAACCCCTTTGAGCTTTATTGCCTTTTTTTTGTATACCCACATTACAAGCTTTCAACCTATAATATTTATACCTTTACCCAAGTCGCAAAGCTAGTGGAGCATTATTGATCATTATGATATGTATGGGTGTACGAAAAAAAAGTGTGGGGGTGTCTAAATTTATGGTTTGGTTACAACCAACAAATTGGAACATATTTTCATCCTAAAATTTTCTAAGTTCCATTTTGTAAAAAAAAAAAAAATATGAGTGAGAAAAAGAAGAGAAATAAGAAAAAAAAATGGTGGAAGTTGTTTTACATTGTTTAAATGCTTTAAAAGCCAAATTGAAGAAGAAGTTAAATTGAGTGGTTGATTTTACATGTTTTATATTGAGCTTGAGTTGATTCATTTTTTGCTCCACTAGTTTTGATGGCTTTTGAGCTACACTCCCAAATATATCCCACCTTAATCCTAAACCACGTTACAACCCATGAAAAGTCCTTATGATTTATGTTATGCATGTGATCCCAGTGGTGGAGAATGAGAAGATATGCAAGCTTATGGTAGATCATTTCTTCTGGATAATTTGAGTGAAATATATACCTTCAAACACATGAGAGTTGAGTGTTTATTCCCGTGAGGGTTTACCTATTTAGTTTACTCCATTTTCAAGTAAAAATACCTACTAAGTAATTAGAAGTTGTTTAAAAATATATGTTCATGATATGTTATGAGTTTTGAAGAGCTTGATTATTTTTTTATTTATGACATGGCAACATTGATTTCTTTTTGGAAAAATAAATTAGAGTTTCGCCCGAGGACGAGCAAAGGTTAAGTGTGGGGGTATTTGATGAGAACATAAAATATTATATTTTTATTCTTTAATGTATACTCCTTTATGCTCATTTATTTTTATATTTTGATCTAGGATACAATTGGAGTCATTAAATGCAAAATGGAGCTAATTATCAATTTTGGACAGTTCTGATACCTTATAGAAAATGGTCATAACTTTCTCATCCGAAGTCCAATCGAGCTGATCCAAATTGATTCGGAAATCTAAGAGACAGAGGTACAATCTTACTATTTTGAGTTTTCCGATATTCTGGCAGAATCATGGACCAAATCAGGCTTGAAGTTGAGTCAACTATGCTTGCACGAAAAATGGAGCTGAATTAACCATTTCCCAACTTGTTCAAAGATTTTATTTTATTATTTGGGTTGTTGTAACTCTTAAAGGATTTGTGGGAAGATATTGTGATCTTCAAACAACTAATTTAGAGTCTCTAAAAGGGGTAGAGATCAGGAGGAAATAAAAAAATAACACACAACTTTTCTTCCTCTTCTCCAATATTCATTTGAAGTTTTCATGAACGTGTGGAGCTAAAAGTCTTATTGGTCGAAGGAAACAGAAGCCTTGGAATCAATAAACTTGTGAGATCTAAATTATTTTCATATGTTTTATTTATGATTTGAGTATTGAATGTTTTTCTATCCCTACTTTCATGATTGTTTGGTTTAATTACTAGGAGGCCTACTAGTCTATTATCCATTTCGATCTACTGCTAAATTAGACATCAAATCCGTAATTGTTTGATTTTTCTAATTTATGAACCAACCAAGATTTAATAAACTGCTTTATTTTATTAGATCTTAGGAGAAATTTTTTTGACAAAATTAAATACAATCGCTTGTGCTTGTGTTATTTTGCTTCATCGATCTCTTTGTTCTTTAAGAAATTACTAGATTAAATCTTCAGCGCTTGTCTTGGATTATTTAGTAATTAAAGCTAATTAGATCGCTTGTTTCTAATTATCTAAGCCTAAGAGAGAGAGAGAGAAAATACTTCCAACGGTGAATATTCAAAGTATGATAATTTATGTTTGCATCAATGATCAATTTTAATATTCTAATGGTGGATGTTGACTGAGACCAACATTTTTTTTCTTTTGATTATTTTAATACTTTAATTGTTTTTAGCTCTTTTTAATTTTCTTTGATCCAAAACTCTCTCCCCCATCCTATTTTACATAGCATAAAGATCAACTAATTACTCTTCGTGGGAACGATCCTTACTCTCACTACTACATATTATTTCAAGAGTAAAGGTTTTATTTTTGGGTGCCTACGACAGTACGCCAAGCATGCAAGAGAGACAAGAAAGTAAACAGGAAAGATGTAGTATCCCGCTCCGCGATGGCGCTATGTATAAGAGATATCGCTTTGTTGGCTCGAGCAAAATCCTTCTCGAAGAGTTTTTTGATCGAAACACAAGACGATTGATCTGGTTGAGTGGGCAAACTTCATTCTCTGATTCTTGTATTCCTTAATAATGAATGCGAGTTTTTGTAATACTTGTGGCTAAGTATAGGATGTTCACATAAAAATGATAGAACGAGAACATGTATGCTTAACTAGAGAACTTATAATGCTTGTCATAAAAAGTCCCGTGCCATGCTAAGTAAAAGAATAGAATGTTGCATGCTAAGTTACATGGATACAACTATCGAACAAATAATTTATATGTTAATAAGAAGAGTAATAAGATGTCATAACTTGTCCATTCTTGTCTGCTAAAGTTAGAATGAACCCCTGCCATGCTAAGGAGTAGATTAGAAAGTTTGCTTGAACATGATCTATTTTATTGCTATGATAAGGTAGAATTACATGCTTAGAATACAAGAGATAGAAATTATATGCTAGATTTATAGAATTATTTTTATGTTCGCTGATAATATATTTCTCTTGCCTGTTTCCTTATATCAAACTACTAAAGATAGAATTGTATAAATAACTCGTACTGTGTGCTATTGAACCTATAGATGTATTGAAAAGAAAGAAGATTGAACCTATCGCTTTATTGAATAAAAGAGATTGGAGAGTTATTGGCTCTATCACTTGGTTGAAAACTCTGATTGTTTCTTGACATGTGCAACATATAGTCTTTATCTGATAGAATTGCATCCATGCATTAGTATGACAACTTGTGCAAAAGGTTTATCTCTCGAGCGGTTTCTGGGGCATTGGGGATCGTTCGGCCTGGGAGAGATCTGGACACCCTGAGGCTAGAAGTCCTTATTTATGGGAGGGTGTGGCTATTAGTGTAGTGCTGAACCATGAGTCCCAAATACTATTTTAAGCATATTTTAGTATAGAGCAACCATGTACCTCAGCAGCGATTAGCCGATCTGTCATTAGTGAGATGGGCTTGTACGTCCCAACTGCTAATCCTGGGGATCCAACACTCGAGGGCCATCATATAGTTAGGGCGCATGCTAGGTTAGCCTTCTTGCATACCTAACTGTTTGATGTAGGGACGAACAAGGAATATAACTTTATTCATATATACAAATTGTTGCTTACTTGTATGACTGTTGCAAGGATAACCTTTCGGCGAGGGGTAAGAATCACTACTTAAGTGATATAGTGATTTAGCTTACTATCTTGTATTGCTCTTAGACTTGCATATTTAACTTGAATATGTTGCTCCATTCTTGTATAAGATGAATAGTCCACTAGATCACAGTTATTTTCCCTAAAGAAATTGAATATGGCTCGCGATACATGTTGTGCACTACACGATAGAATACTGCCACTACTGTATACTTGAATATATTGAATATACAAACTGTTTTCAAAGATATATTTTCGAAAGAAGTAAACGGACTATGATCCTATACTGCATGAAATAAAACTAGATAAAAGTACAAGATCACTAATAATGTAATATTTTATCATATGCTTACTTAGTGTTGGTTTTAGAGAGTGTTGTTTCTGTTCGTTGTATTTTTACTCACCAGTCCTTTCCCTAATATGCTGACCCCACCAGTTTGCTTGTTCGCTGGTACTGAATCATCCGAAGAAGTGATAGCATATCCTCATCCTCAGGAGCAAAAAATCTGGAGTCGATTCCTTGAGCTGTATCGAGATATTTTGAGATGCTTTTTAAAAAGGGATATAATGTATGGAATGATTTCATTATAATATCGGCCAAGAGTCGCTTGTAACACTTCTTGAATATCAATACAGAGCTTATTTTCTTATGCTATTGTGTTATTTACTTTTCTACAATATTGTGCCACTGATTCTTACTTAAATAGCCCACTTGTCCTTGTTCAAAGTCTTGGCCTTGTGCAAGAACAACTTAGGCTTGCACGGTATCATGCTCAGGTGAGGACGGACGGTTCTGCAAGGCGCTAAGCGAGGATGATCGGCCTCTGTGGAATCGAGGCATGACATAATGGTATTAGATCAACTTGATCCTTTAGCCATTTCGTTGCTTCGCTTCAACTTAATATATTTCCTTGCCAGTTGATATCGTTGCCGCAATGAACATTCCATACAATAAATCTGTAAATATTCTGAAAGATGCCGACAAATTTTTTTGGATTATTTTATTGCTTGAGAAATACGATTTGTGATTTCTGATTGCTAGAGTTTTATTGAGTTCTGATTGCTAGAGTTTTTGATTGAGGATGGCGGGGAATGAGGACTATCGCTACTCTAGATATCGAAAGTTTCTCCTTGAGGTTCGAGGACAAAACTTTTTTTGGTGGATAATTATGTAGTGCCCCGCTCTGCGATGGCACTATGAACAAGAGATATCGCTTTGCTGGCTCGAGCGGAAGCCTTCTCGAAGAGTTTTCCGATCGAAACACAAAATGATTGATCTGGGTCAGTGGACAGAAATTCAGAACTTCATTCTCTGATTCTTGCATGCCTTAATAATGAATCTGAGTTTTTGTAATACTTGTTGCTAAGTAGAGAATGTTTGCATAGGAATGATAGAACGGAAACATGTATGATTAACTAGAGAACTTGTAATGCTTGTCATGAAAAGTTACTTGCCATGCTAAGTAAAAGAATGGAATATTGCATGTTAAGTTACATAGAAACAAATATCGAATGAACCATTGCCATGCTAATACGAAGAGTAATAAGATGTCATGACTTGTCTATTCTTGTATGCTAAAGTTAGAATGAACCCCTACCATGCTAAGGAGTAGAGTAAAAAGTTTGCTTGAACATGCTCTATTTTATTGCTAAGGTAAGGTAGAATTAAATTGTCACGCCCCAGTCCCAAAATACGTAGGACTAGGAACACGTAAGCATGCCAGCTGCATGGATATGGTAACTCCAATATATGGAAACTATAACCCATGCGTACGCTGTAATATGAATATCAATCCACAAGTAGTATAAAATGTATTACAAGTCACAGGGTACAATCTAAATCTCATCCACAGAGAATCAATATAAATAAATAACCAACATCTATATAATTAGATCTCAATAAGAAGTATCTAAAGATGATAGTTGGGTGGAAACAAATCCACTACCAACTCGAATGGAAAAGTACAACACAATAAACATAATATAAGAATACCAGCTAACAACTACGGGCTCGAAGAGAAGACATCCTCGAAACTTATATAACCATCCAGATCTGCGCTCCTGCAAATACTCAAGAACAGATACACCTGGCAGAGGACCAGGTCCTCAGAGGGACGTAACAAGATACAGAAAAGCGAGACAATTTGAATACAGTAAACATGCATATAATTTGAAAATAAATAAGTACGCTGTACAAGACAATCTATATGAATGCAAATAAGGACAACTTTTTTGACGTATGGGCAAGGGTAGGCTACTCGATCTAATCCTCACAACTCATACACTCGTCAGTGGACATAATCAGCCGACATACCTCTGGGATAGCGACCCTCGGACTCCATCAATCGACATACCTCGGGGGTAGCGACCATCGAACACGACCACCATAGTGCGTGCTAGTTACTACGGTTTACCAGAGTGGTTAAAAGCCCATACGCCTAATAATTGTCCTCGATGATACTAAGTGCCATGTGTGTGTCAACATATCTAATACATAGTAATGACTGAAAGAAAACTACACATGCAAGAAATACACAGAAATACAATAAATATACAGAAATATACTAAGCATGCAAAATACTGTAAGTAATTTGTCAAGGTATCTTGCCTGGTCTGAAAAGGATGAAGTCCCAACTCAAGGCGTCGTCCGATCTACCCGTCACATAAATTAAACAAGTTAGGTTATAAAAGTGGGTGAATAGTTTTCGCTATTTTAACTCTGAATAAAATAACCTAAAATAGTATTTTAATCTTATTATAATCTGATTTTATTGTTAAACCCTAATTTTGGTCCAAAGAAAATCAACTTTACGGATTTGTGATCCATGGCACGCAAATTGAGGCAATCCGTTGACCAAAAAGTCAACCAACTCAAATCCTGGATTTGTGAATGGAATCCTATAGATTTTAATACTACATGAACACCATATTCGACGGTTTTATAAAATCACAAGTCGGTAAAGAGTTATGTCCACTAGGGCACACAGATGATAGTTTTTGGTGGTTTTCTATTTACGTCTACGTTGCACAAATTTTACAGTAGAATAAACTTAAATTTTAAATTCTGGAAAAATACTTTTCTGGAAGTTCATCATGTCAGCTTTCCGAAACTTTAAACGGTTCATAATTCTGAGTTCAGGATCTCCCAAAATCTCGAAAATACCAAAATGCGTCTGATTTCGAACAACTGACACTTTTAGAATTTTCTGAAAAAATAGGTTCTGAAATTATTAAAATAAATTATATAATCAGAAAACTAACCTTGATATAGTTCTAACAAAAAAAAACTGGAGTGCGTTTGGAGTCAGGAGCTAGGAGATATCGTCTTTTTAAGTCGTCATAACTACTAGAAAATGAGGCTGAAATTATGACGAATTTTGATCTTTTTGGACGAAAAAGTGGTGAATTTGGGGGAGAAAAATATAAAGGATAAGTTATTTATAATGGTGGACACTACTTAATTGAATATGACTAGGATTGGTTAATTTGGATAGGGTTATGATCAGTTTAAATAATGATAGGATATGCATGAAGTTACTTTCCTAGTAGGCTCAGGATTTGAATTAATTTAAAATAGAGTTTGAGTTTATCTCAATAATTTATAATCTTAAATATAATTAAAGATAATTCAAATAATTTATGTATAATCTTATTAATATCTATTAACACTAAATTATTATCTATCTAATATTAAGACTATATATATCCAAATAAATTCAAAATTATTTTAAAAATCTAAATAAATTTCTTAAAATTATAAATAAATTACAGAAAAATATAATTAAATAATTTAACCTAAAATAAATATTTGGTAGGAATAATATGTAAGTATGGTCTCAAAGTAAATCATGAAAGTCCTAGAAATTTAGGTTCCCAATGTTTTAATTACCTAAAAATTCTAAAAAAATCTACAAAACTCTAAAATAGCCTAAAAATAATTCTAAATAAATATTTACATAAGTAAATATACTAAGAAATTTATTTTCTAATTAACTAAGAGAATACTCTAAAGTAATTTAATATCTATAATAAATATAATAATATAAAATATACATAAAATATCTATTTTTGGTGAGGGGGTTTACAATCTACCCAACTTAAAAGAATTTCGTCCTCGAAATTGACACTAACCCATATTCATAATAAATCACTATAGCTATTACACTTTATTGTTATCTAGCAGTGCTTCCTAAAAGTTATGGTCTGCCATTCTAACACTTTCTTATTATTGTCCATACACTATTCTATCATCCTCTAACTCGTCTATACTACCCAACTTATAAAAGTTCCACTAGTAGTCAAAGTCTTTTGCGGCTATTGTCTAGGTTGTAAGACGAATTTATTTATTGGGTCGAGAATCTTGGGATACCTATCTGGAATCTCACAACCATAATTTTTCTCCGTAACCGTCAAGTATCGTAGTCTAATATTGCCATGCCACTTGACCAGTATGTCTGCAAATACTTCGACTACTCTACTATAATGGTCTAGCTGCAGTTGTCGCTACTTTGCTAGTGATTTGTCATAGTCGTCAGTTCATAACAAGTGCCTTCAACTCTTTCCTAAGCTTAGTCTAAGTTTTTGGGCAATAGTTAAGGTCTTGACTAACTTTATAACTATTAGGAGTACGAACTATTTCAACAATCTAACAAATTTCTATTAGGCTAAAGGATGCTACTTAAGGGTTTAATTAATAGGAGAATACAAATATTGCTATAGTGTATATACATAAGGGTTATTATTAAGTACTCATCTTTTAGTTATTAATCATTCACTAACCCATTTATGTTTTTAACTAACAAAATAAGGGTGAGGTGGAAGTAATTCAAACAATTCATAATGGCACGAATGGATACGACTATGATAGGAAGATTTAAGCACGAGATAAGGAATGGGGATGGAAGAGAAGATGGGCTACCCTAAGGGGCGAGACGGTGATAGAGAAATAATACTACTACTGCTACTCGCGCCATCCATTAGCTTCGTGGATATGCCATCTAGGTAGAACATCAATATATCCTCATAACTGCTAAACCACCATATATATAATTCTACGTCTATTATGCACCCAAGATCTCGTGTCACAATGGGGGTCATGAGTATGAACTGACACATATAGCTAAGGTCGTACCTGTATCTATGACTTTCTGTGCCCGCACTTCTTATTTGTCATCATGAGTGCTTGGCCTATGGGGTATATCTGGTACTATCCGTGTATCAACTTATACTAAGCATGAACATTCATCTTTCCAAAATAGGAAAAGACGGAGAACACAATAAAGAGTTCAAGGAGGAGGTGATAGAATACAAGTACGAGATTCAAAGAAATTAGAGAATTCGAAAGGGAGTTGCCAAGGCAGTTGTGGATTGAAACCTTATTTTGGTAAATTTCTATTCTCATGTTCATATCAGAACAGTTATATACCTGACATGATATGCTCTGACCAGTCTAGAGGGCAAGTATATTTGTCTAACAAGTTGAGTCAACTATATCTCAATCCACATAAGGTAGTAATACAAAGAGCAAACCAAGTGCACTACGGTTGATCAGACCATAATACACCGATTCTGATTTAGACAATGTATTAGTGTGGGCCCCCAATAATACATATGTCATGAACAAGCTCAATAAAAGAATAAGCTTAAAAAACTAGGCTATAATAGCAGCATAAGTCGAGGTAGCAAAAATATAAGTATGCTTGATTATGATGGAGGAAGGTACAGAATAATCTAAGTTCACCAAGAAGATCGATGTTGTGCCTCTACAATTGCCATACTAATTCCTTGTCTAAGTCTAAAGTCAACCAAATGGGTATATGGGCCTATAAGTTCTACAGTCCAGAATAACACTAAAGTTCTATAGTCTGGATAAACACTATTTTTTTATGCAAGTCTATAGCTGGTGTCCTTCAGTTATACTTCATTAATGGGGCAATAGGACTATGTGTTACTAGGTTATGAGACATACTATCCAACTTACAATAATTTAACTAATAGTGTTATTGAATACTAGAGGGTATATACCTAGTATAAGTCATCTTCCTAACCTCTATCAAGCACGAGAGAAGATCGACGTTGAGAATGGATCAAGAAAGATGCAATGCAAGCAATCAATGAGAATGCGAAATAAAATCAAGGGAGGTGATAAATAAGTGGATGAGATCCTATATTCTAATCCTATGCGCAGGCTTGCTCGGTACAGTGACGTAACCGAGACAATATGCTCTCGACCTGCATGGGCCACCACAAAAACATGTCACACCCCAGTCCCAAAATACGTAGGACTAAGAACACGTAAGCATGCCAGCCGCATGGATATGGTAACTCCAATATATGGAAACTATAACCCATACGTACGCTGTAATATGAATATCAATCCACAAGTGGTATAAAATGTATCACAAGTCATAGGGTACAATCTAAATCTCATCCACAGAGAATCAATATAAATAAATAACCAACATCTATATAACTAGATCTCAATAAGAAGTATCTAAAGATGATAGTTGGGTGAAAACAAATCCACTACCAACTCGAATGGAAAAGTACAACACAATAAACACAATATAAAAATACCAGCTAACAACCACGGGCTCGAAGAGAAGACATCCTCGAAACTTATATAACCATCCAGATCTGCGCTCCTGCAAATACTCAAGAACAGATACACCTGGCAGAGGACCAGGTCCTCAGAGGGACGTAACAAGATACAGAAAAGCGAGACAATTTGAATACAGTAAACATGCATATAATTTGAAAATAAATAAGTACGCTGTACAAGACAATCTATATGAATGCAAATGAGGACAACTTTTTTGACGTATGGGCAAGGGTAGGCTACTCGATCTAATCCTCACAACTCATACACTCGTCAGTGGACATCATCAGCCAAAATACCTCTAGGATAGCGACCCTTGGACTCCATCAATCGACATACCTCAGGGGTAGCGACCATCAGACACGACCACCATAGTGCGTGCTAGTTACTACGGTTTACCAGAGTGGTTAAAAGCCCATACGCCTAATAATTGTCCTCGATGATACTAAGTGTCATGTGTGTGTCAACATATCTAATACATAGTAATGACTGAAAGAAAACTACACGTGCAAGAAATATACAGAAATACAATAAATATACAAAAATATACTAAGCATGCAAAATACTGTAAGCAATTTGTCAAGGTATCTTGCCTGGTCTGAAAAGGATGAAGTCCCAACTCAAGGCGTCGTCGGATCTACCCGTCACATAAATTAAACAAGTTAGGTTATAAAAGTGGGTGAATAGTTTTCGCTATTTTAACTCTGAATAAAATAACCTAAAATAGTATTTTAATCTTAATATAATCTGATTTTATTGTTAAACCCTAATTTTGGTCCAAAGAAAGTCAACTTTACAGATTTGTGATCCATGGCACGCAAATCGAGGCAATCCGTTGACCAAAAAGTTAACCAACTCAAATCCTAGATTTGTGAATGAAATCCTATAGATTTCAATACTACATGAACACCATATTCAACGGTTTTATAAAATCACAAGTCGGTAAAGAGTTATGTCCACTAGGGCGCACAGATGATAGTTTTTGGTGGTTTTCTATTTACGTCTACGTTGCACAAATTTTATAGTAGAATAAACTTAAATTTTAAATTCTGGAAAAAAACTTTTCTGGAAGTTCATCATGTCAGCTTTCCGAAACTTTAAACGGTTCAAAATTCTGAGTTCGGGATCTCCCAAAATCTCGAAAATACCAAAACGCGTCTGATTTCGAACAACTGACACTT
Organism: Iris macrosiphon; assembly: GCA_036927795.1. Lineage (NCBI taxonomy): Eukaryota > Viridiplantae > Streptophyta > Magnoliopsida > Asparagales > Iridaceae > Iris > Iris macrosiphon. The sequence goes on from JAYESA010000009.1 coordinate 157,566,151, forward strand.
TTAGAATTTTCTAAAAAAATAGGTTCTAAAATTATTAAAATAAATTATATAATCAGAAAACTAACCTTGATATAGTTCTAACAAAAAAAAAAAACTGGAGCACGTTTGGAGTCCGGAGCTAGGAGATATCGTCTTTTTAAGTCGTCATAACTACTAGAAAATGAGGCTAAAATTATGACGAATTTTGATTCTTTTTGGACGATAAAGAGGTGAATTTGGGGGAGAAAAATATGAAGGATAAGTTATTTATAATGGTGGACACTACTTAATTGAATACGACTAGGATTGGTTAATTTGGATAGGATTATGATCAGTTTAAATAATGATAGGATATGCATGAAGTTACTTTCCTAGTAGGCTCAGGATTTGAATTAATTTAAAATAGAGTTTGAGTTTATCTCAATAATTTATAATCTTAAATATAATTAAAGATAATTCAAATAATTTATGTATAATCTTATTAATATCTATTAACACTAAATTATTTTCTATCTAATATTAAGACTATATATATCCAAATAAATCCAAAATTATTTCAAAAATCTAAATAAATTTCTTAAAATTCTAAATAAATTACAGAAAAATATAATTAAATATTTTAACCTAAAATAAATATTTGGTAGGAATAATATGCAAGTATGGTCTCAAAGTAAATCATGGAAGTCCTAGAAATTTAGGTTCTCTATGTTTTAATTACCTAAAAATTCTAGAAAAATCTACAAAACTCTAAAATAGCCTAAAAATAATTCTAAATAAATATTTACATAAGTAAATATACTAAGAAATTTATTTTCTAATTAACTAAGAGAATACTCTAAAGTAATTTAATATCTATAATAAATATAATAATATAAAATATATACAAAATATTTATTTTTGGTGAGGGGGTTTACATAAATGCTTAGAATACAAGAGATCGAAATTGCACTCTAGATTTATAGAATCATTATCATGCTCGCTGATAAAAAATTTTGCTTGCCTGTTTTCTTATATCGAAATGCTAAAGATAGAATTGTATGAATAACTCGTACTGTGTGCTTTTTAACCTATAGATCGATTGAAAAGAAAGAAGATTGAACCTATCTCTTGATTGAATAGAAGAGATTGAAGAATTATTGGCTCTATTGCTTGATTAAAAAATTTGCTTATTTCTGGACATGTGCATCATATAGTCTTTATCTGAGAGAATTGCATCCATGCATTGGTCTGACAACTTGTGTACAAGGTTTATCTCTCGAGTGGTTCCTGGGGCACTATGGATCGTTCGACTTGGGAGAGATCTGGACACTCTAAGGCTAGAAGTCCTTATTTATGAGAGGGTGTGGCTATTAGTATAGTGCTGAACCAAAAGTCCCGAATGCTATTTTGAGCGTATTTTAGTGTAGAGCAACCATGTATCTCAGCAGCTATTAGCCGATCTTTCATTAGTGAGATGGGCTTGTACGTCCCAACTGCTAATCCCAGAGATCCAACACCCGGGGGCCATTATATAGTTAGGGCGCATGCTAGGTTAGCCTTCTTGCATACCTAACTTTTTGATGCAGGGACGAACATTATCATGCCCCAGTCGCAAAATATGTAGGACTAGGAATACGCAATATGCCAGCCGTATGTATACGATAACTCTAATGTGTTGGAAGATCGTAATATATACGTACGCTGTACATAAATATCAAATCTACAAGTGGTAATATACTGTCAACACAAGTCACACACAATCTATATCTCATCCAAAGCATAAATAAAGAAATAGAAAATAAATAATTGAATCTCAAATATGAAGTATCAAAGAATGATAATCGGGTGGAAACAAATCCACTGCCAATCGACTATACTAAAAACAAAATAAGAGAAGAGATCAAACTCTAATATAAGATAAATGTCAATAAAAGAAATAGCAACTAAAATATCTATCAGCTGCGATAAATCAAAGGTACTTTGGAGGTAAGATCTCCTCAGTCTGGTATGAAGCGTCTGGTCCGAGTCTGTACTCCTGTGGATAATCCTGCCCGCCAATACCTAGAAAGGGACCAGGTTCTCAAAGGGACGTAACAAGATATATAGAATAAAGTACTGAAAATAAACATCCAATGGGTCGCCTAACTATCTATGTGAATGTACTTTGAGAACAACTTTCCAACACGTGGACTATTTGGACAAAATGGGATTGGCATGATTCTCTCGGAGATTCAGGGGCCTGAAAATCATGACGTCTTTTGAACGTCAGAGGCCGCCTGATAATAATAATAATATATAGTGGTCATTATGACCGCGCATTTCCGACGGAGCGTGCGGGTTACACAAGGAAAGTACAAAGAAACCAAAACGCCTTACTTGTTGTCCTTCCCATCCCATGCTCTAAGCATGTCATATTCATGATACAATGATACCTCTAATAACTGCCAAGGCTTCTAATAATGCAAATTCTATCAGCAGTTATCCCTATCCGTCGTATGTCCCATACGTACCAGTGGCCAGCCGAGTACGCAAGTCCGTGTCCTACATGAGACTCACACTCGTGTAACAACTGTGTCATGGCCAATGAAACATAAGAATACCTCATGATAATGGGACGGTCTCATAAAACTAGGTCAACATGCATATATATAATAAAAATAGACTACGACGCCACCGTCGTTGCACCCAAGTTATTCTTGGACGCGTAGTTTATATAGGAGTTACAATATATGAACTAAATGACAGGAATAAAATGCATACACCATATGAAATATAAATCACAGTACAATGACAAGGTATACTTGCCTGGCAAGCAATCTGTGTAGTGTAAGCGTCTAGACGTCAAGTACACGTGATCAAAAACTATGGCCTCCGAATAAACGTCTTCGGATATTGAAATAAATATCACCAACATTCCCGGAATCAACGAGATAGCTAGAAAACACTACACTTTCGTCCAATTTGGATATAGGGGCAAAACAATAATTTTAGGTCAAAACGGGTTCCACATATGGCCCACTTTGCACCGAAATATGTGCTAGGGGTAAAGGTCACTAAATGGGACAAATTATAAGTCAAACAAATTTTAAACGTCAATACGAACTCAACAGTATGTCCAATTTTTTATTCCGGTGAGCCGAACACAAATTTGCCCTTAAAGTCAACCGTGGACCCGTAAATAGGTGGCTTGGTCAACTGTCTCAGAATTGCGTAAAACTTGGGTCACAGGACCAGCGTGATACCACGAATCCAATGGTACAAGTTTTGTCACATTCCGACGAGTGTACACAAAATAGTGTAGTATTTTATAAAAGTTATGATACGGGAACTTTTTACGGATACAGGTTAATTCCGACGTGCACACACGTCCGAATCAGTTTCTGCAAAAGCCCACACGTCAGGACATACCATACGCATCTTTTGGTGCAATTGGTATGCGACGAGGCGGTCCCGTTTGGCGGAGCGCGCTCCGTATCATAATTTCTAATATTTTAAAAACAAGTTTTTCTCAGTTTTCAACCTAATTTATCTCTGAATTTAACACAAAATAAAATAAACTAATTAACATGGAATGATCTCGGTTATATAGACTTTATATAGCAGAAAGTAGATTTTAATTTGGATGTCTATGGCAGAAGATATCAGTCTCTAAATATAGGTTGTTGAACAGTTTATAGCAGTTTAAAATATGTGGTTTTTCCTCAACTTGGCTTCGATTTGTACCTAGTGTTTAACGCTGTTCGATAGAAACTAATTAACAGAGTTTAGAGAGGGATAGGTTATGATCATACCGGTGAAGACGGATCCAAGAATGATAGAGATGGGACGGGAAACGATACTTGAAACTGGGGTCGTCGTTGCTCGAATCTGCTGCGGTTGCCCGTGCGGGTGACGTCGGTGTGGCCGGCCGGCGGCCCTCCGGTGGCTGCGCGGGGTTCTGGGGTTCGATGTCGATGGTGTAGAGGTGTAGATGACAGCGGCTAGGGTTAGGGTTTAGGATATGGGGATGTATATATAGGTGTATAGATGGGAGCGGGGATGGGTCGCTTGGCCGCGGGTTGCTGAGTAACACGGGTTACTACTGGGAGCGGGTAGTAGTGGGTTGGTCTTAGGAATAGACTTAAGAAGTTAGCTTAAGGGTTAGGGAATTTAGCATTTAGTTAAAAATGTTTAATTGATTAATTTTTCTTTTATTTTCTTTTACTTACTCTTTTAGTTAATATTATATATATTTATGTATATATGTATATATGGTATAAAAAATCCAGAAAAAAATATTAGTACACTTAAAAATAACCTAAAATCCTTCTACCAGGATTTCTAAGATAAAATAAAGTAAAATAATAGTTTTTGTTCAATAATTCTAGATGTGTATTTACCTAGGTAATTAAATCAATAAATTTTGTTTTCTGATTAACTAAGAATAATATAATTAAATTTAATGATTAGTTGAATAATTATAATATTCAAAATTATAGGGTTTTACATTCTACCCAACTTATAAAAATTTTATCCTCGAAATTAAAACTAAGCCACGATAGGAAATCAAGGATGGTGTATGGTAGAAATGAACAAAATAATTTTATACCTTGATCTACGAACATATGCGAAAAATGTTTGCGCATGTCATCCTCGCTCTCCTAAGTGGATTCTCCTGGCGCGTAATGCTTCCATGCCACGCAGACCAAGGAAATAGACTGATTCCTCAACACTTTCTCTCGACGATCAAGGATCCCCATGGGTTGCTCTTGGTATGACAAGCTCGGTCCTATGGTGATCTCAGAGTGGTCGAGAACATGACTGCTATCTGCCACATATCGCCTAAGTTACGACACGTGGAGTACATCATGCACTCCCTCAAGTAAAGATGGTAGTGCAAGTCGATATGCCACTTCTCCCACTCGCTCTAGCACTTTAAATGGTCCAATATACCTTAGGCTCAACTTGCCACGCCCTCCGAACCGAATAGTGCCTCTAGTAGGTGATATCCTTAAGAAGACATGATCGCCTTCTTTAAACTCCAAGGGACGACGGTGAAGGTCTGCCCACTGCTTCTGCCTATCTTGCGCTGCTCGCAAGTGCTCTTGTATCTTTTTCACTGTCTCTACGGTGTTGACTACCAACTCTGGTCCCAGAATCTGACGTTCTCCCACGTCACTCCAACACACGGGAGACCTACACTTTTTTCCATACAATGCTTCAAACGGAGCTATCTGGATGCTCGTTTGACAGCTATTGTTGTAAGAAAACTCCACAAGATGTAGGTGGTCCTCCCATGATCCTACAAAGTCCAACATACAAGCCCTCAACATATCCTCCAGTGTCTGAATAGTACGTTCGGACTGCCCATCTGTCGGCGGGTGATAAGATGTACTGAACTTCAGACGAGTCCCAAGACTCTCCTGCATGCTTCTCCAAAAGTGAGATATGAAACGTGAATCCCTGTTTGACACAATGCTGACTGGAATACCGTACAACCTCACGATCTGCCTCATATATAAGTCAGCCAAAGCTTCTGTAGACTGGCCAACTCTAAAAGGAAAGAAATGTGCGAACTTGGTAAGTCGATCCATTATTACCCATACAGCATCTCGCCCACTTGGATTCTTCGAGAAACCCGTGACGAAGTCCATAGTGATGTGCTCCCACTTCTACTCAGGAATCAGAAGTGGTTGCAGTAGCCCTGCTGTTCTCTGATGTTTCGCCTTCACCTGCTGACATAATAAATATTTGGCCACAAAGTGAGCTATCTCTCTTTTCATCCCATGCCACCAAAAGTGCTATCGTAAGTCACGGTACATCTTGGTGCCTCCAGGATGAATAAAAAATATCAAACTATGAGCTTATGCCATCAGCTCCTGTCGAATCTCTCCATTTGGAATATATAGACGATCACCACATCGTAATATTCCGTCACCATGAATGCGCAATGTCATGACCCGCACCCGATGTAGGGATGCAAGTCAAAAACAACGCCCAGCCTACGCCACAGAATCGGTGGTAGAACGCTGTCTTGGTCTACTATACTATCTAAAATCTCACAATAATATAAAGTCTGCCAATGATAGCTCACACAAAACTCAATCACAATCTAAAGCACGAGAAGATATGAAGGAAGTCTAACTAACTATCAATATATAAATAATAATAGAAATAATATCCAATCTCAACTATAAGTCGAAAATAAATCCGGTACCAAAAAGCTAAAGAAACTAACTATGAAAACTAGTGATCTGGATAAACCTTCCGCCAGTCACTCCAGAACTAATGGGTCCAAGTCTGCACCATCTATAAGTCGAAGTCCATAGTATGTCAGACACCAATCTCTTGGATCCTCTAAAAAATATTTTTCAGTCAAGAATGGAGCAAAGTACATCTCTAACAGCAGTTCTAATCAATGATATAAACTATGTAACAATAAATAGATGTGAATATACAAGATGCATATACATGTACAAGAGATACACAATAAAGGCAATATTGGAAATAAATACAAGAATGAACAATATGGCAATGAACAAGAATATTAATGACTAAGTGAGTGAGTACCAGCTTTAACATATGATCGGCTTGGGAACTTGCACAAGAGTAAATGGCCTGGTTAATTATACGTGCGGTGTATGATCAACACTCACAAGGAACAAGACTTGCATAAGGAGGGTATGATCACATATCTACACTACATACTCCCCAACCCTGACTGGTATAGTGGATCCAACCATGGTATGCTATGGCACGGGATTCCCAAAGAATATAGCGACTCTTTCCGAGAATCAGTGTCTGTACATGCACAAGATAATCAATAAAATAAGACTTGCACAAGATACACCATATACAAGGAATAAAATCGCATGACAAGATTCGGATATACCAATCCGTGTAACCATCGTGTCAAGAAACATGGATATCTACACTAGATACAATGAACATAGAGGATATCATAAATGAGAAACTATCAGAGAATGTACTCGCCTGTGGTTCAGAGCAATGAATATCAAACTATGTCCGTACTGGTGTCACACAGACCTATATATAGAATATTGCATTAATACAAGGTTCTGAAAGGAAAATAAGTTAAACTAGTCAACTTCTAGGTCAACAAGTCAATTCTAAGTCAAAAGTCAAACTTGGTCAACTCTAAGTCAACTATGGTCAACTACCTATTTCTAGGTTGCATAAGTCTAACTCAAGGATATTGGGTTCACACATTATGAATCTAGGCCATACAAGCTACATCTTAGGATACTAAGATACCGTATCTCAGGATACGCAAACAATAGGTAAATATCACATATCTATAATAAAGCAATATTAAATATATAAATCATAATTACAAATGCTAAATGATTATCTTGGTTTTGAACCAACTTGGTATCGCAATACTAAACCTCTATCTTGATACCCAAATCTAATACCTTGGATATCCTTAATACCTTGGCATTTACCTTGGTATCTCAAGGTAATATCACTCTAGTATATATATATATATATTAACTATCCAACTATAACTATAAACTACCATGTATTTAGTATTTATATAATACTATTTACCTTATTTTAGTCATCTTAATACCCACCCATAATTAGTTTACAATTATCCTATTACTATGCCAATACCTACTATTCATACCTTGGTATATCTTGATACTTACCTTGGTATCTCAAGGTAATTGCCAAAACTTCATATACTAACTATTCATCAATAACTATATGTATCAATCCAATACAACTTCTAGTATGTACTAAATAAAATAAATACTAACTACCAACTACCAACTACACACTAAATACTAATACATGTATACGTACATACATACATATCTACATATATATAATATATACAACTAAAGATACTCATAACAATAGATAACTAAAATATGCTAACTTACCCAATAATATTATATGCTACAACTAAATATATTATACATATAGTATACTAAAGCACAATTAAAAAATTAGGAACATATATACGTATATATTAATTATCATATATATATACATATATATCTATCTATATATATTTAATATTTAATATATTAAAAATTGCCAAACTGTCGCTATATACCCTGCCACTGTCGCCGATAAGCTGCTGTGTATATAGATACACTACAGTTTTTATGACAGTTTCCTGTACTGTCACTAAGAACTGTCGCTGAAGCTTCTGATACTCTGCTGATACACTGTTGTTTCAGCGACAGTTTCCTGCAACTGTCGCTGACTGCTGTCGCTGAAAAGCTGCTGTCGCTACTGCTATTTCTCTGCTGTTTCGACGCTTGCTGTTGCGACACTCTCCTGCTGTCGCTGAAACATATATATATATATATATATATATATATATATATATATATATATATATATATATATATATATATATACTACCATAAATAAACCTATACTCTCATAATATTATTATGTACAGATAACTATACATAATAATATACATATATATATACACAATATATATATAACCCAATATATATATCATATGCATAAATACTACTAATAATTATACACACACCCTCACATAGTAACATACACACACATACATATTAATATATATATATATATATATATATATATATATGTATATATATATATATATATGTATATATATATATATATATGTATATATATATATATATATGTATATATATATATATATATGTATATATATATATATATATATATATATATATATATACATACAATTATTCACCATACATATTATATAATTATAATTATAACAACTCATAATATCTATTTACATGCTACCATATATAATTATACATACATATACAAGAATAGCTACTTACAATATACATAATAAATACATAGATCTAAGACACAAGAAGCATAATTATATATACCATAATATATCTATATCTATATATATATATATACAATTACATCCTCCATGAATTTAGAACACAAGAAATAGATCTACATATAATTTGCACAAACACATAAAGAGTATCACACCGTATCCCACTAGATCTAGGATACGCATGTGACACGAGTCCACTACACATCCAAACGTACCCCGAAGGACACGAACAAGTCACATATATTATTTATGAACAATACGAAGAGTCAAATACAAATTTACATGTCCGTGTCAAAATATGACATGTACAAAGTCCCGTGTCGGAGGAAAAACCCCCAAATTAACACGTATCACCAAATTGATGGGATAAGACCTACACGTACCCAATTGTGGATATGACACTAGCCCCAAACACACAAGCACATGCCAAATTGATCAATAGGACCAATTGACACACACAACAAATGTCAATCTCAAAATTCTCCCAAAATTGGCACAAAAAGCACCATAACTTTCTTAATAAGCCTCCTATGAACACAAAACCAAATCCTATGGGTAGCCTATGCATATGGGTTGATTTTTTATGGTTAATTCTCAGATTTAGAACTAATTTAAGGAGAAAAACTGAATTGTATCTATTGGGATATGGATTCCCAATGAAACCTCCAAAATTGGTAAAATTGGCCTTCAACTTGTAGATCCATGCTCCTCTTTGTAGATCCATGCTTTCGTCTTGTAGATCCATGCTCTAATAGCCTCCAATAGTGATTTGGGAAATAATTGGGTAAAAATTTGGTAGAGATTTGGTTGAGAGAATTTTCTAGATCTAGATTTGGAATGAAAAATAAAGAGAAAGAAAGTTTTCATCCCCTTTATATAGGCCTCACTTGCCCCCTCCCTCAAGCTACTATGTAAAGTCTAAAATACCCGTTGGGGCCTCTCATGAAGAAATTAATTAAGGAGGGAAGCTTCTAGTCTAATGGGTTTAACATGATTAATCCTCCTCCTAATAATTGGGCTTCTAATTATTGGGCTCAATTCTAACTAGAATTAAATATTGGTCCATGAGTCTAAACTAAACTAGTTGGTCCACTAACACAAGTCCAAAAATAAATCTAACATGCTAATAATAAATAAATAATACAACAAATAAATATTTAACATGCACAATATTTAATTAATTATAAAATGACTAAAATATCCTTTCCTAGAAAATGTGGTAGTGACACGCAATCCCGTCTGCTCTCCGGCCTTTGTCTTTTCTATCAATCTCCTTAACCTGGAGTCCGTAGGCAAGGCTGCCTTGATCCTCTCCACTAGTGATGACTATACTTGTAAATTGACTAGTATCCCATCTGCTCCGGGTAATATCACTTATATGCCAAGCTCTTGCAAGTCCTCCAATAACTCCCTCTGCGTCTTGAAGAAGTAAGCTGCTGATTTCCAGCTTAACGCATCTACTACTACGTTAGCCTTCCTGGGTGATAGTGCATCTCTATCTCAAAATCCTTCATCAACTCAAGCTACCAACGTTGCCTCATATTTAACTCCTTCTGCGTGAAGACATACTTGAGGCTTTTGTGGTCTGTATAGATCTCCAGTCATTCCCCATATAGGTAATGTCTCCATAGCTTCAGACAAAAAAAATAACTACAAGCTTCAAGTCATGAGTTGGATAATTTTTCTCATGTACTCGTAACTGTCTAGACGCATATGCAATCACCTTGCCATGCTGCATCAACACGCATCCAAGCCTTTCCCCGATGCGTCACTGTAAATCACATAACCTCCTGATCTCGATGGAATAGTCAACACTGGCACTGTGGTCAGTCGCGTCTTCAACTCCTTGAAAGCGGCTTGACACTCCTCGGTCCATACGAACTCTTGGTCCTTGTACGTCAACCGAGTCATAGGCATTGCTATCCTTGAGAAGTTCTCTACGAACCATTGGTAATATCCCGCAAGCCCAAGGAAACTACTCACCTCCGATGCTGATTTAGGAATGGGCCATGTCTCGACTGCCGAGATTTTCTCTAGATCAACAAAAATACCATCTCCCGTAACGACATGCCCAAGAAATGAGACTATGTCAAAGAAAAACTCATATTTACTGAACTTCGTATATAACTGCTCTCCCCTCAAGGTCTCTAGGATAATCCGTAGGTGATTCTCGTTCTCCTCGTGGCTCTTCGAATAGACAAGTATGTCATCTATGAAGACGACCATGAAGTGGTCTAAATACTGATGGAATACTCGGTTCATTAAGTCCATAAAGATAGCTAGAGAATTGGTTAATCCAAATGGCATGACCAAAAACTCGTAGTGTCTATATCTTGTCCTGAATGCGGTCTCCGAGATGTTCTGCTTCCGTACTTTTACCTGGTGATATCTCGATCTTAAGTCTATCTTCGAGAACACCTTGGCTCCACTAAGATGATCAAATAAGTCATCAATGCGTGGCAATGGATATTTATTCTTCACAATCACTGCATTTAAGGCTCTGTAGTCGATACACATACGCACTAACCCATCCTTCTTTCGTACAAACAATACTGGTGCTCCCCTGGGTGATGCACTTGGCCGGATGAAACCTTTCTCCTCTAATTCTTTCAACTGTGCCTTCAGCTCATCCATTTCCTTCTTCGCCAATCTGTAAACATGCGATGCTATGGGTGCTGCTCCTAGTTTCAATTCAATCAAGAATTCTACGTCTCTGTCCGGATATAGTCCTGGCAACTCCTCTTGAAAGATGTCTTGGAACTCTGAAATGATGGGATGATAAATAACTTCATCCATTATAAGTTAAACACCATCAAGGACTTCTGTGGATCCCCATGCAAACTCAAGTTCTGGCTGGCCTGGTACCTTAAAAAGAATGTTTCCTCCAAAATAGTCGAAGAAAGCATGGTACTTGCTTAGCCAGTCCATCCCAATCACAATATCAAAATTTGTCATAGGAAGGACTAAGAGTTAGGTATTCATCTCTCTGCCACGAATCACTACAGGACAAGATCTACAAATCCGACTAACAGGTACAACTCCTCCGTCGATGAAAATTCTAACACAACTAGGTAAAGGTGTAGTGGCAATATTGTGCTTGGAAATAAAATTAGAAGATATGAATGAGTGGGTGGCTCCCGTATCAAATAATGTCACAGCAGGAAAAGTAAAAACAAGAATAATAACTGCTATAACATCAATCTCCTGTTCTATGTCATCCACTTCTAGTGCAAAAGCTTGTCCATTCCTTTACGGTAGTCTATGTCTGGCCCTCGTGAACTGATCCTCCCTGATTAGGGAGCGGTGGTCCTCATTGGAATCCTCCGGCTGCTGGGGGTCGAGGTGCTCCTGGTCTTGTCATCTGCTGAACTGGCTTCGGTACTGGAAGTACTAGCCTCGGTATTGGCGATGGAAGCGTCAATGCCTGCTGCATTGGACAGTCTCTCGCCATATGCTGTCCGGAACCACACCTCATACATTATCCCAAGCGAATCCAACAGTCTCTAGAAATGTGCCCGTGTTTTCCACAATAACTGTAGTGGGACTTCTCCAGAATCTGGTACGGTCCTGCTCTGTGCTGATGCTGCTGTTGCTGTGCCAAAGGACGTCTGATAAGCCCTCCTTGCTGTATCCTTGCTGATCCCTGATCTGCCTTCAGTTGACCTCCCTTTCCCTTGCTGATGGTCTCTTGTAACCTAGCTTCTGTCAATAATTCAGCATAAGAGATCTGGGACTGTGAGCTAGTGTAGTGTTGGAGCTCCTGAGTCAGCCCGCGGTAAAACCTCTTAACCTTCTCCAAGTCATTAGGTATCAGGGCAGCGCCATATTTACTAAGGCAACTAAACTCTGCATCATACTCGTCAACTGTCTTGTTCCCCTGCTCCAGATGGAGGAACTGATCGTACAACATATCCCTTACAGTGTCCAGGAAGTACTTTCTCTCAAATCACTCCAAGAATTGTTCCCAAGTCTGACACATACCCAACTGACGCTCCATTGATTCCCACCAGTGATGAGAGTTACCATCTAGCTGGGTCCTTACGCCTATCATCCATAGATCCGTAGGCAGCTGTGATGCTTCTAACAACTTCTGAGTGTGGGTAATCCAGTTTGTGGTCTCCTCTGGGCTCTCAGTACCTTTATACGGCTTGGGACCCATTTGTACAAAGTCTTTGACTGAACCAAATCGATCTCGTGGTACTAGAACCAGTGCCTGGGCTGGTACAGGTGCCTGTACAGCCATTCTCTTAAGTGCTGCCAGAAATTCTTGCCTTTGCATTGCCGTTTGCTGCCTCTGCTCTACAGCTAGTGTGGCTGCCTGTTGTCTCTATTCCTGCATCATCATTTAGAAGAATTGGAACAGCTGTGACTGGCCATCCAGTGGTGTCGATAAAGCTGGAAAAGTCCCATTAGACGATGCAGAAAGATCAGATGGAACTGGATTGTGAGTCTGTCCATCCGGCCCCGGAAGTCTAGGAGTCGTTGAGGCCTCTCCTCAAGTTTGGCCGTTGACTCCTGAAGGTGTGTTGCCTCCGATGGCAGTACATCCACTATGCAAATCCATCTCTCTGCAAGAGGTGGACGAAACGATTAGAAGCCGTACAAGAATCAAACAGGATACAAGCATTTTAAATAGGAAGGTTGAAAGGGAATATGAGTTTTAGTCAAGCGTGGATGAGATCCTATACCCTATTCCTATACGCAGGTTTATTCGGTACAGTAACATAACCGAGACAATATATTCGCAGACCTGCATGGGCCACCACTAAGAACATGTCACGCTCCAGTCCCAAAATACGTAGGACTAGGAATATGCAACATGCCAGCCGTATGTATACGATAACTCTAATGTGTTGGAAGATAGTAATACATACGTACGATGTACATGAATATCAAATCTACAAGTGGTAATATACTATCAACATAAGTCATACAAAATTTATATCTCATCCATATCATAATAAAAAAAGAAAATAAATAACTGAATCTCAAATATGAAGTATCAAAGAATGATAGTCGGGTGGAAACAAATCCACTGCCAATCGATTATACTAAAAACTAAATGAGAGAAGAGATCAAACTCTAATATAAGATAAATGTCAATAAAAGAAATAGCAACTAGAATATCCATCAGCTGCGATAAATCAATGGTACTCTGGAGGTAAGACCTCCTCATTCTGGTATGAAGCGTCAGATCCGGGTCCGTACTCCTGTGGATAATCCTGTCCATCTATACGTGAAAATGGACCAAGTCCTCAGAGGGACGTAATAAGATACATAGAAGCATGCCAATAAAGTACTGAAAATAAACATCCAATGGGTCGCCTAACCATCTATGTGAATGCACTTTGAGAATAATTTTCCAACACATGGGCTATCTGGCCAAAATTGAATTGGCATGATTCTCTCGGAGATTCAGGGGCCTAAAAAGTATGACGTCTTTTGAACGTCAGAGGCCGCCTGATAATAATAATATATATAGTGGTCATCATGACCGTACATATCCGGCGGAGCGTACGAGTTACACAAGGAAAGTACAAAAAAGTCCAAACGCCTTACTTGTTGTCCTCCCCACCCCATGCTCTAAGCATGTCATATCCATGACACGATGATACCTCTAATAACTGCCAAGACTTCTAATAGTGCAAATTCTATCAATAGTTATCCCTATCCGTCGTACGTCCCATACGTACCAGTAGCCAGCCGAGTACGCAAGTTCGTGTCATACATGAAACTCACACTCATGTGACAACTATGTCATGGCCAATGAAATATAAGAATGCCTCATGATAGTGGGGCGGTCTCATAAAACTAGGTCAACATGCATATATATAATAAAAACAGACTACGACGCCACCATCGTTGCACCAAGTTATTCTTGGACGTGCAGTTTATATAGCAGTTAAAATATATGAACTAAATAACAGAAATAAAATATATGCACCATATGGAATATAAATTACTGTACAATGGGAAGGTATACTTGCCAGCAAGCAATCTGTGTAGTGTAAGCGTCCAGACGTCAAGTACACATGATCAAAAACTATGGCTTCCGAATAAACGTCTCCGAATGATGAAATAAACATCACCAATGTTACCAAAATTAGCGAGATAGCTAGAAAATACTATTATTTCGTCCAATTTGGACATAAGGGCCAAACGGTAATTTCGGGTCAAAGCGGGGTCCACTTATGGCCCACTTTGCACCAAAATACGTGTCAGGGGTAAAGGTCTCTAAATGGGACAAATTATAGGTTAAAAAATTTTAAACATCAGTAGAAACTCAACGGTATGTCTAATTTTGGATTCCGGTGACCCGAACACAAATTCGCCCTTAAAGTCAACCGTGGGGCCCACAAATAGGCAGCTTGGTCAACTGTCTCAGAATTGCGTAAAACTTGGGTCACAGGACCAGCGTGATACCACGAATCCAATGGCATAAGTTTTGTCATATTCTGACGAGCGTACACAAAATTGTGTGATATTTTACAACAGTTGCGATATAGGGACTTTTTACGGATACGGGTTGATTCCGACGCGCTCACACGTCCTAATCAGTTTCTACGAAAGCCCACATGTCAGGACATACCATACGCGCCTTTTAGTGCATTTGGTATACGACGAAGCGGTCCTATTTTGTGGGGCGCGCTCCGTATAATAATTTCTAATATTTTAAAAATAAAATTTTCTTAATTTTTAACCTAATTTATCTCTGAATTTAACACAAAATAAAATAAACTAATTAATAGGGAATGATCTCGATTATATAGACTTTATATAGAAAAAGTTAGATTTTAATTTGGATGTCTATGGGGGAAGTTATCCGTCTCTAAACATAGGTTGTTGAATAGTTTATAGCAGTTTAAAATATGTGGTTTTTCCTCAACTTGGCTTCGATTTCTACCTAGTATTTAACGTTGTTCGATAAAAACTAATTAAATCAAATATGGCTCACGATACATGCTGTGCACTGCACGATAGAACACTGCCACTACTGTATGCTTGAATGTATTGAATATATAAACTGTTTTCAAAGATATATTTTTGAATGAAGTAAACTAACTCTGATCCTGTACTGTATGAAATAAAACTAGGTAAAAGTAGAAAGATCACTAGTAATGTAATATTTTTTCACATGCTTACTTAGTGTTGGTTTTAGAAAGTGTTGTTTCTGTTCGTTGCTTTTATACTCACTAGTACTTTCTGCAATATGCTGACCCCCACTAGTTTGCTATTTCACAGGTACTGGATCGTTCGAAAAAGCGATAGCATATCCTCATCCTCGGGGGCCAAAAATATGGAGTCGATGTCTTGAGCTATATCGAGATATTTTGAGATAATTTTGTATAAAGGGATGTAATGTATAGAACGATGTCATTATAATCTCGGCCAAGTGTCACTTGTAACACTTCTTGAATATCAATAAATAGCTTATTTTCTTATGCCATTGTGTTATTTACTTTTCGGCAATATTGTGCCGCTGATTCTTACTTGAATAGCCTACTTGTCCTTGTTCAAAGTCTTAGCCTTGTGCAAGCGCAACTTAGGCTTGCACGGTATTATGCCCATGCAAGGACGGCCGGTTCCTGTCACTACCACATTTTCTAGGAAAGGATATTTTAGTCATTTGGTAATTAATTAAATATTATGCATGTTGAATATTTATTTATTGTATTATTCATTTATTGTTAGCATGTTAGATTTATTTGAGGACTTGTGTTAGTGGACCTAACTAGTTTAGATTAGATCAATGGACCAACATTTAATTCTAGTTAGAATTGAGCCAAGTAGTAAGCCCATTCATTAGGAGGATAAATTAATTAAGTTAAACCCATTAGACTAAAACCTTTCATCCTTAATTAATTTCTTCATGAGAGGCCCCAAGGAATATTTTAGACTTTATATAGTAGCTTGAGGGAGGGGACAAGAGAGGCCTATATAAGGGGGTGAAAACTTTCTCTCTCTTTATTTTTTTCTTCCAAATCTAGATCTAGAATTTCTCTCAACCAAATTCCATCAAATCCCTACCAAATTTTATCCAATTTCTTTCTAAATCATCATTGGAGGCTATTAGAGCAAGGATCTACAAGAAGGAAGTAAGGATCTACAAAGAGTAGCAAGGATCTAAAAGTTGGAGGCTCTTTTATCCAATTTAGGAATTTTATTATGAATCCATCTTCCAATAGGTACAATTCAGTTTTAATCCTTCAAATAGACTCTAAATCTGTGATTTAACCATAAGGAACCATCCCACATGCTAATTCTACCAATACAAATTAGAATTAGGTTCATAGGAGGCCTATGGAGAAAGTTATGGTATATTTTTTGTCAATTTTAGGAGAATTTTGAGATTGACACATGTTGTGTTTGTCAATTGGTCAATTAGACCAAATTAACATGTATTTGATTGTTTGTGGCTAGTGTCGTATCCATAATTGGATATGTGTAGGCTATATCCCGATAATTTAGAGATACGGGTTGATTTGGGGGGTTTTCTTCCAACACGGGGGTTTGAGCATGTCACATTTTGACACGGACATGTAGATGAGTAGTTAGCTCTTCGTATTATTCATAATTATTATTTTAAACTTGCTCGTGTCCATTGGGATACATTTGGTTGTGTGGTGGGGCCGTATCGTAAGCGTATCATAGATCTAGTGTGATACCGGTGCGGTGCACTCCACGTATTTGTTCTTTGTATTCTAATTTAATTTACCTTGGTTATAACTATTATAATATTATAAATATAATTATTATGTTAGATATATGTATATTTATAATTATATATATGTTCTATATTTCTTTGTGATATGTTGGTGGTCATTGGAGAGTAGAAACTTTATGTGCTTCTCTAATATAGCTATATGTGTGTGTATATATATATATGAGGTGTGTATTTATGTGTGTGAGCTTGAGGGGAGAAGAAACAATGGAAAAACAGTGAGAAAATAATGAAAACGGTGAAGAAAAGCAATGATAAGCAGTGGAAGAAAAGCTGAAAGAAGCAGCTGAAAAGCAGCAGGAAGCAGTAAGCCGAGAAGCAGCAGAAAGCAGAAGCAGCAGCACCAGTAAGCAGCTGCAGCAGAAGCAGAAAGCAACAGTAAGCAGCGATAAGCTGCAGTAAGCTACAGTAAGCTGCAGTAACTGTAGTGAACTACAGTAAGCTGCAGTAAGTTGTGCTTAATGTTATATATATTGATAAGTTTGTGTATATATTGATAAGTTAGTATATATATTGATAAGTTAGTTGTATATATTGATAAGTTAGTGTATATATTGATAAGTTAGTTATATATTTTGATAAGTTAGTAAGTTATGTATATATTAGTAAGTTAGTATATATATATATAAGCACTAGTTAGCATTGGTTAGTATTATTTCTAGATTACCTTGAAGATTACATCAAGGTAATGAGAGTGAGGTATCTTGGGTACGAGTATTAAATATCATAAGGTATATTAGTATGTTAGTTACTATAGTATTGTTATAAGTTTAAATATATATTAGTGTATAGTGAGGTGTATGGATAGTTAGTTATATATTAGATATTAAATTACCTTGTGATACCAAGGTAATGTCAATGTATTGGTTTATACTCAAGGTATTGAGTTTGTATATCAAGATGGGTGTGTAGGTGGTGTGATACCGCTTTTGGTTCAAAGCCAAGGTATCCACTTAGCATTAGTTTAGTTAGGAGTATTATATATTGTTGTTTGTATATATATTATAATTTTTTCATATCTAATAAATTGCGTATCTTATGATACGGTATCTTGTTGGTTTTCTAGTATCCTAATATAGCTAGTATGTCCTAGTTGCATAGTGTATGGACCTAATATCCTAGAGTTGGACTCATACAACTTAGAAATAGCCAGTTTGACCAAGTTTGACTAGTTTGGCTTAGAGTTGACCTAGTTTGACTATTTTGACTTAGAAATGGCTTTATCACCTAGAAGTTGACTAGTTTAATTTATTTTTATTCCCAAAATCTTGTATTAGTGCAATATTCCATATATAGGTCTGTGACACCAGTTCGAACACCATTTTGCATTATTTGCTCTGGACCACATGCGAGTATATTCTCTGATAGTTTTTATTATTTGATTACTACTATAATTCAAGTATTTAGAAATATTACTTATGATTCTTGATATGATGGTACACGAATTGGTATTGTTAGTCATGAGATGTTACCTTGATTATTGAGATCGTTTCAAATACTGTTCCTTGTTGGTATTGGATAACATTGAATATTGTAGGTTAAACATTGGATAAATTGGCTAGTAACGTGTCATGATTCGATCCACTGTATCAGTCGGGACAGAAAAAATACCGATTAAATATGTGATCAAGAAAATATCGGCTAGTTGTGTAATCATTTGCTACTAATTAATCATACACTTCATGTATGGTTGAATTAGCTCCTTAGTGTAATCATTGAATCTTCCAGGTCGATCATATATTTAGTTAGTATCTCAAAACACATAGTATATTATAGATTCCATATTCAGTTCATAGATTACCTTGTTCTATATCTGACATTATAGGTCATTCCTTTATTCTGGTATGCATTGATTATATTTCTATTGCTAGTATTGCCTATTCTTTCATTGCTCTTGGTCATCAGTTATATTCTTATCGTAGATAACATCCTCTATTTTATTGTTTTATAGTTTTTGTCATTTAATTAGAACTGCTATTGGGTTGTACTTTGCTCCATTCCTGACTGAAAAATATTTTTCAGAGGATCCGGGAGATTAGTGTCCAACATACTACAGACCTCGACCTATAGATGGCACAAAATTGGACCCACTAGTTCTGGAATGACTGCCGGGAGATCTAGCCAGAATTACTTGTTAGCATAGTTAGTTCTCTTTAGCATTTTGGTACTGGATTTATTTTTGGATTATATTTTGAGATTTGATTATTGTTTCGATTGTTGTTGTTAAATTTGTTTAGATTGCAAAGTTATGTTAGACTTCTTTGATATCTTATCGTGCTATAGAATTGTGATTGAGTATTGTGTTGAATTAAGTTTATTACTCTCTTCTTGGAGTTGAGATATTATTGAAGGATTATGCATTATTTGTGAGATGATTAGTTAGTATATTTGACCTATACAGTGTTCTACCGCCGATGTTGTATCATAGACTGGACGTACCCACGTACTCGTGCCCCTTCACCGGGTGCGGGTCGTGACAGTTCCGCAAGGTGCTAAGCGAGGACGATCGGTCCCTGCAGAATCAGGGCATGACAAAAGAAAAAATAATTAAAATAAGGAACACTAAGGTAATGGCATGCCATAGAGAAGTGTGGTACTAGACGTGACTAACAAGTAAATCGAATAACTACAGGCCTGAGTGGTGCTAACGGTACTATAGAGAGTAGCCATGGGTGGGACTCCTAACTATAGTAAATCTCTATCCTAGCCCTGAGTGGGACTCTCGATTCGAGAGTGGTCAAGTTTGTTTGCCATTTAATATCAAAACGAGAACTGGGAGAACTATATTTGATTTAACAAACTAAGGAAGTACAAAGAAGAGTCCTAGAAGATAATCTAAGTACAAATTTGTTTTCTGGGGGGTGACGATGGAGGGTTAGGCGTGTAGAAACTCTCTCTACTCTGTGGACGATCCGATGCGGAAGTATTTTTCTCTCCCTTGAGTGTTGATTCGCAGATAGCCAGCCTCTTGCATGGGGGTAGTACCCTACTATTTATAGTCATATTTGTGGCCGTATAGATTTTGGGCTACATGGATGGCCGGGTTTGCCATGTGTCCCCTCTCAACGGAAGGGTGCTACTACTGTGCACGGGAATCTGGGCTCTGCTGCTACGTGGACATTTGTTGGAATTTTGTTATTTGCTGAGTATCTGGGAGGTTCTCAACTGTGGAGGCACGACTTGGTTAGATGGACATGTAGCCGCTATGTGGTTGGAGAGGACCACTCAGTTATAACGACAAGACTTGGTCGACGTAGAGTCTGAGACACATGTGGCCAGAGATGCACGAGACGTACAGAGTCTAGAACGCACGGGGCCAGAGATGCATGGACCGCATTGAGTCTTGAATGCATGGGGCCAGAGACGCATGGACCGTATGGAGTCTGGAACGCATGGGCCAGAGTCGCATGGGACACATGGAGTCTGGGACGCATGGGCCAGAGATGCATCAGATCCTTTTCTCGGACTGTCCACGTGGCTTTGCACCATCCTTGGGACTTCTGTCTCTTAGTGTATGCTCGTCCTTCGAGGCAATCAGAAAAAATCTTTTTTGTCAGGATTCTGTGTCAGGAGCTATCTCTGTTGTCAAGATGTCATGTTAGGTCGACCTGTGGTCAGTTGTCAAGACGTTTGTTTGGATCGCATGGGTATCCCTTTTCTGGGCCGCATGGTGTCCATGAGATCCATCTGTTGAGTTTTTATTTGGGGGCGCATGGACGTTGGTCACATGGGACCATCTTTTCCATGCTTCAAAGTTTTCAAACTGATAAGTTTGAATACTTTGAATAAGAAACATGGATGGGTTATGTTCGAGCTGCATGGGCATTGAGCCACATGGGCGACGGTGCCAGGCTATCAACTATGCATTTAACTGCCAATTTTTTCTTGACCCTTGAGTGGATTTTGTTCTGATTTTGCACCATATCCTGACATAGGGATCTAGGCGGTAGTTCCCAAGGAGATAAAAGTGGCACACAAAAATTGAGGCGTCAGGTTCATCGCTATAACGGCCCTGTTCGTCATCTCGATCTCTTTACGCATCTATTGGAGCCTATTAGTAGGTTTTGAGGGAAAGAGAGAAAACTTTGTCTTCAGTTCCTCCTCCTTCGTGAAGATGCTGGATATTGCTGTCTCTCTCGCTGAGGAGTCGGTCGAGAGCAGAATCGATCCGTGGCCCCCTGATGCAGGAATTCTACTCCGAGGTAAGGGGATACCATGTCTCTCGTGTTGTGCTACTAAGGTCACAGAGCCACCAACGTAAGCCGACCCTTAGTAAAGTTCTGCCGCATAGATGAAGGCTTCTTTTGGACATGTGCAGACCTCTTCACAAAGCTCTGTTGTGTGGGTGAGCACTTCTTCATGGCATGCGTGCAGGATCTGTTTGACATGTGCGCCGAGCTTTATGTCACGACCCGCACCCGGTTATTCGGGCACGAGTGCGTGGGCACGTCCAGCCTACGCCGCAGAGTCGGCGGTAGTACGCTGTCTAGGTCTTACTCACAGGTAATTTAAATCTATCTCATCCACAAAAGTAAATAGACAAGGAAATTAACAGGAAATAGGAATGCTGATAAAACAAATGGTGATAACAGATCCATAGTTTATACATGAACAGAAGATAAATCGGGGACAAACCCGATTACTGAGCTGAAAAGGGAAAACTAGCTAACTGGCTACTACTCCTCAGAGATAATCTCCTGAGTGGGAACCGGCCTCTCAACTGTGTCACCTGCTACGTCATAGGGATCAGAATAGGTAGGGCAAAGTCCTCATCATCGCCTAAAACAACGGATCCAGTCAGGAAAGGAGCAAAGTACACAATGCACAACAAGATTAAACTAAATATTTATGACAATTAAGTATTGAATATCATATTGAGAAAATTGCATAGAGGGACATCATTATCTCATAGTTAATGCTGTAAACAGGAATATGAGAAAAGCAGGAAATAAATGAGACAGGAATGAAACTACAACAATCAACAAGAGCCATAACTAGACAAGAAGCTATGTGAGTGAACTTGTGTTTTTAGAATACCTAGTTGGCATGCAGGGGTCTATAAAGTTAAACCGGCCGCCATGGATGGCTATTATTCACGAAAAATCGAGATCCGGCTGATGGACAGTCGTGTACCAACAGCTATTATTCACGACACGGGTCAGGGTAAACTACATGCCTTTCAGTATTCTCCCTCCCGACACGAAAAACAAGACATGAATTCCAATATTCAAGACATGAGATACAGTATTCTGACACTACGTGTAATCAGCAAGGGTACTAGTAGAGCAGGGAATTAATCATCACAATATAAAGATTAACTTGAGGTGCAGGTACTTGCCTTTGTTTGGATCCGATTAATAGGTCTTCGGGGAAATATCCAGAGATGAGTCCAAATGCTGAAATAAACATCACCATCACGCTCAGAAGATGTCAAATAGCTAGAAACGCCTGTCCTTGGGTCCAATTTGGAGACAAGGGCAAAAACGGCAGTTTCGGGTCAAAACGGGGTCCGCCGTTGGGCCCGCTTTGCACCGAAAAACGTGTCCGGGTCAAAAGTCTCCAAATTCACCAAACTTAGTGTCAACAGGTCAGGAACGCTGATACGAACCCAACGGAACTTCCAGATTTGGATTCCGATGAGCCGAACACAAAATCGCCCGTCGAGCGGGGCCTGTGGGGCCCTCGACACGCGATTTCGTCAACGTTCTCAGAATCGAACCAAACTTGACCCACAGGACCAGCGTATCGCTACGAGTCCGATGGCGCAAGTTTCGTCTCGATCCGACGTGTGTGCACGAAATTAGGGTAAATTACAGAAAGGACGAATACGGGACGATGTCCGCGGATACGCGTTGATTCCGGGGTGCACGCACACCCGAATCAGCTTCCGCAAAAACCCACACGTCCGTATCGACGAGGCGCACATATCTGTGAAGACCGTGCGCGACCAAGTCGTCCCGTTTGGCGGGGCGTACTCGGTTCCGGGGTGAAACAGGGTCTGGTTTTTTTCCTATTTTTGGATCGCGGTGTGCGATCACCACAGGACGCGATGTCCCGAACAGTTTGTCCGGACACCGAGAGGGTCATACAGGCTTCACGTAGGAATTGACGGAATCGAAAACGGAGATCAGGGTTGCAAGATACGAATACCTGAAGGGGACCGAGAAATCGGGGCTTTGAATCGTGTCCGACACGCGTGTTTGTGTCCTGTGCTGTGTCCACGGTGTCCGCGGCTAGGGCTCCCTGTGTCCGGGTCTGCTGCCGTGTCCGGGGCTCTGGGAAGCTGACCGTCGGTCGGCGCGGTCGGGCCGAGGCGGCGCGGTCCTGGGTGGTCGTCGACAGCGGCTAGGGCGGCTCGAGCAACTCTCGAACGGCGGGGAGGAGTGAGGAAGGGGAGAGCGGCGGGTGGAGGTCGGCGCAGGTGGCTGAGGGCAGTCGGCGGCGGGTGCCGGCGAGTTAGGGTGGAGTTAGGGTTAGGGTTTGGGAGTGAGGGTGGAGGTCGAGGGGATATAAATAGGGCTGGCGGGCGGAGCCGAGGCCGGGGAAGTCGGGGCTGGGGGAGGACGTGGCCGGGAGGGTCGGCCGAGGAGAAGGGGTCGTGGCCGGCGCGATTTTCGGCGGTGGCGCGGGGTTTCCGGATCGTGGGAGAGGGAGAAGCGGGTCCGGGTCGGGCGCGGATCCGGACGGGGGGGGGACCCGCCCGACCCGTTAACAGGGGACTGGGCTGGGTTGCAACTGGGCTCGGCCCACTGGGCCGGGCCGGGCCCAAACCGAAAAATAAAAAAATCAAATAAAAATAATAATAATAATAAATAATAATAAACAGTAATTAATTATTAAATTAATTAATTTAGAAAAATGGTTTTTAGGCTTTTAAAAATAGGTCTGAGGCTCAATAAAATCCCAAAAAATTACCTTAAGTCCGGTTTTCTATTTTACACCCAAAAATGTTATTTTCATGATATTTTAATATTATTTATTAACAATAAAAAAAAATCATTTATTAATTAAGAGCCTTGATTTTATTTACAGAAAATTCACAGAAAATTCCAGAAAATTGGGAAAAATCCAAGATTTAATAATTTGAATATTTAGGGGGGTTTACAACCTACCCAACTTACAAAAATTTCGTCCTCGAAATTTAAAATTAAGCCATAATCTGTAAATCCTTCACGTACATCAATCGCAGTCTTCTTGCAAAAATTTAAATCCTAATCATGTCCGCTGCAATCACTTCAAGGTTAAGATGACTACTATTCCAATCAAGATTCAACCTAGGGTTATTACTTCTTACTTTCTCAAATTTCTCACAGGCAGATTTTAGATTAAGTCCATATAGCATTTTCAAGATTTGCACATGACTTTGCCTCACGATTATAATTATCATAATTCCTCTAGAAGTGATTCGAGTCCAACAATTTTTGTATGTTTCAACCTTTTAAATTACATTTACATCCTCAATAATCTAACTAGGTAGTCCAACCACTGATTTTAATTCTTAATTCAAAGCATTAAAAAAAAAAAATGCTTTAAGTGTAGTCCACAAATGTTCAAGTCTGAATTATATATCCTCTAAATTCAAATTGATGATTTTATCTCCATTATTCCAAAAATTTAGATCATGTACTTAGGATATAACTATTGGGTCCTCGATATCAATTCATTAATCATCTTAGTCACCCCTCTAAATTTTCAAAAATTAGAATGGCTTGCTTCTTCCAATCTAACCTTACTCGGTCACAATCCAAAAGACATTCCTCTCTAGTTGACAAATGCACTGCTACCCAACTTAGAGTTTACCCCTTCATCACAAAAGACTATATACCTTAAGAAAATGTTCCTTAATATATTTACTTATGTCATTCAATCCTCGAACTTCAACGCCGATCATATCACATATGATATGTCCTCAATTACGAAAGGTTAATTCTCAAGTATGTGATCGGCCTATGTGGCATATCTAGTACTATCTATGTATCAAACTTATACCAGCACGAGATTTCGTCTTTCCGAAATAAGGGAAGGCGAAGATCAATAATAAAGAGTTCAAGGGTGGGGTGATAGAACGGAAGTATGGGGATCAAGGCGTTTAAAGAATTCTAGTAGGATTTGTCAGGCGGTTATGGATTAAGGTTCTATTCTGGTAGTCATTTATTCGCATGCTCATATTAGTTTAGTTATGTAACTGATACGATATGCTCAGCATGTCTTGGTCAGGTATATTTGTCTACTAATCACTACGTATCTCAATCCACGTAAAGTAGTCGTGCGAAGTGCGAATCAAAATGCACTAAGGTTGATCAGACCGTAATACACTGATTCTGAATAAACACTTGTATTAGTGTACGCGTCCAATAATACATGTGTCATGAACAAGCCTGATAAAGAGTAAGCTTGCAAAACTAGGCTATAGAATAGCAGCATAAACAAAGTACATCAAAATTAAGTGCGCTAGATGATGATGAAAGGAGGTACAAAATTTAAATTCACATAATAAGCAAAATAACAGAAAACTCTACAATCTCTACAGTTATAAAAGCATACCAGGTTATTAGCAAGTTCAAAATTACTAGGTTGGGGCTGAGGTCACGAACCAATAGGCGCGGGCTAAACAATACTAGAAGGGCAGCTAAAAGAAATCACTTACGCGCATTAGTGACTCTAAGAGTCTGCACGTTCTCCACGGTCATCGCGTAAGCTTGTCCGTGTTCTTGGAGTAGCGGCACAGTCCTTCACTCGATGTTCTGCTGATCCACAATATAGACAGACACCTAACCTCTTTCTACAATCCTTCCAAATGTGACCTTGTTTCCGACAAAAACCACAAATGGGAACTCGTCGGTTCTGCCCATGGGTTGGATTCATCTGTGGTCGTTTTGCAGCTCTTTCCTGTTGTGCTTGGTCTTGTGCTGACGCATACGGCCGCTTCCGGCTGGACTCGGTCCTTGTGGTACACTCCACAGGTCGCGCTGCGGTAAGAACGTCCTCGTCGAAGGTAATTGCATTTGAACTGCTTGGCTTCCGTGACTCCGAGCTAATTCTGTTGATGAAGTTCTCCGCTTGGTTTTGCTGAGTTTCTTGTTGAACCTTCTGATAGGCTTGCATCATTATGTAGAACATGCGGAACATCTGCTGTTCGTCCATAGGCGGTCCCGGAGGGAAGGAAGGCATCGGTGGAATAGGCTGTGTTGAGGGTGGAACGCTATCTTGATGGATTATTAAGGCAGGCGGACTTGCTTGACTGCCTTGTGATGATTGGCCTTCACCGACTGGTATCACATCGTTTCCTTGGGTAATCACAACGGTCTGTGGTGTTTCTATATGAGTCTCATTGCTAGCTTATGGGTCCATCTTCCTGTATCCAAAATAACCAATAAGAGGCACACAGGAATCAAGGCAAGATGCAAGTTCATATTAGTTCGAATACGATACAGATATCAAAAAAATGATTCAAGCAAGTGGATGAGATCCTATAAACTTATCCTAGCTTTATTGCAGGCCTGTTCGGTCCCTGAGTTGAAATCGAATAATTTAGTCGAATGACCTGCATGGGCCACCACAAAAACGTGTCACGACCCGCACCCGGTTATTCGGGCACGAGTGCGTGGGCACGTCCAGCCTACGCCGCAGAGTCGGCGGTAGTACGCTGTCTAGGTCTTACTCACAGGTAATTTAAATCTATCTCATCCACAAAAGTAAATAGACAAGGAAATTAACAGGAAATAGGAATGCTGATAAAACAAATGGTGATAACAGATCCATAGTTTATACATGAACAGAAGATAAATCGGGGACAAACCCGATTACTGAGCTGAAAAGGGAAAACTAGCTAACTGGCTACTACTCCTCAGAGATAATCTCCTGAGTGGGAACCGGCCTCTCAACTGTGTCACCTGCTACGTCATAGGGATCAGAATAGGTAGGGCAAAGTCCTCATCATCGCCTAAAACAACGGATCCAGTCAGGAAAGGAGCAAAGTACACAATGCACAACAAGATTAAACTAAATATTTATGACAATTAAGTATTGAATATCATATTGAGAAAATTGCATAGAGGGACATCATTATCTCATAGTTAATGCTGTAAACAGGAATATGAGAAAAGCAGAAAATAAATGAGACAGGAATGAAACTACAACAATCAACAAGAGCCATAACTAGACAAGAAGCTATGTGAGTGAACTTGTGTTTTTAGAATACCTAGTTGGCATGCAGGGGTCTATAAAGTTAAACCGGCCGCCATGGACGGCTATTATTCACGAAAAATCGAGATCCGGCTGATGGACAGTCGTGTACCAACAGCTATTATTCACGACACGGGTCAGGGTAAACTACATGCCTTTCAGTATTCTCCCTCCCGACACGAAAAACAAGACATGAATTCCAATATTCAAGACATGAGATACAGTATTCTGACACTACGTGTAATCAGCAAGGGTACTAGTAGAGCAGAGAATTAATCATCACAATATAAAGATTAACTTGAGGTGCAGGTACTTGCCTTTGTTTGGATCCGATTAATAGGTCTTCGGGGAAATATCCAGAGATGAGTCCAAATGCTGAAATAAACATCACCATCACACTCAGAAGATGTCAAATAGCTAGAAACGCCTGTCCTTGGGTCCAATTTGGAGACAAGGGCAAAAACGGCAGTTTCGGGTCAAAACGGGGTCCGCCGTTGGGCCCGCTTTGCACCGAAAAACGTGTCCGGGTCAAAAGTCTCCAAATTCACCAAACTTAGTGTCAACAGGTCAGGAACGCTGATACGAACCCAACAGAACTTCCAGATTTGGATTCCGATGAGCCGAACACAAAATCGCCCGTCGAGCGGGGCCTGTGGGGCCCTCGACACGCGATTTCGTCAACGTTCTCAGAATCGAACCAAACTTGACCCACAGGACCAGCGTATCGCTACGAGTCCGATGGCGCAAGTTTCGTCTCGATCCGACGTGTGTGCACGAAATTAGGGTGAATTACAGAAAGGGCGGATACGGGGCGATGTCCGCGGATACGCGTTGATTCCGGGGTGCACGCACACCCGAATCAGCTTCCGCGAAAACCCACACGTCCGTATCGACGAGGCGCACGTATCTGTGAAGACCGTGCACGACCAAGTCATCCCGTTTGGCGGGGCGTACTCGGTTCCGGGGTGAAACAGGGTCTGGTTTTTTTCCTGTTTTTGGATCGCGGTGTGCGATCACCACAGGACGCGATGTCCCGAACAGTTTGTCCGGACACCGAGAGGGTCATACAGGCTTCGCGTAGGAATTGACGGAATCGAAAACGGAGATCAGGGTTGCAAGATACGAATACCTGAAGGGGACCGAGAAATCGGGGCTTTGAATCGTGTCCGACACGCGTGTTTGTGTCCTGTGCTGTGTCCACGGTGTCCGCGGCTAGGGCTCCCTGTGTCCGGGTCTGCTGCCGTGTCCGGGGCTCTGGGAAGCTGACCGTCGGTCGGCGCGGTCGGGCCGAGGCGGCGCGGTCCTGGGTGGTCGTCGACAGCGGCTAGGGCGGCTCGAGCAACTCTCGAACGGCGGGGAGGAGTGAGGAAGGGGAGAGCGGCGGGTGGAGGTCGGCGCAGGTGGCTGAGGGCAGTCGGCGGCGGGTGCCAGCGAGTTAGGGTGGAGTTAGGGTTAGGGTTTGGGAGTGAGGGTGGAGGTCGAGGGGATATAAATAGGGCTGGCGGGCGGAGCCGAGGCCGGGGAAGTCGGGGCTGGGGGAGGACGTGGCCGGGAGGACGTGGCCGGGAGGGTCGGCCGAGGAGAAGGGGTCGTGGCCGGCGCGATTTCCGGCGGTGGCGCGGGGTTTCCGGATCATGGGAGAGGGAGAAGCGGGTCCGGGTCGGGCGCGGATCCGGACGGGGGGGGGACCCGCCCGACCCGTTAACAGGGGACTGGGCTGGGTTGCAACTGGGCTCGGCCCACTGGGCCGGGCCGGGCCCAAACCGAAAAATAAAAAAATCAAATAAAAATAATAATAATAATAAATAATAATAAACAGTAATTAATTATTAAATTAATTAATTTAAAAAAATAGTTTTTAGGCTTTTAAAAATAGGTCTGAGGCTCAATAAAATCCCAAAAAATTACCTTAAGTCCGGTTTTCTATTTTACACCCAAAAATGTTATTTTCATGATATTTTAATATTATTTATTAACAATAAAAAAAATCATTTATTAATTAAGAGCCTTGATTTTATTTACAGAAAATTCACAGAAAATTCCAGAAAATTGGGAAAAATCCAAGATTTAATAATTTGAAAATTCAGGGGGGTTTACACTTTAGTGAGCCCGTATGGATGAGGAATCATTTGTTTTATGTGTGCAGAGCCTGTATGTAGCTTAGCCGCATGGGTGAGGTCTCATCTTGCTCGTCCGTATAGACTTAACTGCACGTGGCTGCGGCCTGGCTGCAATATGTGATGGTTATGCCTTTTTATAATCTTCATTGAGACTGATGCATCTTTTTTATGTAGGTTTTATCTTCGCTCGTATTTCCTATGATGGGGGCATGGAAGGATATCATAACACCCATTGTTCAGGATAAAAACCAACCTTATGCGGCATTTCTCCAGGGGATGTGGTTAGTTTGGAAAGAACTAATCCAGGTAACAAGGATGAAAAACCTGTGTCGTACGATGAGCTGCCCTTTTTCATACAGTCAGCTGCTTTTCTCCCTTTCATGCAGTTCTTTATCGACCGGCAGACTGTGGGGTCGATGACACAATTTGGATTAATTTCCATTCCTATCATCGGTCTTCCCTCATGGTTGTAGTACGTCTTCTCCTTCTCTTCCCTTGCTATCCATCCGTGTGGATTTTTCATATACTAAGGTTTATACTGTGGAGTAGTGAGCCAGAAAGCCTTGAGCTCTGCTGTTGGGCCTAACTTGTGTCAGTAGTGACGACAGCATGGAGGGGCACTTTTAATGAAAAAGTTTTTATTTGCGAGACTTCACAAAAAACTCTTTAAAACTGGTTTCCATCATATGTACTTATGACCTTGAATACTAATAAAAACCCTTGAATGTAATAGATTTCCATCATATGTACTCATGATCTTGAATATTAATTAATGAAGTCTCTTATTTTTTAGAATTTTTGTATGTTGTGGATTTTTGGGTATTGTACTAGAGAATATGGATGTAGCACCATACTGTAGATTTTTAAGGATATCCCACTGGGGATTTTGGTGGACCTATTACCCTTTTGTGCACTTTGGGGTACGAGTAATAGATTCTAAACAAACCCTATCAGAGTTAATATGGATGTGATAGGTTTTGTGGATTTTAAGGACATCCCGTTAGGGGATTTTGGTGGATCTATTACCCTTTTGGCACTTTGGGGTGCGAGTAATAGATTCAAAACAAACCCTATCATAGGTAATATGGACGTGATAGGTTTTGTTGATTTTTAGGACATCCCGCGGGGGGACTTTGGTGGACCTATTACCCTTTTGCGCACTTAGGGTACGAGTAATAGATTCAAAACAAACCCTATCAGAGGTAATATGGATGTGATAGGTTTTATGGATTTTAAGAATATCCTGCTGGAAGATTTTGGTGGACCTATTACCCTTTTGTACACTTGGGGTGCGAGTAATAGATTGATACAAATCCTATCAGAGGTAATATGGACGTGATAGGTTTTGTAGATCTATTACTTTTTACGCACGTTAGTACAAGTAAAAGGTTTGAGACAAGCCCTGCCAGAGGTAATATGGATGTGGCAGCTTTTTTGGACTTAACACCGTGAGCATACTCCGGATTGGGTGCCGGTGATAAGTTGCAAGACAATCGATATCAGAGGTAATATGGACGTGATGATCGATGGTCAAGGCCGGAAAGTTTGCTCAGAGGTAATATGGACATGGCCGATAGTCCAGATGTCCTGTGGACATGAACCAATGCCCAGGAAGATACGATGTAGTTTGATAATTGAGGAGTACCAATCCAATTTAGACGTAGTACTTTTTGAGGAACTTGTCATTGATAGGTATCAGAAGCAAGTCGTCGTTGGATTTTGCTAGCCGGTATGCGCCGTTGGAAAATATGATTTTCACAACGAATGGACCCTCCCATTTTGGTCAGAATTTGCTGGTCGTCTTGTGGGTCATAACCATGGGTCCTCTTATTGTTAAGATGAGGTCACCCACTTGAAACGTTCTCTGTCTTACCCATTTGTTGAAGGCTCCAGAGAGACGTGCTTATTACATCTCTATGCGTTGATGGGCTAAGAGCCATTTTTCGTCGAGTGCTTCCAATTCTTGTAACCATCAGCGGTAGTTGTCTTCTGCGGTTAGTTGGTTGTAGAAAGCTACCTGTAGTGAAGGAATTTGGATCTCAAGCGGGAGTACTGCCTCACTTTCGTATACCAAAGAGAATAACGTATTCCCAGTACCTGTCCGGACTGTTGTTCGATAAGCCCAGAGACATTCACCCAGCTTCTCGTTCCAATCGCGTTTGTGGAAAGACACAAATTTCTTGAGGGGCTTGATGATGGTTTTGTTGAATGCTTCCGCCAGACCATTTGTGGCGGGGTTGTATGTCGTGGAGGCTAGATTTTGGAATCAGTTCTTGTCATAAAATTGATAGAAGGCATAACTTGCGAACTATGGACCATTGTCCTAGACGATCCTACGTGGCAAGCAGAAGCGATATATGACGTGATGCTTGACGAAGTTAATCACGTTGGCTGTCTTGACTTCAGGGAGCGGAACTATTTTCGCCTATTTGGAGAAGTAATCGTTGATCACCAGGATGAACCGATGTCCCTTTGATGAAGGCGGACTTATTGGCCCGATGATGTCCATTCTCCATGCCTCAAATGACCAAGATGCTATCGTTGGGTGTAGAAATTCAGATGGCTGGTTGATAAAGTCTGCGTTGATTTGGCATGCTTGGCACTTTCTTGTGTAATCAACAGCATCTACTACCATCGTCGGCCAATTATAGCCCATTCCCCGAAGACGGTCTTATAGCTCTGGACAGGGTTGATGCGCCCCGCAAACGCCGTCGTAAGCTTCGTGGAGGGCTTATTTTGCCTCTACATTTGACAAGCATCAGAGTAGAAGGCCGTCGTTGGATCGACTGTAAAATATTTTGGTCTCCGTGTCATAATAGAAACGGAGGGAGCATCTTCTGTTTGAAGTAGCTTCCTTTGGATTTTCAAGAAAAATTCCATAGACTGCGTAGTAGATGAATGGAAGCCTCCAATCTTGAGTGTTGGTATCAACCTCCACTGTATAGCTGAGGCATAAGCATATGTTGCTTTTGAGATAGACCAGCTCTTGACCGATTACCATGATTAACTGATGGGTGTTGTCTGGTACTGCCAAGGAAGAGGCGAGGCCGGCTAAGGCAGCTTCTTCGATATTTTACAACCGAGGGACATGCTCAATAAAGAATATCTCGAATGTTGTGATAATGCTAAGCGCTTCTTGGTGGTAGGGGATCAAGTATTCATTTCGGACTTCATATATTCCCCGGACTTGATTGAGGATTAGCTGAGAATCGCCGTAGGTCTCCAAGTACTCTACCCTGACCTATTTGGCGAGCTGGAGTCTGATAATTAGGGCGTTGGACTCTGCCATATTATTGGAGCATGGATCCATGAGAGAGTACTCTACCCTGACCTATTTGGCAGTTTTCTACGTAATTTTACCTCTAAAGGTTCGGAAGTTGCAGGTGCGGGTGGGCCTCCCTTTGGTGGTCGACTCAACCTGTGAAGGCGAACGACCATTGGTTCGGAAGGCATGACTAGGGCAAAATCTCCTCTTGGTGGTCGATTCGGCCTACGAAGGCGAACGACCATTGGTTCTGGCAACACCGAAGGTACCAAAAATTCAGGTGCCTTCCCTCCCGATTTGACGATGTGAGGGACGGCTACATCGGGAGTGCGAGCCTTGAGGTAGATTCTTATATGCTCCTCGGGTGCTGTCGTGGCCTCAGCTTCATTTTTGGCCTTGTTGTCACCTTTATCTTGGCGGACTTTCTTGTAGAGGATCGAGTCGGAGTAGTAGATCTCGATACCATTAAACGGATCGACGTTAGCGAACTCCATTTTGATGAAACAATATTCGTCTATATATTTTAGGCACTGGTGGAGGGTGGATGGCACGATCATGTGTCATGTATTCATGGATGCCCTAACAAGATATTGTAGGATGTATATACGTCTATGATGTAGCAGGTGACTTCTGTTTTTAAGTCGCCGATCTGTCACTTTAAGCAGATTTTACCCAAAGGGTAACTCCTTCCCTTGTTGAAGCCACTGATGGCTATATTAGTGGCCATCAGACATTGCATCGGGATCCCCAGGGTCTGAAACAAACTTCTCGGGATGATACTGATCGACAATCCTGGGTCAATATGCATTCGGTCCACCTTGATATCGCCAATATATCCGGTGTAGTACAGGGTCCGATCGTGCCTATTGTTCTTGAAAAATATGTCCTGTTGCGAGAAGATGATATTGGATATCGCATCCATGGCGTTGTTGAAATATGGACAAGCAGCGGGATCTTCGGTTGGCGGCTTGACTTGCACCAGGTAGATATCGACGTTCTACAGTGCCTCACTTAGGGCAGCCCGAGTGTCTTTAGAGAGCCGCAGAATCTCAAATAGTGACAATTTCGCCGGAGTGTGGGCTAATTGTGCTAAGATATCAAAATTATAGGGCCTTTCCAGCCCCTATGGTGCATCATTGTGCAACTGATTATCGAAGCGCATCTCTTTCTCTTTGGACTTGTCCACCGATGGGGGCTGAGATGGCCCAGGGCCAGTGGTGGTAGGTGCGACAACCGGGGGCATATCGTCGTGCATCGGTTGGTAAATTACACCTGACCTTGTTTCACCTACTGCCAGCTCTTCAGCCGGGAAGGAAATTGTGTAACAGGTCTTGGATTTCCTACTTTTGGATTTGGTGGTGGAGGATGCCGCGGGCTGTGTCAAGTCTAACATGAGGTCGGGATGGACCCATATGACCTCTCCATGTGGTGTGGCAAGAGGTATTAGCCCGGCCGTCTGGTCTCGAGCTGGTGGAAGGTTTTCCACTTCCTTAGTCGCCATAGGGACTGGGACTACCCCGTCTTGGACTTCCGTCAGTGGAAAGTTGCCAAACTGGAGGGACACCATGTTGTCGGTGACCGTCACATCATCGAAGTCCTGAAAAAGAACCTTGGTGTTTATCAGACGTTGGATATGCCACTTCAGGGTATAGAAATCCTACGTCCGGTGATGGACGTAGCGATGGAAGTGACAGTACTTTGGGTTGGCAATCTCTGCCACCTCAGGCTGACGTCTGATGTTGGGGAGCCATATTTTGCCTTCATGCATCAGTATGTCGAAGATGAGTTTGACAACAGCATCTTCTAAAGAGTAAGTCTCATTGGGTTTTGGAGGTTCCACCGGCTTTTTCTTAGACTTCTTGGTCAAGGTAGCGGCCATAGCCTATTTTTCCTTTCTGTCGCGGCTGCTATTACCGCCAGTGTTGTTTTCGTTGTTGCTGTTGTTGCTGGGATGCTTGCCCTTTTCCTCTGTAGTAGGGATATGGATCCCCAAGTGCCGAGAATTTTTGAGCTTTTTCTCAGCGTTGACAACACTTACAATAAACATTGTCCAATCCTTGAACTGGTTCTCGCCCATCCAGAGGCTGACTTCCGGGAGAATGTTCTTCTGGCACATCTCCATGAGTGTGGCCTCGGGATTGCCAGGAGGCAACCTTAGTGCGGCCTGACAGAACCGCTCGATGTAGTTTCTCGTCAGTTCCTTCTCTCCCTGGGCGACGTCCATCAGAGAAGACATCGTCATATCATTTTTTGCCCTATAGAATCTGTTAAGGAACATAAGCTTGAGGTCATCGAATAATGAGATACAGTAATCTTCGAGACTGCAGAACCAATCGAAAGCTACCCCCGCCAATTATTCGGCGAAGAGCCTGGTAAGGATAGAGTTATTGTGGGATAAGTGTCCCGTGGTGATCTCGAAGTAGCTCATAAAGAGACGATGGGAGGACTTTCCGCCAAACATGTTAATGTTGAAGGATTTGTACTTGGGAGGATACGATACGTCCCTCCACTTTATCGGGTATGGTTGCCGCACCCCGAGATCACGGAGTGAGTCCCGATTGCTCATGGAGTCTAGGCGAGCCCGAAGTTCTCGGACCTCCCTCCTTGCTTCCTTGGCTTTATCTCCTGTTGAAGGCGCCGACGAGCCAGGTAGGAGAGGATCACCGCCCAAGGTGGAGCGGTCATATTTGAATCCCCATTGGTCCCGGGGTCCAGGTTTGCTTGCACAGAGGCCCTTGCTGGCTGGGAGGCCATGCTTGCCTTGATTTCCAATATTGTCTTGGTCAAAGCTTGCATTGGTGCGCTCATCGTGAGCATCATGGCTTCGAGCATCTTGATGCACTGCCGGTCACTAGGACCTTCATGGTCGTCTTCGTCCATGTACGCCGTCCTCACACTAGAAGAATGAAGGAGGGCAGTGGATGTCGTGCTCCCGGTTTTATACCCTTGTAGTGAGTGGTTTTTAAGGGGGGCGGGAGCCGTTATGTCTTCCTCGAATTCGGAGGGGATACTACCCCCAACGTAGAAGATTGTGTCATCCTGGTGGGAGTAGCTATACTCTGGGATCTCGGTGTCCGTTCCTTAAGAATATTAGTCTCCTCGAAATGCCGGGTTGTCGCTCCAGGGGGACACTACCCCCAGCTTGGGCTACCCCCAGATGTTCTGAGAAAGAACTACCCCTAGGGGTTGACAGCTTCTTCCTTGAGTGGGTGCCTTGGAAGACGCCTTCCGCGAGTGCCGTCGTCAGCCTTCCAGGTAATCGCCTTTGCGATGCTGTGGTAGAGAGCACCAGACTGGAGGTATCCGACTGCTTTTTTCCCTTGGCGACGAAAAACTTTCCAGTTGAGTAGCATGAAGCGAAGGACAACTCCTCCTATGATGTGCTGATGAAGGACAAGAAGCTTTGGCTTTTCGATATCAAATGCCCCAATAAGGCGAACAATATCGATAATCCCATGTGCTGCCACTACCATCGGTTCATCAACCACCCAACACGGGATTGCTACATGTTGAAACGACATATCCAACATCTACTGGATTATAAATCCCTTACTTTAGACTTTGAAGACAAGACAGTTGTTGCCAAAATGGTGTCTCTCTAATTTGGCGAGTTTCCGGCAATGGAGGCCCAAAACGGTGTGGTTCCGATCCTAAAAGCAATAAT
This sequence comes from Iris macrosiphon, assembly GCA_036927795.1. Classification (NCBI taxonomy): domain Eukaryota; kingdom Viridiplantae; phylum Streptophyta; class Magnoliopsida; order Asparagales; family Iridaceae; genus Iris; species Iris macrosiphon. The sequence goes on from JAYESA010000009.1 coordinate 157,602,889, forward strand.
AGAGGTTGTCAATCTTCCTCTATCTCGCTAACAAACAATCGAGCTTGTACCTTTTAGCACGCCATATGGTGAGGTTATCTGGGTTCACCTAGAACTTGCTCCAGACTTGAAGCATCAAGCAGCGCCTTCCGCCGTCAAGTCCAAGGGACGAAGTCCAAATCATGTCACATGGTTTCTTCCACCGTCGAGGAAGCCATAGCGGCGATAACTAGATATGTCTTACCTTAATAGCTTGATTATGATGCCCCCGACGATGGTGCACCCCTAAACACTGCACCTACACCTATTGCATCTGATCCGGGTCCATCCTAACCTCCAACAGCGAATAAATCAAAGCAGAAAGAGATTTATTTCGATAAACCATTGCACAAGGATACTATAACCCTCTCAACCAAAATTTAGTTATACTTGGCTTAGAGAGAGATTAGGGTTAGTTTAGAGTCATTTAGAATTAGAAACATGGAGTTTTAAATAACTGTACAAATTTTGTATCACTAGATGCACCTTATCGTTGCTTCGATATTTGGAGCACTACTCTAGGTTTTACTTTCAATTATACCTTTGACCTAGACGTATTAGTCTTCTATTCTGACCTTTGTGTTACTCATAAATATCCTCTCTTGTGCTTCATTTTAATCGCACAACATTCGTCAAACAATATCTAATTTTGAACCTAAACTTTGCACCTATGTCCGTTCTAATCAAAATTAGAGATACAAACTCGACCCGTTTCTTGGAACCCAATATATGGCGATAATCTATTCCGAGTCTATTACGTCCATGACACTTGTGTCACCCCCAATTGAGACCTCATGCACTTTTAATTTATTAAAGAACACCTAGGAAACATTTATTATTTATTTTGGGACAACTGACTCAACCTAACCCAAAACAAGACCAAACACCAACCCAAATCCACACTCACACCCTCATGGCTCATATAAATCACACACACCAATTTCCACCACTATAATGCGCCAAACATGGCTTTTATCCACATCCAATACAATTTTCTATTTGTGCAAAATCATAAACTATTAGGGACCTAAATGTGAAATAGTTGCTAGGTGTCCACTCCCTATTAGATGAAACAGTTGAGAACATCCCATTCTTGGGAGACATGACCGGTCAAATGCCTCTCTCTCTCTCTCTCTCTCTCTCTATCTATACATGGTATTATGCCTACTTTCAATCACAGCCCTCCATTCAAACTCTCATCCATCACCACCACTCATTCCTTCATGACAATACCCCACATACACTCCTAGGAATGCCCTAGCCGACCCTAATCCCCATGCTCCCCCTTCCACTCTTCTTTAATAAATACCCATCCTCTATCTCTCTCCTTCATTACTACAACTCCGTTCTCTCTCTCCCTCCCTCAAAATATTCGCCTCACCTTTCCCTTTCATTCAAATCTGACCATCACCACCACGATCACCTTCACTCCTCCACCACCACGAAAGAAGCCACCTCATCACCTCCCCGACCTCCTCTAGCTCTCCATTGCAACTCCACCCGACCACCATCACCCTCACGACAACCACCACCATATTGTTGCTTCCCTCTTCTACCCACAACCTCTACCACCACCATTAAGACCAACGACAACACAACCTCCCACCTCACCGCCTCCTTGACCTCCTCATCTTCCCTTCCACCTTCGACTACTACTACACGAATATCACCCCCACCTCGATGGTAGTCGAGCCATTGCCATTGCTACTACTGCTGTTCTGGTTACTGTGGTTGTTCTTGCTACTGTTGTTGTCATCTTCCTCTTGCTGTGAACACATCATAACCGAGCAACCCTAGGTACTCCATCCTCCTCTCCATCTTCTCTTCACCTTATTCTTTATGTTCTTCACCATGTACTCCATCTCTTCTCGCTTAAAAAACTATGTATGTATATGTGTTCTAATGTGGTTGCCACCTTTACATGAATATACATCATTGTATCTATTGTCAAAACACTCATAAAAACTGATTTTTAACCCATGGTTAAAACCTTAAGTTCTCAGATTTTTAAAGGGTACATGATAGGTCTATATGCCATTACATTGAGGCATGATATAAATGAGTTGAATTATTCTTGATGAATGTTCTGTCGAGTTCAAAAAATTTAGCATCGAGTGGGAAGGAAATTGATTGTTCCCATGTTTTAAAATATGTTTTAACACTATATAAAAGAAGGGCATAGTACCTAGATGGGTTGTGATGTTGTTTAGGTTCTAATATATGTAGAACCATGATTTATATAGTATTATTTTACTTAATGTCCAGATTTGATTAACTTGGGGACACATGACATTTGACATTTCATAATGGGTTGGTATATGGAAATATTGTAGAGTTTTTGATAATTGGACTAAAGGGTGTAGTATGTGTCATTTACATGATTATGGTGGGCCCTACCCTAACACGAGATCAATGCACCTAAGTTGTGACACTACATTGAGGTTAATATTGAGATTAATGGGACTTGGCCTTTGTGCATTTTAGACTCTTGCCTAGTCAACCCTGCTTGTTGTCCTAGTTAGAATCCCCTACTTGAGTTAGCTTCTAAGAAAGGTGTATAGATGTAATATTGTACGTACTTAGTGTATCTTAACATAATAAATGATTGTTATTAATTTATATTATGTATAGGCTCGTTGGATCGTTCGGGCTAGGCTTCGAAAGAAGGACTTTTATATCCGCAGCGTGATTATTCAGGCAAGTATACCTTGCCTTACTTACTGTTTAATTCAAGTTATTATATGTTGCATGAGTTTTTGTTGCAATTATTATATATAACTGTGTGCATCGAGCAGGAGGCCCATGTCATTTTTATTGACTACCTAGCAACACCTATTAAAGGATCTATGGAAGTTGGGAATAGAGATCATTATGCTAGGAGAAGATGGCCAGTTGACGAGCCTTCAGGTAGAGTCATCATTGGTTGATAGGATCAAGGCTGCCTTGTCGACAAATGCCAAATTCTAGAGATTTTGACAGAGGAAAGAGGCTGGGATGCAGACCGGATTGCGCATACATGAGGAGGGACTTTGAGATGTGGAGATCATCTCTATGTTCCAAATGAAGAGCTTTATCAGGAGCTGATGACAGAGGCTCATAGTTCAACATATTCTATCCATCCAGGTATCCCAAAGATGTATAAAGACTTACGGTAGTACTCCTGGTGGCATAGAATATAGAGGGAAATAGCCCGCTTTGTAGCAAAGTGCCTGGTGTGTTATCAAGTCAAGGTTGAGCATCAGAGAGCTGCAAGATTACTTCAGCCACTCCCGACACCTGAGTAGAAATGGGAGCACATCACTATAGACTTCGTTACGGGCTTTCCGAGGAGTCCTAGTGGTCGTAATGCTCTGTGGGTGATCGTGGACCGACTCACTAAGTTTGCTCACTTTCTACCCTTCAGAGTTGGGCAGTCTACAAAGGTCTTAGTAGAGATATATATATGAGGGAGATTGTGTGACTACATGGGTGACAGTCAGCATAGTATCTGACAGGGATACGAGGTTCACATCATACTTTTGGCGGGGTATGCAGGAGAGTCTCGGGACCCGCTTGAAGTTCAGCACTTCGTATCACCCGCAGATGGATGACCAATCCGAGTACACCATTCAGACAATGGAGGACATGTTGAGGGGGTGCATGCTTCATTTTGGTGAATCATGGGAGGACCATTTATATTTGGTCGAGTTTTCCTACAACAACAGCTATCAGGCAAGCATTCAGATGTCTTTCTTTGAGACGTTGTATGGCAAAAAGTGTTGTTCCCTAGTGTGCTAGAATGATATCGGCGAGAGGTAGATTCTTGGACCAGAGCTTGTTTTTCGTACGGTGGATAAGGTAAAGCAGATCCAGGGGCACCTACGAGCAGCACAGGACAGGCAGAAGCATTGGACAGACGTGTACCGATGACTTTTAGAGTTCAAGGCTGGAGATCATGTATTTTTGAATATCTCACCTACCAGAGGGACTATTAGGTTTGGAGGCAGAGAGAAGTTGAGTCCGAGGTATATCGGACCTTTTAACATATTGGAGCACGTCGAAGAGGTTGCCTACAGGTTAGCACTACCACGGACATTGGAGGGAGTGCATGACGTATTTCATGTATCTCAGTTGAGGAGGTATGTGTCAAATTTGATTCGAAGATTACTGTCGGGCCGAGTTTGTCATATCAGAAGGAGCCTATAGAGATTCGAGACAGGAGCAAGAAGTTATTTCAATGTCTGACTATTCCTCTAGTTTGTGTCGCATGGAGGTATCAAGCGCCAAACGAGTCTACTTGGGAGCGAGCGGATGATATTCGACAATATTTCCCCTATCTCTTTGAGGGCCTAGGTATGTTATAGCATTTATTTTCAGTCAATAGATTATACCATATGTTTGTTTTAATTTCGAGGACAAAATGCTCTAAGGAGGGTAGATTATAAACTTTCTCGATCAAAATTTAGGTATACTTGGCTTAGACGGAGATTAAGGTTAGTATAGAGTCATTTAGAATTAGAAACATGGAGTTTTAAATAACTGTACAAATTTTGTATCACTTGGTACACCTAATCATTGATTCGATATTTGGAGCGCTACTATAGTTTTTGCCTTCAAACAAATTTTATGCCTTTGACCTAGACGTGTCAGTCTTCCATTCCGACCTTTGTGTCACTCATAAATACCCTCTCTTGTTCTTCATATTAATGCACATCATTCGTCAAATAATATCTAATTTTGAACCTAAACTTTGCACCTATGTTCATTACAATAGAAATTAGAGATACAACCTCGGCCCATTTCTTACAACCGAATATATAAAGATAATCATTTTTGAGTCTACTACGTCCATGATACTTGTGTCACCCCCAATTGAGACCCCATGCACTTCCAATTTATTAAAGAATACCCAGGAAACGATTGTTATTTATTTTGGGACAAACGACTCAACCTAACCCAAAACTAGATCAAACACCAACCCAAACCCACACTCACACCCTCCTGGTTGATACATAATACACACACCAATTTCCTCCACTATAAAACACCAAGCATGGCTTCTATCCACATCCAATCCAAATTTTATTTGTGCAAAATCCTAAACCACTAGGGACCTAAATGTGAAATAGTTGCTAGGTGTCCACCCCCTATTGGATGAAACAATTGAGAACATACCATTCTAGGGAGACTTGATCGGTCACATTCTTCTCTCTCTCTCTCTCACTCTTTTTGTATGGTACTATGCCTACTTTCAATCCCAACCCTCCATTCAAACTCCTATCCATCACCACCACCACTCATTCCTTTATGATAATACCCCATACACACTCCTAGGAATGCCCTAGCCAGCCCTAATCCCCAATCTCTCTCCTCTTACTCTCCTTCATTAAATACACATCTCTCTCTCTCTCTCCCTCGCTCCCTCAAAATATTCGCCTCACCCTTCACTCTCATTCAAATCCGACCATTACCACCACCATCACCTTCACTCCTCCACCACCACAACAACAACCACCTCACCACCTCCCCAACCTCATTTACCTCTCCATTGCAACTCCACCCGACCACCATCATACTCACGACCACCACCACCATCACAGCAATCCGCAACCACCACCTACTGCTGCTTCCCTCTTCTACCCGACCACCTCTACCACCACCATTAACACCAATGACAGTAGCAACCTCCCATCTCACCACCTCCTTTACCTCCTCATATTTCCTTCCACCTCCGGCCACCACTATACGACCATCACCACCCCCCTTGACAGCAGTTGAGCCATTGCCACTGCTACTATTGATGTTCTAGTTGTTGTGGTTGTTCTTGCTACTGCTGTTGTCATCTTCCTATTGTTATGAACATAGCATAACCGAGCAACCCTAGGTACTCCATCCTCCTATCCATCTTCTCTTCACCTTATTCTTGATGTTCTTCACCATGTACTCCATCTCTTCTCACTTGAAAAACTATGTATGTATATATGTTCTAATGTGGTTGCAACCTTCACATGAATATACACCATTGTATCCATTATCAAAATACTCATTAAAACTAATTTTTAACCCATGGTTATGACCTTAAGTTATCAGATTTTTAAAGGGTACATGATAGGTCTACATGCCATTACATTGAGGCATGATATGAATGAGTTGAATTAGTCTTGATGAATATTGTGTTGGTTCAAAAAATTCAGCATCTAGTAGAAAGAAAATTGATTGTTCCCATATTTTAACACCATATAAAAGAAGGGCATAGTGCCTAGATAGGTTGTGAGGATGTTTAGGTTCTAATACATGTAAAACCATGATTTATATAGTATTTTACACCTATTTTACTTAATATCCATATTTGATTAACTTGGGGACACATGACATTTGACATTAGATAATGGGTTGGTATATAGAAATATTATGGAGTTTTGACAATTGGACTGAAGGGTGTAGTATGTGTCATTTACATGATTATTGTAGGCCCTACCCTAACAAGAGATCAATGCACCTAAGTTGTGACACAACATTGAGGTTAATATCACTACAAGAAAAATAGCCTTTCTTGATGGTTTATTTCTTAACGGCGTGAAAAACTGTCAAGAATAGGGACTATCTTGACGGTTTTAGACATACGTCAAAAAAATAATATTTTTTGTTAAGTATTAAAATTGGACCATATTCCTTAACAGTTTTATATGAAGCGTCAAGAAAACTCATTGCATTACTTGATGGTTTGTTGATAACTGTCAAGTAATGCATGTGCGAAAAAATTATCGCGTATATTTTATCTGCCATTTTAGTAATTTTTTAAAATTGTTTTTTTATTGCAGCTCAATGTTAAAGGTTCCGTGGTCAATTTATTCCCTACTTCTTCTATTCATTTTTTTATTCTCCCTGAGCCTCTCATCTCTTCTCTCTCCATCTTCTCTATTTGTCCATAATGCTGGAGACCTTCTCTCCTCCGCCACCTCCTCTCCCTCCTCCCCAAACTTTCAACTTAAATCCTAGCACCCTCGACCTCCAAACCCTAGCCGCAAACCCTAAATATTGTCGGCCCCGCCGCTCCTCGTGATGCCACGGAGGAGATCCTCTCCGAGAGGCCTAGGGTTCCAGGTTTGTTTCCTTTTCTTCTCATCAAAACACTATTTTTACGGTTTGGATTTAGTTTGATTATGGCTTAGAATTTGATTATCTTGTTGTAGAGAACCCTATATTTTAATTTCTAAGGGTTAGGAATTATTGTTAGGTGGTTAGAAAACTTCATCCATTTAATTGACGAAACTTTTATTTTTTTCTTCAGATCTAGATGGTATTTTTAGGTTTTCTTTTTGAAATAGTTGTCGATTCAGGAATTCAGTTGAAGACAACACGAGTTCATGAGCAGGGGGATTCGACTGCCTTGGAATAACTCAAGTCGACCAAATGAATTTGGATGAAGCAACATGTAATATGGTTTTTGTTTTTAGTTTTTTTTTTTTGGGGGGGGGGGGGGGAGGAGGTATGTGGAGATCGGAAGGGGTGTCTCTGATGCCAATCTTCATACCCCTTCGCTCCTTCCTGGCAAATGGCATGATACTCTGGCCTGATAGCTAAGGAATGACATGAGGCTATGGCCTAAGGCGTCGATTGGCATCAGAGTCTACGTTGAAGTGTTTGATGGGTACAATGATGGTTCTATCTGTTTTGAGAAGGCTGTGATATGTAGGCACAATGAAGGGGGTGACAAAGGAGAAGAAGAAGGAGGTGTATGTTTCACGGACACATATAGGATACAGAGACACATACACGATGCATATTTTTGTTGTCTTCTATAGTATATTGTTGTGTCCGATATATATCTGTGGAGTGTCCAACACAACACAACCATATTTTTGGAGTGTCTGTTCTTATTTTGATAACAAGTTAGTACTGGTAAGTTCTCTAGTTTACTAGTCAGACTATTGTTTACATATGCTTTATCATTTTTGAGCACAAAGCCATTTTTCTTGATGGATGCAAATTTCATACAAGGGACTAGCTAGTGTATTTTGGCCTGCCTGTGACGTGTTCGTATCAGATACAACTATCATTTTGGAGTGTATGTGTTTCCTAGAGTGTATGGAAGAGGCTTTTCCTCCCAGGATGGTCAATATGGGTAGTCTTCTGGTTTTGGTTCTTTCTTGGCGATGTCACCTTGGCGTAGAAATTTAAAAATCAGCCTTCTAATTAAGTAGGTAAGTTTACCAAAGAAAATATAGTATCCCCTGATAACTTGCCAATGTCGCTTTGATTTCTATATGATTAATGCTTTATTTCATAATTCTATTTAGAGCTCCTACTGATGCATATGTATAATGTTTGAAGCATACATGAAATCCTATTAAGTCGTGAATAGGAAACCTTTCCTATCACCAATAGATACTTATTATGCACCCAGAGACTTTATAGCTTACTATATAACATACTTTAGCTTGATAATCATATAGAAAAATAATTTACTCTAGGATAGGTAGGCACCATCTGTTATTAAGGAAGTTTGCAGTCTACAAAAATTTTCAGAAATGTTGGGAGTTACTTTCATATAATAACTATGTTGTCTACTAGAAAGAAAAGAGATAAGGTGCATAGATTGGTTCAGGGGTACCTAGTAAGATGTTAAGTAAGCACGTGTAAAATTGAAAAACACAAGAAATTTATACTAAAATCATTAGTAAAATGCATCAGTTGATAACAAAAGTAATGGAATATTTTTTTGTCTCCATGACATTGTCAGTTATATATTCACCATTAAGTTTATGGTTCACACCTTAAGAACATCACTCCAAATCTTTGTGTTTACACTTTATAGCCACTAATCTCTTTTCATTAATACTTTCTATTAAGTTTTTGTTGATTAAGGTCCTCGATTTGAATGATTTTTGTACTTAGGACGTACAATATCCACATGTATTGGTCTTTTAACTTAGTAAAATAAGGTTACCATTCATGTTATGCCATGAACTTGTTTTTAAGCTCTTTGTTGGATATTACATTATACTTTTTGTTGAGTAGGCTTATCATTACCTAATACTGTATTTTAAAGCCTTTCTTTTGTGTGAACCAGAGCAAGTGGCTAGTGATAGCTTTTTTGCCTTCTTTATTTTGTGGAAACATGATGCTGAAGCCTTGTGGTTAGCAATGGGATCAGTTGTAAACTCATGTATATCAGAAACATTGAAACGAACCCTAAATCATCAAAGACCTGTCAATGCTTCAAGATTCCTTAATTTTGATCTTTCCTATTACCAAAGTATTTGGCACGAGTTCTAAACCACACCTTAAATTCTTCATGGTATATGGCTTTAAAGTTATTTTGTTTCCTTCATTCCTTGCTTAATTTTTTCCCCTTTTCCTCTTACTCAGGATTGTTAATCATAATTCTTGCATTTTGCAGAAGTTCCAAGTATTGGCCTCTGTTTCTCATCTCCTAGGGCCAAAGATCATATGCATGTACTTTTTATGATGGCTTCAGTTGTACTAGATGGAGCTAGATTATTGGTTTTTAAACTGCATATCATGTTGTATATTGCATTATATGCATCATTGCTTGTTTACCTACTTCTTTTTTACACAGGATATAGTCCTCGGCAGTGTGACTGTAGGTGTTCCACACAGAACAATAAGTGCTGTAATAAGATGAAAGAAAAATAATCTTAAAGAGGTATTATGCAGTCAATGTTCAGCTACATGTTTTACAATTTTTTTCTCAAAAAGATGTAGGCCAGCCATTTGAAAGTATAAACCTGTATGCGTATAGTTTAATGTAAATATAAATTCAAGTTATTTTTATGTTCTTTATATTAATCACACACTTTATAAATTAGCTTACCTATGTGAAGACTAGGCCAGAATTTTTCAAAACAATTATATTCGTAAGTTTACCCATTTAAGTAGTTAAATTTCAACGGGATCCAGGTTTATGTGTCTTATTCCTCATCTAGAAGGCATGATCAGTAGGAACACACTTCAGGCAAGCCTTGTGGATGAAGCATACACCTTCTAAGGCCGAATGCCTTAGTCTAGTTGCATATCTCCTTATTTATGCCTTTTAAACAACTGATTACAAAACTTTTCTTAGTGGCATTCATCTTTTGTAGGGCATTAAGATATACATTGTGTTATTTTGGCATTATTTTCTTCAATGAATTTTTTTTACCAGGAACCTGCGCCTAATGATGAAGCTGAAACTATTGTACAAGATATGTTAATTTTATTATTAAGAAAAATACTTCATAGGTTGAATTCAATGTTTTCATTGATAAAAATTTCCTTTTTCTTTTGTTAGACTTCCATTGAAAAAGCGAATATTTCCAAGAAAGACATTAAGAAAGAACAAAAACAAAAAGAATGTCCTGTAAAAATTCAAAAAAGACCCATAGGCTGAGACATCTTTTTGAAAAACAAAGTCGACTACTGAAAGGCAAGATAATGCTGATGATGTGGAGGTAGAGAGAACTATGAGAAAGTCAACTAGAACATCAGACATTATGAGGCAAGCAGAAAGAGATGCAATATGTGTAGCCTTGCAAGCAATAATGGAGGTACTTTTGTTTTCATCCTTTTTGAACAAAATTCACATCAAAATCTTAATTTGTCCAGTTTTAGTTTTTTTTGACAAAATGGTTAATAACTATTTGTTTCTCGATCCACCGATACTGCCGCTCTCGATACTCATAAGAAAGGTTCGATACCGATTTTGATACCGATACTATGAACCTTGTTGCTTTCTAGTAAATTATTTTCAAATCATTTTATGATAAGGATCATGTTCTTCAACTTTGATGATGAGTTTTCTTTTGATGCCAAAAAGAGAACATGGATTTAGTCACTTCAAGCATTTTTATGTTTGAATTCCAATGTCCTGTTGTCGCAATATGAACTTTTAATTTATTTTCCTTGTAGGTCTCTCAAATTTGACCTCTTTGAGCTTTAAGAAAAACATTTCTATCAATGCAGAAGGAATGAAAGCATTTTCAAACTTAGTCAACTTCGTAAATTTGGATCTTGAATGTTGTTTAGGAATTAATGGTGGTCTACTTTGTTTTAATGGTTTGCTTCTCATTTATGGATATTTATAGGACCATCATAATTGATCCCAGACATTAGATCTCCACTAATCAATATAAGAGATGGTTCCAATTATAGATAACTAGTATATATGCACGTGCTTTGCACGTATATTGGAGTGAATGATGTTGATGAGTTAGCTTATTTCTACAGCTTTTAATTATATAGGTTAATGGTTCAACCCTTCGAATTCTTTGGTAACAATTTAAAAGACTTAGCAAGTAGTATGAAACCTTTGATTTCCGTAAATGGTTGTCATTATTGCATCTCTTAAATGGTTGTCAGTAGAATTTATTGTTGGTATTCTTTTTAATTACTAAATATGTTGAAGGGTATTTTTGGAACGAAAATTTTTCACGGTGAAGCCTAGTTTTGGCATTATATAGTAGAGATTTTATTGAAGGTGACATTAAATAATAACATGTATATCATGTAAGCCTCAACATGCTTAAGTGAAAGAAAACTTCTATTAGTAAAAAAAGTATTAATATTATTGATAATTATTTATAAGAAATGGTTCCAATTTTTATTTTTTTGTTCGGTCTCCAGAAGGATGCTAGAGAAGAAATTAAAAAAATAGTTCATAAGTGCAAATCATGGGAGGGTTAGTGAAGAAAAGTAGCTTCCTCCAATCATGAGAAGACTTTTGAAGGAATTCAAGCTTAAAATATCACCTTGAGGATCATCATCATGATTATGGTCTTGTTAATGATTATTTGTACTCTTTTTCCTCCAATCTTGAGAAGCCTTTTCTTAACACTTTGTATATATCATTCTTGGATGTTTGCGATGTAAAAACTGTGTATTTATGATTAATAAAAAGATTGTGTATTATAATATTATGTGTGTTAGTTAACCGGCAAAGAAAACATATAATATATAATTATAAATAAAAATTTAGTTAAACAAAAAATAGCTTCTCTTGACAGTTATAAAATGTCAACAAAAATCTAATTTCTTCGTTTTTAAACATCAATAAATCTTTTTCTTGACGGTGTTTGTCCTTCAAGAAATGATTCTTTTGACGGTTATTACCCGTCATCAAGGCCAGAGTCAAGAAAAGTTTCTGCCTACCTTGACGATTTTTTGTTATGTTTTCTTGACTGGCAAAAACCGTCAAGAAAGCTTTCTTACTTGATGGTTAAAAACCGTCAAGAAAACAAAACCAGGAACCGTTAAGAAAAGTAGGGATTTTTCTTGACTCTGGCCTAGATGACGGATTCATAACCGTCAAGAAAATCCATTTTTCTTGTAGTGTATTGAGATTAAAGGGACTTGGCCTTTGTGCATTTTAGACTCTTGCCTAGTCAACCCAGCTTGTTGTGGAGGTATTTTGATATCTCCTAAGATCCAGTCATATATTACTCATGATACGATGTTAAACTGTCATGCCCCAGTCCCAAAATACGTATGACCAGATATACGTACACATGCCAGCTGTACGAACAAGTGTAGAAACCTAGTTTAATGGACCTAACCAGTCGTAGTATGCTGTAAAATATAACTAAGTCACAACAACACATACAGATATAATCTAGTCTAATCCACAAATATCACAGAATAAGAAACTGAATAAATAGATAAGTCTCAAGTCCACTATAAAAAAATATGTAGTGGAGAATAATCTATGAAAAATGAGTACAAATGATTACTGAAAGAATACAACTAAGTAATAAAGAAATAATAAAAATAGTCCGGGCGTCAGCTAACTAGATAATGACACCTAATATTGTAAGCAACTTTCGTCCAGGACGCTCAAGGAAACTCCAGTGGTTCCACCTCACGGTCCTCGTCAGCTAGATCTTCAATTCCTTAGTTCGTTGGGTACAAGTGCTCGTCGGGATCTGAAAAAGTGCCAGTCCTCAGAGGGACATAAAAAGTACACAAGAATCGACATGCATGGAAGTAAAGCACTAAACAATAATACGGTAACTAACTATCTATGTTATATGCACTCGAGATATCTTTAATGGCGCATGAGGGGGGAGAAATAGAAGAATAGTCATCCCACCTGGCGTTCCGCGGAACTCGGGGGTACACGTTAGACAACATTTACACCATTAGAAACAAAAATCATATTCGCTCACTAGTAGACTCTACCTACCCAATGTACTATCCGAACTATATATGCGGTGCAGACATAATGCAAGATGTCAATAAAATCTAGAACCCAAACTAACAGCAAACACGAACTCACGTACCAATAGCCAGTTAATACGCCAGTCCTTGCACTCTCTCACTCAGTGAACGTGTTTGAAACTATGTCAGTTCAAAAGATACCACGTATCTTTACCATACCAGGTAGGTCAACTACATCTAGGACGTGTGCACACAATTAACAAAATAAAAAAGAACTAGGCATAATATAAACTGCACAATACAAACAAGCAAGGTGTACTTGTCTGGCAAGCCAAGATACGAGAACAAAGAATCTGGTCCAGAGCTCTCCACAGGAACGTCACGAACACCTACCAATTTATTACGCTAATTAGACTCTTACTATCTAGTAATAAATTAGTTTATTAACTAGTTATTAAATCTACGTTGATTACACATGCAAGTAACTAGTCTCAAAATAATACTAACTATTAATCATTACCAAAATTCTTTTTAAAGATATTAATTAAATAAAATAATAATTCTTGAATTAATCATAAAAATAGACAAAAAATAGTTTTTCTTTTACAAAGGGTTTCTACGAGGATTGTCAACTAGTCATACTAATATATGTGCTAAACAAGATATTTTTGACATGCAAGTTCTAAAATGTTGAATTCATAAAAAATGTTAAATTCTGGGAATAATTCTAAAATATTCAAAAATAATGATTAAATAATTTCCTACATGCATCTTTATCAATTCTACCTATTGGCATTTCCATTATTCAAAAATAATGATTAATAATTTTCTACACCTACTAGTCTTCTAGCAATAGTATTGGCAAAATTTTGCCATTATAACCCTACTATTATGCTTTGCATGAAATTCTAAAATCATAATTAATTCTGGAAAAATAAGTTTTTAATCATAAATAATAGGGAAGACATTTATAGATGGCTAAAGAACAAGTTACAATAGGTTTATATGAAAACTAAGTCAACTAGGTGACTTTTATGCATAAAATTCATTTAAATTAAAAATAATATTTAAGGAAAAATAAATTAAAAACTGAATATAATATAGGTTAATAACACTATATTTTAATTATTTATAAAATTTTAGAAGGGTTCGATGGAGAATTTTGAAGAAAACATAAAACTAAGTCACCCTTCCCATTGTACATGCAATTTATTTCAAAAAAAACTAATAATCTGGAATAAACAGTAAAAATATGAATAAAAATAATTTGAACATCATATTTCTACATTAATAACAAGTTTTAATCAAGGGTTCTACCTATGGGTGCATACATGCATTCATAGGTTCAATTATTTACTTGCAAACCCTAAAATAAAACTCTACTATGAAGGACATGACAATGGGTTGCAAATAAATATAAAATATACAAAAAATATCTATTTTTGGGTGAGGGAGTTTACAATCTACCCAACTTACAAGAATTTTGTCCTCAAAAATAAAACTAAAGCACGATTTGTTAAATCCTCCAAATTCGTATATAAGTCAAGTCAACCATTATCTTCTTAAAAATTTAAATAACATAATCTATTCAAATCCATCACAATATCTTCAAAATTAAAATAACCACTGTTTAAATCAAAATTTCATATGTTGTAATCTATTCTCGAATTTTAAATAATCAAAAACCTAAATTTTAGGCAAATCTATATGACATCTTCAAGATTTAAATAACCCATATCAAATTTTAAATTACGATTCCAACTATCATAATCTCCTCTAGATTTTAAATAGTAAACAACTCTAATTAAATCTTATTCCTATTTTCAACTTAAGAATTTCATACTCTTCAAATTTTAAATTTAATTTCCATCCTCAATATTTCAAATAGTTGATCCAATAACCAATATTTAACTTTTAATTCAAATCATCAAATCATAAAATTTTGAATTCAATCCATCAATGTTCATGTTTAGAATTCTATTTTTAACCTCAAAATTTAAATCGTTGATTCAATCTCCAATATTCAAAATTTAAATCATGTGCTCAAATTATAAATATTTGGTCCGCAATATCAAAATTTTAAAATTTATTCTAGAAGGCATTTTTATCTTTAAATTTAAATCCTCATCATTATAATTATCAAAAAAATTTCTCAAAATTAAATGACTCAAATCTCTCAATCTTATCTTACTTGATCACGATATAAGATTTTTACCTTTATATAAACTTTGGCTCTAGTTGACAATGCAACTTCTACCCAACTTAGAATTTACCGATCTATCATACAAGACTATACATCTAAGAAAAACTTTCTCAAATTTTCTATTCATTTGATTCAATCCTCACAAATGTTAACAAAAAATATATCACATATTTTACGCCCTTAATTACAAAGATAGCCATAAAGTAATACGATTAGCCTGTGGGGTATATCTAGTACTATCCGTGTGTCAAACTTATATCAAGCACGAAAGTTAGCCTTTTCGAAATAGGGGAAAACGAAAAACAAAGATAGTGATATCAAAGGGAACGAACGAGTTTAATTGCGAAGGCTAAGGGAGATAATCGAATTCAAAGAGGAATTTTGTTAAATCGTTTGTGGATTAAGATCCTATCTTGGTCTATTTCTTTTCGTATCCTCGTATCAGTACAGTTACGTAACCGACACGATATGCACTGACCTGTCTAGAGGAAAAGTATATTCGTCTAACAAGCTAAGTCAACTATTTCTCAATCAACGTAAAGTAGTCATGCTAAGAGCGAACTAAGTGCACTAAGGTTGTACAGACCATAATACACTGATTCTAATTTCGATAATGTATTAGTATGGGCCCCCAATAATACATATGTCATGAACAAGCTTGATAAGGAATAAGCATGCAAAACTAGGCTGTAATAGCAACATAAGTCAAGATAGTCCAAAAATATAAGTATGTGAGATTATGATGAATAGTTCAAGTTCATCAAGAATCTAAGACTCGTACGGTGGTTGTGCCTCTACATTTGCCATGCTAACTTCTTGTCCAACTCTCTGGTCGACTAAATAGGGGTATGGGCCTATAAAGCTTTACAGTCTAGATAAACACGATGTTCTTATGCTAGCCTATAGTTGGTCTCATTCACTTACACTTCATTAATGGGTCAAAAGGACTATGGGATACTAGGTTGTAAGGCATGCTATCCAACTTACATGAATCAACTAATACTGTAATTGCCTTATGGAGATTCTACAAAATAACCTTGTTCTTGTAAATAAAGTAGAAAATCTTGTTAGGGTATACGAGAAAAAGATCTTAATACTTATTAGGGTATCCTATTGCATTATAAAACTTTATAGGTGATGTTCATCTTAAGTCTTAATCATAGTGCTTATAGAATAAAAGCGTTAATATTAAGAATGGAGAAGTTACTGGCTCTCAAGTGAGGGAGAATATAATCTGTATACATATAGATAAGGTTACATTATTTGAAAGATGAAGAAAAATTTTAGTCACCGCACAAATAGCGATCGTTAAGGGTTCAGAGAAATAAGGTATGAAATTAAATATAGAGAGACTTGATAATATCATGGTTTCCTAAGGGAAGGTGGTATGCTAGTCTCTGTGTTCGAGGTATGATCAAGAAAAATGTTCTAATCATTCAATAGGTTTTAATTGCGTAAAGAGCTATGACAATTGATCTATGGTGGAAGAAGGGATTAACTCAAGATGGAAAAGTATATAGATAGTTGGATGAGATGGCATGGTCAGTGACTCATGAAGACTCAAGTATGACTCAACAATGATCATAGATTTTAGGGGATCTACTAAGCTGAAGGTATGGTACCCTTACTCTTACTAAGGTATTGGTTCATTCCTCTTGCTCTGCTAATATCAAGACAAGAATCTAAATTTATAATCCTCTTATATTATCTCACTATGAAAGTTAGGTTGGTCCTAATATTCAACCTTGGATTTATATTGGTTCCTCAATACTAGGGTCAAATAATATGGTCAAATTCCTAATTACTCTAGCAGTGTTTATACTAATCTCAAGTCATACCTAGATATAACAAGGGTTAATGGTCAATCAATTTACTGGTACTGGATGCTAGGGTTCATTAGGTATATTAAACTTTTTGGGTTCTATTAATATTCTAGTTTATTTTCTTAGTAGGTATGCTATCATAATTATCTTCTAAATCTAACAACAAGGATTCCTATATTCTGGCAGAAGACTATACTCAAGAAACCATTAGAGGAGTACATTAAATAGGAAGAGCTGAGAAAACAAGGATACCGATGTGAAGAGAATAAAGCGACTATAATTTTGAAGGTCAAGGAAGGTATGTGAGTTCAAGAATTCAGAACAAAAATAAAAAAGAAATTCAAGTATATGGATGAGATCCTATACTCTAATCATATTTGTAGGCTTGCTCAGTACAGTAACGTAACCGAGACAATATACTCTGGACCTGCATGGGCCACCACTAAAAATATGTCACGTCCAGTCCCAAAATACGTAGGAACAGGTATACGTACATATGCCAGCTGTACGAACAAGTGTAGGAATCCAATTTAATGGACCTAACCAGTCATAGTATGCTATAAAATATAACTAAGTCATAACAACATATGCAAGTATAATCTAGTCACATCTACAAATATCACATAATAAGGAACTGAATAAATAGATAAGTCTCAAGTCCACTACAAAATAATATCAAGTGGAGAACAATCCACGAAAAATAAGTACAAATGATTACTGAAAGAATACAACTAAGTAATAAAGAAATAATAAAAATAGTCTGGGCATTAGCTAACTAAATAATGACACCCAAGACTCTAAGCAACTGTCATCCAGGACGCTCAAGAAAACTCCAGTGGCTCCACCTCAAGGTCCTCGTCAGCAAGATCTCTGACTCCGTAGTTCGTTGGGTACAAGTGCTCTTCGGGATCTGAAAAAGGTGCCAGGCCCTTAGAGGGACATAACAAGTACACAAGAATCGACATGCATGAAAGTAAAGTAGTAAACAACAATAAGGTAACTAACCATCTATGTGATATGTACTCAAGACATCTATAATGGCGCATGGGGGGGGGAATAGAATAATAGTCATCCTAACAGGCGTTCTGCAGAACTCGGGGGTATACGATATACACTATTTATACCATTAGAAACAGAAATCCCATACGCTCATTAGTAGACTCTTTCCTCCCAATGTACTATCCGAACTGTATACGCGGTGCAGACATAATGAAAGAAGTCAATGAAATCTAGAACCTAAACTAACACCAACAACTAACACCAGACGCGAACTCACGTACCGATGGCCAGTCAATACGCCAATCCATGCACTCTCTCACTTAGTAAACGTGTTTGAAACTGTGTTAGGTCAAAAGATACCACATATCTTTACCATACCAAGTAGGTCAACTACTTCTAGGACGTGTGCACACAACTAAAAAAAAAAAAAAAAAACTAGGCATAATGTAAACTGCACAATACAAACAAGCAAGATGTACTTGCCTGGCAAGCCAAGATGCGAGAACAACGAATCTGGTCTAGAGCTCTCCACAGGAACGTCATGAACACCTACCAATTTATTACACTAATTAGACTCTTACTATCTAGTAAAAAATTAGGTTATTAACTAGTTATTAATTCTATGTTGATTGCACATGCAAGTAACTAGCCTTAAAATAATACTAACCGTTAATCATTACCAAAATTCTTTTTAAAGACATTAATTAAATAAAATAATAATTCTAGAATTAATCATAAAAATAAACAAAAAATAATTTTTTTCTACAAAGGGTTTCTACGAAGGTTGTCAACTAGTCATACTAATATAGGTGCTAAACAAGGTTTTTCCGACATGCAAGGTCTAAAAAGTTAAAATCATAAAAAAATGTTAAATTCTGGAAATAATTGTAAAATATTAGAAAACAATGATTAAATAATTTTCTATATGCATCTTTATCAATTCTACTTATTGGTCTGTCCATTGGACACCTACTAGTTTTCTAGGAATAGTATTGACAAAATTTTGCCATTATAACCCTGCTATTATGCTTTGCATAAGATTCTAAAATTATAATTACTTCTGGGAAAATAATTTTTTAATCATAAATAATAGGAAAGATATTTATATATGGCTAAAGAAAAAGTTACAATAGGTTTATATGAAAACTAGGTCAACTAGGTGACTTTTTATGTATAAAAATTTATTTAAATTAAAAATAATATTTCTGGAAAAGTAAATTAAAATTTTAATTTAATATAGGTTAATAACACCATATTTTAATTATTTATAAATTTTTAGAATGGTTTGATGCAGAATTTTGAAGAAAACATAAAAACTAGGTCACCATTCTCATTGTACATGCAATTTATTTCTAAAAAAACTCATAATTTATCTAGAATAAACAGTAAAAATATGAATAAAAATAATTTAAACATTATATTTCTACATTAATAATATGGTTTAATCAAGGGTTCTACCTTTGGGTGCATACATGCATTCATGGATTCAATTCTATACATGCAAACCTAAAATTAAAATACTACTATAAAGAACATGGCAATGGGTTACAAATAAATAAAAAATTATTTATTTATATATACCAATAATTATTCATGCAATCATACAAATTAGAGAGGGTTTTGAGGAAGAAGGAGACTTGCTAGAAGAAGAAAGATGAATAACTAGGGTTCTTGGATGGAGGATGTGATGTTGTCCACGTGAAGGGGGGGGGGGTCTGCCTTGGTGGTGATGGTGGCGGCTAGGGTTCTTGGAGGAGGGAAGAAATAAGAATTTTGAAGGAGAATTTGGTTAGGGTTTTTAGAAAGGAAGATGAGAAAGAGAGTTTATATATATATATATATATATATATATATATATATATATAGGTGGAGAAAGAAAGAAAAAAAGAAAGACAGAAAGAAAGGGGGGTCACGTGAGATGTGCGCACGTATGGGGAGGCCGTAGGTTTGAGGTAGGTAGGAATATGATTAGTTTTAGGTTATTTTCTAATTAAATTGGTAGCAAATCTAAGGTAAATCTCTAATCTAATTAAATATTAATAACAAAGATTTGATTTGGATTCTAATGGGATAATATAATAGATGAATAAATACAAATCTTTGATAAATCTTTAATCTAATAGTCATTAAGATTTTATTGAGATTCTAAGGAATAAGATAATAGATGAATAAATGCAAATATTTGGTAAATCTTTAATCCAATAATCATTAAGATTTAATTAGGATTGTAATGGAATAAATCAAATATTTTATTCATGAATTTAAATAGGTGGATGCTACAAAAAATGGATGGATAGAATATTTAAAGTAGAGGATTTCCAAATATAAAATTATTAGAATTGGATTGGCTCTAAAAGTGGATAAGGTGCAAATGTTGACCCTTTCTTAAATTATATCCTCCTAAAATAAATTCTACCTAATATATATATATAAATATATAACTAAACACCCTATTTTAAGCCACTAGTTTCCAATAAATTAATTCATGGCTTTGGGTTGGGTATTTTAATTGGAAAATAACCATAAATAAAAAAAATATATAAAAATCTCTAAATATTGAATACAATAAGTGTGGTTGTTACACTAGTGCCATACTAATATTGAATGATCGAATTTTGTGTCACAAAAAGATTATATTATTAGTATCTCCAGTGTAGGCTACTTCCTACGATGGGCGTTGTAGATTTTGGGTTCATCCTATATCATTAATGTCCAAACTACGGAAAAGTGTCCTAATGCAACAATTAAGTTTTAGTTGATTTAAAATAATCTAAAATAAATATAAAATACACACAAAATATTTTTTTTTGTGTGAGGGAGTTTACACAAACTCATGTTGGGATGCGAGTTGGCATACCCGACTAGCTATCGGTGCGTGCGACATGCATCACTCTATAGTGCATAGTCAGGTTAGTTCTAGTTAATTGTGACCAGACACGATAGTTATGGAGTGTCTGTATCGTCATCACGATATATACATTGCATTGGGCGGGGAGGACAACTGGTAGGCATATGGGACACACAAACTGGTAAACCGTAGTTTCCGAGGGAACTATGGCATTGATGACCCTGATGATTTATTTACAGGCATGTACTCATGACGTTCACTGATCATTAGGGTATATATAAATGTATTTATATATTTTTGGTATATCACACTATGGTCGATAGCCAGAGCTATGTCAATCGTGATATATGTCTGTTAAATATACATTTTATATTTATATATATGTTATCGGTATATCACACTATGTTCGTTAGCCGAGAGTTATGTCGGTCGTGATATATATTAGCATATATATATGGCCGCTGGCCTTGAGCTATGTCACATCCTATTTAGCCTATACCTACCCATACGTACCAAGGTGTTCCTCAGTTTGTATTCACTTAGATGGTTAGTACAACCTCTTTACTTATTTAGTATTTATATTTGGCATATATTTTTATATCTTTTTACATCCCTCTGAGGGTCTGGTTCTCTTCCATATATGGACGAGGCGTACTACCCGACCGTGTATGGGCCCATGCAGGAGACGAGGTATGCTACCGAGGAGGAGCTTGAGGTGCTACATTCGGAGTTTCTATGATCACTGGTACGCCTTCCGCCTAGGACTGAGCATCTTTACCTAGTTAGCAGATGTTCCTGTCCACTTATCTTATCTGTCTTTCTATACTTTCATTACAGTATTGTATTATGTGGGTTTGTCTCCATTATACTTATTTGGATTATGTTATGACATTCAGACTCCTTATGTTTCGTTTCAAGTATTTATTTCAATATTTCTTACTTATGTTCTATGGATGAGATTAGTTGTACTTGTTGCATGCGTAGTATTAGTTATGGACTTAGTTCATATTCACAATGTAGTATACCTAGATAGGGCCATTAAATTGGGAACCTAATCTACTTGTATCAGCTGGCCTAGATGTGTATCGGTCTTATTATAGTTTGGAATTGGGGAATGACAGATATAGCTCATGGGCTGGAGAAGCCCTACAACTTTGATATCTTGGCACATCTTGCCAATACTCCAGCAAAGTTGTCACTTTTCGAGATTCTTCGACTTTTCAAAGACACCTGGGATGCCCTGAGCGAGACATTGCAAAATACCGACACCTACCTAGCTCAGGTCAAGCCGTCTGCTGAGAATCCCGATGCATGCCCCCATTGCAATCATATAGTGGAGGTGATACCTAATATCACGTTCTCGCAACAGGACTTGTTGCTAAAGAATAATAGGCATGATCGCTCGGTGTATTACACAGGGTATATCGGTGCCATCAAGGTGGACCAAATGCACATTGACCCCGGTTTGTCCTTTAGCATCTTCCTACGGAGTCTGCTTCAGACCTTGGGTATCCCTATGCACTGGTTGGCAGCAACCAACACTGTCATAAGTGGTTTTAACGCAGAAAGGAGTTACCCTCTGGGTAAGATTCGCTTAAAATATCAAATCGACGACTTAAAAACAAAGGTCACCTGCTACGTTAGAGACGTAGATGTATCCTACAACGTCTTGTTGGGGCGTCCATGCATACATAAGTACATGATCGTGCCATCAACTCTGTACCAGTGCCTAAAGTACGTTGATGATCATGGCACTGTCAAGATCGAGTTTGCTGACGTTGACCCATTCAAAGGGGTCAAAGCATATTACTCTGATTCGGTCCTATACAAACAAGTCCACCAAGACGAAGGTGGCAACGATGCTGACGATGAAACAAAAACGGGGGCAACATCAGATGAGCCCTTGAGGGTCCGTCTCAAGGGATGCACTCCTGACACAACTTCTTCCCTCGTGGTGAAACTAAATAACAAAGCACCCAAACCTTTGGTCATCCGCCTGTAGAGATCGAGTCGACCACCCAAGGAGGATCCATCACCCGCTACTGCTTCCGATCCCCTGGTGGTCAAACTTCACTAGAGACCTCTGAAGCCGTCACCCGCATTGGAGGCGAATCATGGGAAAGACGATATGGGAGACTATGTGACCGCTCATGCTGACGTCCCTTCTCTTGACGATGTAATTCTCGTCGACAAAATACCTTACTTTATGAATAAAGGGTTATCTTTGAACTACTCTGATGATTACACATCTAAGTACATTATATTCTTTAGAGCACGGCCTAGGGTTACAACTGCATACACAGGTGACTACCACCTATGAAGTGAACCGAATTCTCCCTATTCAAAACTCCTACTTCATTGTCCCAACAAGAAGGAGGGAAGACAAACTCATCATTTTCGACAGAGTAGAAAGTCCCCAGTCCTTCCTCCTAGAAGAACAAGAACCAGAACCCGAAGGTGGATTAATGCAACTGTATCGTTACAACTTACAAGCCAAGCGCATCATCCAGAACGTGGGTTATGACTTTAAAAGTGCCCAAGGCCTGAATTATGGCAAGGGGCGACAACTGCCTCTGCGTCTTCTAGCTCCTGCAAGCAAGTCCGAGGAATACTACCATAAGACTCGGCATGGTCTGGGGTACGTTACACCTTTGTCAACTCCCGAAGGCTCGGAAGAAGAGGACGAATTGCATTCTCACTCTTCGCAATCCTCCGCTTGGGATTCTGATACGAGTATCAGGGATATATTTAGATAAATATTGTCTGTCTATATGGCATCAGCTCACTCAGAAGAAGAGGACGAACAACCACAGAAACTCTTCGAGGTCGAGCCGTGGGCCCAATGGTTGGACTCATAGTGGGTGTTATATTTCGAGTAACGAGAACCTTCCACTGAAGACGAATTCGTGCAAGTCGATATGGGCAATGAGTCCACCCCTTGACCTATCTTCATCAACAAAATCTTGTCCAATAAAGATCGTGAATCCCTGCAATAACTTGTTAGGGAGTATATCAATATCTTTACCTGGAGCTATAAAGACATGCCAGGATTGGACCCCCAGATCATAGTTCATCAACTTAACATCTTGCCAAACGCTAAGCCGGTGAAGCAACAAAAGTGGCAGTTTCGTCCGGACATCATGAACGCCATCGAGACTAAAGTAAATAAACTGATAGACAATAGCTTAACCCGAGAGGAACAATATACAGATTGGGTAGCTAACATCGTTCCCATCATCAAAAAGAAAGAAAATATCCGAATCTATATCGACTTTCATGATCTAAATGCGACATGCCCAAAGGAAATTTTTTTCCTCCCGATCACGTACATAATGATCGATAACACTTTTGGCTTCGAGAGTATGTCCTTCATGGATGGATTTTAGGCTACAACAAAATTAAGATATTTCTAGACGACAAGAAGCATACGCCATTCTGAACGCTAATAGGAGTATACTGCTGTACAGTCATATCGTTCGGTCTTAAGAATGCAGGTGCGATATACAAGAGAGCTATGAGCACCATCTTCTGTAAACATATCTACAAGATAGTCGAATGTTATGTCGATGATATCGCTATCAAAATTCGCTTCCAGGAAGACCATCTATAGGATCTGAAGACAGTATTTAAAATGATACGTGCGCACTATCTCAAGATGAACCCCACCAAATCTTTCCAGGGAGTCTCCAGCGGCAAGTTCTTGAGTTTTTTCATAACTTCAAAGGGTATCCACATAGACCCTGAGAAGACCAAACCTATCCTTGAAATATAGTTGTCGAAGAACCTTAGGGAGCTCTGCGTCCTTCAAGGAAGGCGTGCATACATCAGAAGGTTCATATCAAACCTCTCTGGTTGTTTTCAGCCATTTACCTAGCTTATGAAAAAGGTAGTCTCCTTTGTCTGGAATGATATCAAGAAGTATCTCTCGAACCCCCGGTATTGGTAGCCCAGCCATGAGAAAGCCTTTCCTACTTTATGTCTGTGCGATTGATCATTCTCTTGGTGCTCTACTAGCCAAGAAGAGTGATACAGGTCACGAGCAGGCCATCTATTACCTCAGCAGAATAATGGTCGGCGTAGAGCACAGGTACAATCCTGTCGAGAAGGAGTGCCTTGCTCTGGTCTTCACTATTCAGAAGACTCAACATTATGTGGCCGTGAAAATGATTCATGTAACCTCTCAAGTTAATCCTCTAAATGTCCTTATTACTAAACTCGAGGCACTCAATTTCCATTTGGCTACATTGGCAATACTACTGTCACCATACGACATGGTATTTGTTCTACAAAAGATGGTCAAAGGCCAGGCATTGGCAGATTTTCTAGCGGCCCATCCAGTATCGGAAACCTCGAAGCTCTACGAGAAGATTCGAGATGAATTAGTAGACTCTAACATGACGACAACGCATGCCATCTGGCGAATGTTCTTCGACGGTGCTTCAAGAGCAGGTTCCAAAGGCGATATCATCGCTGGAGTTAGGATAGTATTGATTTCACCAGATAATCTGGTCATCAACCGTGCTTACTCTCTCACTGGAAACCAGAATAAAAGAAGGAAGGAGATAGAGAGCCGTGCTCCAACAATGTTGCAGAGTATAACACGTTGTCGGGCTCCAACTCGCTAAGCAAGTAGGAGTGGACTATTTAGTGGCCTACGGTGACTCCAAACTGATAGTCAGTCAGGTCCGAGGCGAGTACGAATTCTCACATGAGGACTTGATTCCCTGCCACCAAGCCGCGCTCGGTATAATTTCTACCTACGACGGGTTCTTCATTGAGTATATGCCCCTTCTGTCAAAACATCGAAGCTGACGCTCTGGCCGGCCTTGCTACCTCCTTAGCAATTCTGGTCAAAACTCATTAATTGATCACAGTGGTCGGCCAAGATCTAGTCTACCCAAAAAATAGCCTCTGTATATATCTAAGCTACTCAATGGAGGTAGACACTCACATCCAAGACGGGAGACTCTCCTTCATCGATTACGCAGTCTATGGAATTCTGCTCGAGAACCCAAAGGAAGCCACTTCCATCAGGAGACGTTCCCTACGGTTCTACTATGACACAGTTACTTAAATTTTGTAGCGCCATTCTTTTGACGGACTTCTATTGTTATGCTTATCGAATGCAGAGGCAAAACAAGTGTCACTACCATATTTTCTAGGAAGAGTATTTTGGTTATTTTTATAATTTAATAATTATTGTGCATGTTGTATATTTATTTCTTGTATTATTTATTCATTTTTAGATGTTATATTTTATTTTGTACTTGTGTTAGCGGACCTAACTAGTTAGAATAGACTTATGGACCAACATTATTTCTGGTTAGACTTGAGCCCAACAATCAAGCCCATTTCAGTAAGTTAATGACTTAATTAGTTAAACCAATTGGATTAGAACCTTCCATGTTTAATCATTTTCTTCATGACAAGCCCCAAGGGGTATTTTGGACTTTACACATTTCTTGGAGAGGGGGTAAGGGGCCGACCATAGGGGGGGGTAGGAGAGAGACTCTCTCTTCATTCATTTTATATTATTCTAGATCTAGAATTTTCTTCTTCTAAATTCTTTCATCTCTATACCAATCCCTACCAAAATTCTCTTCCAATTACTTCTTTATTCACTATTGGAGGCTATTGGAGCAAGGAGGGGGCAAGGATCTACAAGGAAGAGCAAGGAGCACAAGTTGAGGGCTCTTTGCTTTCAATTGGAGACTTGCAATGGGAATACATCTCCCAATAGGTATATCTCAGAATTTTCCTTCTAATTAGACTCCAAATATGTAGATTAATCATTAGAAATCCTTCCATGTACTTAGTCTACCTATAGGAAGTGGAATTAGGTTCATATGAGGCCTATGGAGAAAGTTATGGTGTGTTTTATATCAATTTTGGGAGAATTCCGAGATTGGCACATCATGTGTTTGTCAATAGGCCAATTAGACTAAATTGACATGTGTTTGGTTGTGTGAGACTAGTGTCATATCCAAAAATGGATACGTGTAGGATGTATCATGACATTTTGGTGATACGGATTGAATTGGGGTTTTTTCCTTCGACACGGGGGTTTGAGCATGCCACATTTTGACACAAGCATGTAGGATTGTAGATAGCACTTTATATTATTCATAATTATGATATTAGACTTGCTCATATGATTGATGATAAAATTGGTGATGTGTTGGAGCCATATCACAAGCGTATCATAGAACTAGTGTGATACATGGGTGGTGCCCTCCAAGTTTTTAATGAATTATTGATACTCTATTTTAGTATTGTTTATATCTAATTTAGACTTCATTGATATATATATATATATATATATATATATATATATATATATATATATATATATATATATATCTTAGTTTATGATCTCTAATAGGTATATATGTATCTATACTAGGTATATTTTGATGTGTTATTAGTGTTCAGTCATTGGACTGTCTAGAGGGGAATTCTGTCACTATGCTTGCATGTTGCTTATGCAACTGATGATAAGGGGAGCCTGCTATGATGTATCAGTATAATAAGGAGATAGGGGAGGTCTGTGAGGACTGTAGGTAATGTACCAACTGATACACACAGTCGGGTAAGTTGGGGAAGGTTGTGCAGGGTGCACAGTCGGGTCTGTACATATGGGACTGTCACAAGTGTGTGACAGTCGGGTAGTTAAGTTCCAGCAAAACTTTGCTTGAGAGGGGGGGGGGTGCTTTGTTGTACACAACAGTTGTACATGTTGCACACGATAGCAACAACAGCAGCATATTGTTTGGACAATAGTAGCATCATGTAATAGCAGCAGTGGTAGCAGGTAAGTGGTGTAGCAGAGAAGCAGTTCTCTTGCACATGTGAGTTGTCACTTGTGAGGAGGTTTTAGAGGCATGTGTATCAGTAATGAGGTGGTGTGATATTAGGTATTAGAATTTGGTATCAGGATATCTGAGGGTATGGTAAGTTAGTAACAGTTGATGAGAGTATCAGTTGTACATATCAATTAGTTGTAATAGAGAAGTTAAGTAATGATTATTAGTGTCAGTTCATATGATAAGCTAGATAGCTAATTAGCTAAGTGTTAACTAGATTAGTATTACCTAGTGATACCAAGGTAATAGTTGGTATTGGTATCTCATACCAATTGGGTAGCTAATTGTCATGTTTGGCTCAAAGCCAAGTAGTGTTATAATGCTAGTATAGTATTAGTATTACTAATCAGTAGTTATATTAGAGTATTTTGAGTATCTTGAGAATGTGATAGTATCGATACTCGGGTATCCTAATATTGCTAATACAGTCTAGTTAAGTAGTGTATGGACCCAATAACCTAGAGATGGACTCATACAACCTAGAAATAGCTAGTTTGACCAAGTTTGACTAGTTTGACCTAGTGTTGACCTAGTTTGACTATTTTGACCCAGAAATGGCTTTATGACCTAGATTGGGACTATTTTAACTTGTTATCATTCTAAAACCTTGTATTTATGCAATATTCCATATTTAGGTCTTTGATGCACCGTTCCAGACATCTTTGATATTGCTTACCGGATTCCAGATACATTCCCTGAGAGTTTTTCATTTATGATATCCTCTATGTTTCTTGTATTTAGTGTAGATATCCTGGACTTTTCTGACACTTGGTTACACATATTGGTATTCCTGGATCCCGTCATGAGATTTTATTCCCGGTAGTTCCTGCCGTTTCTCTTGTGCGAGCTCGTTGTTCTTGTATGAGTATGGATACCGATTCGTGAGAAGAGTCACGACTTCTCATAGAATCTTATGTCATAACGTGCCATGGTTGGATCTACTATACCAGTTGTGGACAGAGAGTATTTAGTGTAGATATGTGATCATTCCCCCGAAGTTCTTGTTATTCTTAAATAGTGGTAATCATACATCGCATGTATGATTATTCAGGCTCGTGATTCATGAGCAGTATCCAAGCTGATCACATGTTGTCACTAGTGCTCACTCACTTAGATAGTTGCATTTCTTGTTCCAAATATGATGGTCGTATCTCTTGTATGTATTTCCCGTATTTTCTTTTCCAATATTTTTCTGCCATGCTCTATTTCTCCTGTTGATGCTCTCTATTTACTGTTACATAGTTTTTATCATTTATTGGAACTGCTTTTAGAGATGTATTTTGCTTCTTTCCTGACTGGATATATTTTTTCTAGATGACACTGAGGAGTGGTATCCCACTCACTACGGACCTCAGGACATAGTTGGCTTAGAGCCAGAGACTTTGACTCAGGAGGGACTCATCCCAGTTGAGACAGACAACCCATTACATGTAGCTCAATAGATAGGTTTATTATACTGGATTTGTCTCCATCATTTGACATTAGTATCTCTTTATTATATTTGATGACTCATTGGATTTTGTCATGTGAGTTATATTTGACTCTTCAGTTTCTCATATCATTTTCGTATGTTGTTCCATCTTATAGTTATGTGATTGGGTATTTATATTTTATTGGTGGCATTATATGTCTTGATGATCATTATTGCTAGATAGCATAGTTTACCCCTAACAGTATTCTATCGTCGATGCTGCGGCGTAGGCTGGACATACCTACGTACTTGTGACTCGATTATGCGGGTGTGAATCGTGACACATTTTTATGGTGGTCCATGCAGGTCTTCGAGGTTGTAAATAGTGTGATTCATAGTGGTGCTCTGAATTGAGTGCTATTACGAGCCTACTTCAGGATATAGGATATAGACTGAGAATACTCAATCAAAACTAGGAAAAACTTTATTGTTCAATTCAATTATTCTTCCTTGATATTGATAAATTAAGCTCCAACTGTCATTCTTTGAAAATATTTTATCTTGTGCCATATTGATTCTTTTCTTTCATTTTGCCTCAGGATGCTGCCCAAGACTCGATCACAGTATGGATGAGCAGCTTCTGAGGATCTGCGACTTCTCGAGAGTTACTTCTCCCGTGATTGGCGTATCAGCTGCGTTCAAGGGTCCACCCCCAGTACAGGGCTATCCAAGCTGCGACTGAGAGAATTTCACCTTTACCTCTCGTGCCGACAGATGAGACCCAGATGTTTGTACTGTTTCGGCAGTCAGAGGTTCACCAGTGGCAGACTGACTTGTTACGACAAGGTATTGAGAGTGCTCATCAGCTTGTCCGTACTGTAGTAGAGAAAGATGTTCTAATCCAGCATCAAGTTGCTCCGCAGGTTGCCCTGCTTCGGCCGGGTAGTATCGGGGACTTCAAGAAGTTGATACCTCGGGTCTTCAAGGGGATCGAGGGCATCATCTATGTTGATGATTGGCTCGAGGATATCGAGCATCCCTTGAGGGTATCCTGTCTTGCTGAGTATATGAAGTTTGGGGTAGTGGGACTTCAGCTGTTCGACATCGCCTGCACTTGGTTTAGGAATGAGCCACTTCTTGCTAATGTAGGGCAGTCTTGGGAGGTGTTCAAGGACCTCTTCAAGAAAAAGTTCTTTGCTTGAGTGGACAGGTTGGGCTTGGGAAGGCAGTTTTAGAGCCTTACTCAGGAGAGCATGTCTGTGGAGGAGTACGCCACAGAGTTCGGGAGGTTGAGTCAATTTGCGGAGTATTTGGTGAGGGAGCCAGAAGTTTGGGCTATCTACATCTGCGAGGGTCTGAACTGGGAAGTAAAGATGCTCATTCCGTCTTTCTATCAGACGTATTCTAATATACTTGCGGAGGAACGCAAGGTCGAGCGGGAGTGGAACTTGAGGCCCAAGAGAGACCGCAATTCTTTTTTGGGGGGCAGTAGCAGCGCGGGACCTCCTAAGCATCCTCATCTCCAGTCTAGGCCTTTCCAGCAACCATAACAGTATCCAACTCCAACTAGGTCGCCGGTTCACCAGGCACCATAGCAGTAGTAGAGACACTCACAGCATGCTTTCTGCCACTACTACAAGAAGCCTGGCCATATCTAGAAATTTGCAGAAAGATGTTGGGAGTTTATTTGTATTATGGCACAGAGGGATACCAGATAAGAGATTGTCCTATCAACCCTCGTCGTGCATCTCAGGAAGCAGCTCCATCTCATAGAATACAGACGAGGCCACCTGCAGTACAACCGAGGGGACCGTCGCTTTTGAACCAACAACAGCGTTATGCCTAGCTCCAATATCAGGGAGGTGCACCTCAGGGGCGAATGTTTGTTATGACGGTCGAGGAGGCCGAGCCAACCGGAGATGTCATTGCAGGTTCTGTTCTCCTTGATTCTTTTCCAGCTTTAGATTTGTTTGATAGTGGTTCTTCTCATAGTTTTGTATCTATTTCTTTTGCTGTGAAGCATCATTTGGTAGCTGAGTCTTTGCTTAGGAATTGTAAGATCATGACCAGGGAGCCATTATCCTGGTTACTGATGTTTACAAGGATCGAAGAGTTACTCTGGAAGGCCGGGAGCTGAGTGTGTGTCTACTTGTAATGCCACTTTCGAGCTACGATATTGCACCCGAGATGGATTTGTTGAGTAGGTACCATGATAATATAGACTGCAGAGGAGGTAGAGTTTTGTTTAGCCCACCAGGAGAGCCAGAGTTTGAGTTTTCCAGAGGAGCTTCGAAGCAGGGAGAAGGCATGGAGCGGTGCGCATGTGCATCGATTACAGGGCATTGAATAATCTTACTATCAAGAACAAATACTCGTTGCCAAAGATTGATGATTTTTTTGATCAGTTGAGTGGTACCAAGCTGTTCTCCAAGATAGACTTGAGATCAGGCCACCAGATAAAAGTAAAGCCGGAGGAGATTCCGTAGACAATTTTTCGGACTCGGTATGGCCAGTATGATTTTATAGTGATGTCGTTTGGGTTGACTAACGCCTCGGTGGTTTTTATGAATTTGATGAATAAGGTGTTCCACCAGTACCTTGACAAGTTCGTGGTGTTGTTCATCGATGACATTCTCATATACTTGAATATGCCAGAGGAGCACGAGGAGCATCTGCTGATTGTGTTGGATGTATTGAGGAAGGAGAAGTTGTATTATAAGTTGTCCAACTGTGAATTCGTCCTGTACAAGGTTGAGTTCTTGGGGCATACTGTGGCAGACGATAGGGTTTCAGTTGATCCGAAGAAGATCGCAGCAGTGGAGTCTTGGAAGACCCTGAGCTCAGAGATCATGAGTTTCTTGGGTCTGGTAGGCTACTACAGGAAGTTTGTGCAACATTTCTCAAGGATTGCTGAGACAATGACTAGACTCACCAGGAAGGACGAGGAGTTTGTTTGGACAGAGGGGTGCCAGGCTGCTTTTGAGGAATTAAAGATGAGGTTGACGCCTGCTCCTATTTTGACATTACCATTATGGTCTGGAGGTTTCACTATCAATAGTATGCATCGGGGAAAGGGTTATGTTGTGTTCTCCAGTAGAATAGGAAGGTGATTGCCTATGCATCCAGGTAATTATGTTCTCATAAGAAGAACTATCATACCCATGATTTGGAGTTGGCGGTGGTCATCTTTCCTCTGAAATTGCAAAAATATTATTTTTACGGAGAGCGTGTGGAGATCTTCATGTACCACAAAAGTTTGAAGTATGTTTTCACTCAGAAGGAGCCGAATATGAGGCAGCATCGGTGGCTGGAACTGATGAAAGATTTTGATATATCCTTACAGTATCACCCTAGGAAGGCCAATATGGTTGCCGATGCCTTAAGCAGGTATCCGGTAGCTATATTTCTAATGAGGGACCGACATTTGTTGGTGGATCTGGAGAGCATAGGCATTGAGGTAATAGTTTCGGGTTTTGTAATGCAGATATGGGGTTTGCAGATATATTCAGATTTGATGGACAGGATCAAGGCAGCCCAATATGAGGATGTGTCTCCGAGGAGCATCAGAGCTCAAGTGAGAGCAGGATTGGAGGATAACTTCACCATTGATGAGGATAGTTCTTTAAGGCATGGAACCAGATTATGTGTGCATAGTGGAGAGCTACATGAGAAGGTGTTGCAGGAAGCACATCGTTCTCAGTATTCCATGCATCCAGGTACCAACAAGATCTATCGAGATATACGAGAGAGTGTGTGGTGGTATGGCATGAAAAGGGAGGTGGCACAATTTGTATCCAGACGCTTGGTGTACTAGCAAGTGAAAGCCGAGAGGTAGAGGCTAGGTGGTTTACTTCAGCCATTATCCATTCCAGAATAGAAGTAGGAGCCCATTACTATAGATTTTGTGTCTGGACTTCCACGATCTCCAGGAGGAAAAGACGCGATTTGGGTCATCATTGACAGGTTGACCAAGTCGGCCCATTTTTTGTCTTTTAAGTTGGATTTGTCTACGGAGAAGCTGGCAAAGTTGTATGTGAGGCAGATCATCAGGATACATGGGGTTCCCGTCGGCATAGTCTCAGATCGGGATAGTCGTTTTACTTCTCAAACTTGGAGGAGTTTGCAGGCGAGCTTGGGCACCCAGCTCAAGTTTAGTACTATATATCACCCCCTGACAGATGGGCAGTCAGAGAGGACCATTCAGAATCTTTGGGATATGCTGCGCACCTGTGTACTAGATTTTGGGGGTTCTTGGAAAGATCATCTCCATTTGGTAGAGTTTGCTTACAACAACAGCTACCAGGACAATATAGAGATGCCACCATTTGAGGCTCTGTACGGTCGGAGATGTCACACTCCCTTGTCATGGGACGATGTTGGAGCGAGAAGCTTAGTCCGTGATTCATCGGACCTTTCAGTATTCTCGGAAGGGTCGGTGCAGTTGCCTACAGACTAGACTTACCACATGCATTAGAGGGAGTTCATAACATGTTTCATGTGTCACAGTTGAGACGGTATATGGCGGATCCTAGTCATGTATTGGACCACTCAAAGATAGAGGTGGGACCTACACTTAGCTATCCAGAGTAGCCAGTTGAGATTCTGGATCGGAGAGAGAAAGTGCTGAGGAACCAGACCATTCCCTTGGTATGCGTCGCATGGATGCATCACATTCCGGGTGAGTCTACCTGGGAGAGGGAGAATAAAATGTAAGAGGGTTACCCATATTTATTTGTACCTTGAGGTATGTTCTTTCTTGTTCTTATTGGCTTTTCTAGGGGTAGTTTCTTCTTTGAATTTCGAGGACGAAACTATTTTAAGTAGGGTAGACTTGTCACTACCATATTTTCTAGGAAGGGTATTTTGGTCATTTTTATAATTTAATAATTATTGTGCATGTTGTATATTTATTTTTTGTATTATTTATTTATTGTTAGATGTTACATTTTATTTTGAACTTGTGGTAGCGGACCTAACTAGTTAGAATTGACTCATGGACCAACATTATTTTTAGTTAGACTTGAGCCCAACAATCAAGCCCATTTTAGTAAGTTAATGACTTAATTAGTTAAACCAATTGGATTAGAACCTTCCATGTTTAATCATTTTCTTAATGACAAGCCCCAAGGGGTATTTTGAACTTTACACATTTTTACAAAGTAGTAAGGGGCCGGCCATAGGGGAGTAGGAGAGAGTCACTCTCTTCATTTATTTCATTTTATTCTAGATCTAGAATTTTTCTCTTCCAAATTTTTTCATCCCTACATCAATTCCTACACAAATTCTCTCCCAATTCCTTCTTTATTCACTATTAGAGGCTATTGGAGCAAGGAGAGGGCAAGGATCTGCAAGGAAGAGGAAGGAGCACAAGTTGTGGGCTCTTTGCTTCCAATTGGAGACTTGCTTTGGGAATCCATCTCCCAATAGGTATATCACAGAATTTCTCTTCTAATTAGACTTCAAATCTATAGTTTAATTATTAGAAACCCTCGCATATACTAAGGTTACCCATAGGAAGTGGAATTAGGTTCATAGGAGGCCTATGGAGAATGTTATGGTATATTTTGTGTCAATTTTGGGGAAATTTTGAGATTGACACCTCATATTTTTGTCAATAGGTCAATTAAACAAAATTGACATGTGTTTGGTTGTATGAGACTAGTGTCATGTCCACAAATGGATACGTGTAGGCCGTATCATGACATTTTGATGATACTGGTTGAATTGGGGGGTTTTCCTTCGACACGGGAGTTTAAGCATGCCATATTTTGACATGATCACGTAGGGTTATAGATAGCACTTTATATTATTCATAATTATGATATTAGACTTTCTTATATGATTGGTGATGCAATTGGTGATGTGTTGAAGCCGTATCACAAGCGTATCATAGAACTAGTGTGATACGTGGGTGGGGCACTCCAAGTGTTTGATGAATTATTGATACTCTATTTTAGTATTGTTTATATCTAATTTAGACTTCATATATATATATATATATATATATTAGTTTATGATCTCTAATTGGTATATATGTATCTATACTAGGTATATTTTGATGTGTTTTTAGTGTTCAGTCAATGGATTGTCTAGAGGGGAATTCTATCACTCTGCTTGCATGTTGCTTATGCAACTGATGATAAGGGGAGCCTGTCATAATGTATCAGTACAAGGAGGAAATGGGGGAGGTATGTGAGGACTGTAGGAGATGTACCAACTGATACACACAGTTGGGTAAGTATTAGTATTGTAGCAGAGAAGCAACATCAGCATATTGTTTGGACAGCAGTAGCATCATGTAATAGCAGCAGTTGTAGCAAGTAAGTATTGTAGCAGAGAAGTAGTTCTCTTGCACACGTGTGCTATCACTTGTGAGGAAGTTTTAGAGGCATGTGTATCATTAATGAGGTGGTACGATATCAGGTATTGGAATTTGGTACCAGGATATCTGAGGGTATTGTAAGTTAAATAGTTGATGAGAGTATCAGTTGTACTTATCAATTAGTTGTAATGGAGAAGTTAAGTTATGATTAGTAGTTTCTATTCATATGTTAAGCTAGATAGCTAATTAGATAAGTGTTAACTAGATTAGTATTACTTGGTGATACCAAGGTAATGGTGGGTATTGGTATCTCATACTAATTGGGTAGCTAATTGTCATGTTTGGCTCAAAGCCAAGTAGTGTTATAATGCTAGTATAGTATTAGTATTACTAATAGGTATATTATAGTATTTTGAGTATCATGAGATATGTGATAGTATCGATACTCGGGTATCCTAATATTGCTAATATAGCCTAGTTAAGTAGTGTATCGACCCAATAACCTAGAGATAGACTCATACAACCTAGAAATAGCTAGTTTGACCTAGTGTTGACCTAGTTTTACTGTTTTGACCCAGAAATTGCCTTATGACCTATATTTGGACTAGTTTAACTTGTTATCATTCTAAAACCTTCTATTGATGCAATATTCCATATTTAGGTCTCCGAGGCACTGTTCCGGACATCTTTGGTATTGTTTACTGAATTCCAGGTAAGTATATT
The DNA here is from genome assembly GCA_036927795.1 of Iris macrosiphon. Lineage (NCBI taxonomy): Eukaryota > Viridiplantae > Streptophyta > Magnoliopsida > Asparagales > Iridaceae > Iris > Iris macrosiphon. Next base: position 157,639,233 of record JAYESA010000009.1, read on the forward strand.
CTCTGAGAGTTTCTTATTTATGATATCCTCTATGTTTCTTATATTTAGTATAGATATCCTGGACTTTTCTGATACTTGGTTACACGGATTGGTATTCCTGGATCTCTTCTTGAGATATTATTCCCGGTAGTTCCTGGCGTATCTCTTGTGCGAGCCCGTTGTTCTTGTATGAGTATAAACACCGATTCGTGAGAAGAGTCGCGACTTTTCATAGAATTTCTTGTCATAACGTGCCATGGTTGGATCCACTATACCAGTCGGGGACGGAGAGTTTTTAGTGTAGATATGTAATCATTCCCCCGGAGTTTTTGTTATTCTTGAATAATGTTAATCATACATCGCACGTATGATTAGCCAAGCCCGTAGTTCATGAGCACTACCCAAGTCGATCATATGTTGTCACTGGTGCTCTTACTTACATAGTTGTATTTCTTATTCCATATATGATGGTCGTATCTCTTGCAAGTATTTCTCGTATTTACTTTTCTAGTATTTTTCTGTCATGCTCTATTTCTTTTGCTGATGCTCTGTCACGCCCCCGTCCCAAAATACACGGGACCAGGCCACATGGCAATGGCCAGCTAATACGTCTCCGAGGGAATACCTAAATTAATGGATCCAACAAAACGTACTACGCTGTCCTAAAATACTAACAAGTCTAATACTAACATACAACAGGTAACGTCTAATCTCATCTATAATATAAACAAGGAGTACTGAAATAAATACTGAAAAATAAGTGCAAGTCTGAAATGTCATAGTACAATCCAGATATGTCTAATGAAAACAAACCCACTATAATGACGAATAAGAGTACTGAAAGACAGATAAAAGAAAATTGACTAGAGTATCGATTGACTAGATAAGGATGCTCCAGTCCTATGCGGAAGGCCTACCAGTGATCAAGGGAACTCTAATGGTAGCACCTTTAGCTCCTCCTCGGATACGTACCTTGTCTCCTGTCCGGGTCCGTACACAGTAGGATAATATGCCTCGTCCAAATCTGGAAGGAAACCAAGTCCTCAGAGGGACGTAACATGATACAAAAATACATGCCATATATAAATATTGAATAAAATAAAGGGGGTGTGCTAACCATCTTAGGGAATGCAATGTGAGGACAACCTTGGTACGTATGGGTAGGTACAAGCATAATGTCCATACTATGAAGAGCGAGGTATATGTACACGTAACGTCCATCATTCTAAAGAATGAGGTATCTGCAAATATATATGTCTGTATCGCTCCGAAGAACGAGGTATCTGTATATATATAAAGGAAGTCATTGGATCTGTGGCTCCTCCGGATACTATAGATTCTAATGTGTGTATTCTATATTCCTACTAGTTGTCCTCTTTGCCCAATGCAGATATACAAGTCGAATACACGGCGTGCATACCACGTAACTATATGCCAAGTCTCAACTAATTAGATAACCCTAATTATGCACTAAACCGTGATACATATCACATGCACCGATAGCTAGTCGGGTACACGAACCCGCATCCCAACATGAGTTTGTCACCGTGATGTGTGTAAGAGTGTCAGGTCTAGGAAGATATCAGAGTATCCTCACAATGGTGGGTGGGTCTGCTAGTGACTAAGTCAAATACACTACTCATCGACGTATTCGTCGACTGTACCCGAGTCAATCTCGGACGCGCATAGTTATATGAAATAATGCAACAAGATATCATACAATATTTTATAATTTAAATTAAACAGTAAATATGGCAAGGTATACTTGCCTGGGTCCTTAAGCTGCGTGTGCCAATAACCTGCTCTTGAAGTCTCGCCTGAACTATCCAGCGACCCTATACATATAATATAATAATACAATCATCAGTCACTACAATAGTATGCACAGGAAACACTATGCTGCACTTAGGAACTGACGTAAGGGTCACAATTGGTCATCTAGTAGGGTCGCGTGTGCACGCAGCTAAGACGTACGCATGTCATATCCTCAATTACCGTGCAGATCAAGGCAACGAATTATCCAAATACGTTATGTAACTAATTACGTATAGTACAGAAATACCAGTCCTACCTATCATGTTAGAGTGTACCAGGCTAATATCTAAACTTTTAGGTCAACACAGTGTTCACATTAAAATAGTTATTTTTATTTTTGAGTAATTACTCATATTAATTTCTAATCTATAATAAAACCACACACACACACACACATATTGCACTTAGGGTTTCACATTACTTTATACGTGTCCAGTCAACGACACACGAAGAAAAGAAGACAATAATATATTTACCTAGTCGTGGCCGAGAGGGTGGGTCTTTGGCTCATCGGTGGCATATCTCCTGCGAGGGAGGGCGGAGCTTCGGCGAGCACAGTGCACGACAGCAGCAGCGGCTTGCAGCAACGGTGGTAGCTGTAGCAGTGGCAGCAGCGGCTGGTGGTGGGGAATGGTCATGGGGGAAAGGCGGTCAGGGTGGTGGTGGTCTAAGGTGGCGGTGGTCGGGATGTGGATAGTGCGGGTGAAGGTGATGATGGAGTTGGTGATATTGATTGGGATGTGGATGGTGATGGTGATTAGGGTATTGGTGATTATTGATGGTGGTGCTGGGGTGGTGGAGATGGTGACAGGGACGACGATGGCGCTGGTGGCTAAGGTGGAGGCGGTGATGAAGAGGGTGGCGGTAGAGTCGGGTTGAGGGTGGTGATGGTGTTGATGATGAACGGAGATGGAGGTGGAGGAGGCTGACGGTGGTGGGTTGTGCAATGGTCGAGGTCGGTGGGACAGGCGGAGGAGATGGTGACGGAGGCGCCAGTTGTTGAGCAGAGGTGGTCAAGAAAGGAGGGGAGGTCGATTGGGAAAAAGCTTGGGTTTCGGTTAGGGTAGTTTTTTAGGGTTTGGGGAGAGAGTTGTATTTATATAGGAGAGAGAGAGGGGGGTTGTCCTCAGGAATTGGGCCGGCTAGGGCTCCTTGGGGTGGGGAAAATGTTCACATGAAGGAATGTAGGGTATAGATAGGCTAGGTTGGGTCTAGTTTTGGGTGAGGTTGGGTCTCCAATTTTGATTGGAACGGACAAATATGCAAAGTTGGATTTATTGGGATTTAAAGATGTATATTTATAACGAATATTGAACGACTAAACTGAAGCACAATATAGAGTATTTATGAGTTACACAAGGGCTAGAATGGAAGGTTGGCACGTCTAGGCAAAGTGTGTGAAATTTGTTTGAAGGCTAATGCTAGTGTAGCGTTCCAAATATCGAAGCAACGGTAATATGCACTAAGTGATACAAGTATTGCACAAAAAGCTAAAACACTGTGTTCTAATTCTAGTTGACTACAAATTAACCCTAGTCTCTCTATCTAAGCTAAGAAGACCTAAATTTGGTCGAGAGAGTTTACAATCTACCCTTCTTAGAGCATTTCGTCCTCGAAATTAAAACATACATATGGTAAAACTATTGACTAAAATTAAATGCTACTACATACCTAGACCTTCGAAGAGATGGGGATAATACTGTCGAATATCATCCTCTCGTTCCCAGATCGACTCGCCTGGTGCATGATGCCTTCATGCAACACTAACTAGAGGGATAGTCTGACCTTGCAATACCTTCTCGCTTCTGCCCAGAATCTCTACAGGCTCCTCATGATATGACAAACTCGGCCCGACTGTGATCTCTGCGTGGTCAAGCACATGACTCAGATCTGGCATGTACCTCCTTAGCTGAGATATATGGAAGACGTCACAAACTCCTTCTAATGTCTGTGGCAGTGCTAATCTATAAGCAACCTCTCCGATAGGCTCCAATACATCGAATGGTCCGATGTACCTCGGACTCAGCTTTCCTCTGCCACCAAACCTGATGGTCCCTCTGGTCGATGAAATTTTCAGAAACACATGATCTCCAACCTGGAACTCTAGGGGTCATCGATGCGCGTTTGCCCAATGCTTCTGTCTGTCCTATGCTGCTCGCAGGTGCCCTTGGATATTCGTTACCTTCTCCACTGTATGAACAACCAACTCTGGCCCAAGAATCTGCCTCTCGCCCACATCGCTCCAACACGCTGGGGAACGACACTACCTGCCATACAATGCTTCATAGGGAGCCATCTGAATGCTCGCTTGATAGCTATTATTGTAGAAAAAATTGACCAAATATAAATGGTCCTCCCATGATCCACTAAAATCAAGCATGCACGCCCTCAACATATCCTCCAGCGTCTGAATGGTGCGCTCGGACTGGCCATCTGTCTGTGGGTGATACGATATGCTAAACTTCAGGAGGGTACCAAGACTCTCTTGCATACTCCGCCAAAAGTAAGATGTGAACCTCGTATCCCTGTCAGACACTATACTGACTGGCACTCTATGTAGTTGTACGATCTCTTTCATATACATATCTGCTAAGACCTCTGTAGACTGCCCAACTCTGAAGGGTAAAAAGTGAGCAGACTTAGTGAGTCGATCCACGATTTCCCATACTGTATTGAGACCACTAGGACTCCTCGGAAAGCCTATAACGAAGTACATAGTGACATGCTCCCATTTTCACTTAAGTATCGGGAGCGGCTGAAGTAAACCTGCAGACCTATGATGCTCAGCCTTGACATGCTGATACACTAGGCACTTCGCCACAAAGCAGGCTATCTCCCTCTTTATTCTATGCCACCAATAGTACTGCCTCAAGTATCTGTACATCTTCGTGCCTCTTGGATGAATAAAGTATGTTGAACTGTGTCCCTCCGACATTAGCCCCTGACGAAGTTCTCCATTCGGAACATAGAGGCGATCTCCATATCTCAAAGTCCCGTCCTCATGTATGCACAATCATGTCTGTATTCTGACCTCTATCCTCTGTCGAAGCCTTTGGAATCTGGCATCTGTTGGCAAGGAAGCCTTGATCCTCTCAACCAATGTCGATTACAACTGGAAACTCGACAACTGGTCGTCTGCTCCAGGCATAATGACCTCTATTTCCAACTGCTCTAAATCTCTCAACAGATGTTGCTGGGTAGTCAAAAATAATGCCATGGATCTTCTGCTCAATGCGTCATCTATTACGTTGGCCTTTCCTGGATGGTACTGTAGCTCAATCTCAAAGTCTGTCATCACCTCGAGCCAACGTCTTTGCCTCTGGTTTAGGTCCTTCTGAGTATAGATGTACTTCAGGCTTTTATGATCCGTGAATATCTCCACTCATTCTCCGTATAAGTAGTGCCTCCAAAGCTTCAAGGCAAAGATCACTACGGCAAGCTCCAAGTCGTGAGTGGGATAGTTCTTCTTATGGGTCCTCAGCTGCCTAGATGCATAGGCCATAACTTTTCCATGCTGTATCAAGACACATCCTAATCCTTTTCCAGATGCATCGCTATAGATCACGAATCCTCCGGGTCCAAAATGTATAGTCAAGATAGGTGTCATAGTCAGACGCTTCTTTAGATCATCGAACGTCGTTTGACACTCCTCTGTCCAGGTGAACTCCTGCTCCTTGCGGGTCAAGCGGGTCATCGACTCTGCGATCCTTGCGAAGTTCTCTACGAACCTCCGATAATATCCGACAAGTCCTAGGAAACTCCTCACCTTCGAGACATTGGTAGGGGTCAACCACGTCTCCACTGACAAAATCTTCGCTGGATCTACTAAAATACCATCTCCTGAGATAACGTGTTCGAGAAAAGCAACACGATATAGGAGGAACTCACACTACCTCAACTTGGCATAGAGCCTCTAACGCCTCAGCATCTCTAACACTAGCCTCAAGTGCTCCCCGTGCTCCTCGTGACTTTTTAAATACACCAAGATGTCGTCGATGAAGACTACCATGAACTGGTCCAGATACTGGTGGAAGACTCTGTTCATCAGGTTCATAAATACTACAGGCGCATTCGTCAGTACAAAAGGCATTACCAAGAACTCGTAGTGACCATAACGAGTCCTGAATGTTGTCTTTGGAATGTCTTCTCTCTGCACCTTCACTTGATGATAACCTGATCTTAAGTCGATCTCCTTGAACACCACTGCTCCCGTCAGCTGGTCGAACAAATCATCAATCCATGGCAGAGGGTACTTGTTCTTTATTGTCAAAGCATTAAGGGCTCTGTAATTAATGTACATACGGACTGTCCCATCCTTCTTTGGTACAAACAATACTGGTGCTCCCCAGGGTGATGCACTTGGATGGAAAAATACCTTGATCTGAACCTCCTCTAACCATAGCTTTAGCTCATCCAGTTCCTTCTTCGCCAATCGGTACATATTTGAAGATACCGGTGCTGCTCCGGGTACTAACTCGGGTACTAACTCAATAGTGAACTCCACGTCTCTATCTGGCGGTAAGCCTGGCAACTCCTTCGGGAAAACATCCTTGAACTCTACAACTATCGGTGGGGGTGCCATCTCCATAGCCATGTAAGCTCCAGCTTTCTGACCTACTCCTCGCTCGATGGTCCCTTGCATGTACTCGAACTACGGGTGATCTGGCGGTCTAAAAGTAATGCTACCCCTCCGACAATCCAGTACAATATTGTACTGACTTAACCAGTCCATGCCTAATATAACGTTAAAGTTTGGCATGGGGAATACCAAAAATTGCGCTCTCATCTTCCTACCACACACGACTACCGAGCAAGTTCTAATAGTGCTAGTAACCGGTACGATGCCTCCTCCGGTAAGAATCTTCCAACCCTTAGGTAAGGGGGATGTAGCTACTCTATGAATAGCTACGAAACTACTAGATATAAAAGATAGTGTAGCACCAGAATCAAACAACGCAGTCGCAGTTAATGATGCAACTAAAATGGTACCTGTGATAGCTTCCCTTCAGATTCCTGCTCAGTCGTTGCTAGTGCAAAGGCCTACCTGCGCCTCTATTCTCCGGCCTGCTGTCTGGATCGATCAAACTGTGCCTCATGTGGGGCCAAGGGTGGCCCCCTCTGAAATTCTTCGGGTGCTGGTGGACGTTGACCTCCTGGCGGGGATAGTATCCTCAGGACTGGTGCTGTTGGCCTCTGTCCTGTCTGTTGTGCTGTATCTCTGTGCTGTGGGCAATTTCTAGCAAGGTGCTGACTTGCGCCATATAACATGCACAATCCAAGCTTCTTCCGGCAATCTCTGACAACGTGTCCCTTCTTGCCACAATGGTGACAAGTCAGAAGCTCCTTGTGCTGATATGGCACTGTCCTCTGCTGTGTCTGCGCTCTCGGACGACGGATCGGTCCTCCTGCTCTGAGCTGAGCTCTGGATGGTGCGGTCACACTGGAATGCCTCACTCCTCTGCCAATGGCCTCCTGGATCCTCGCCTCTGAAAGAACCTCCTCATAAGAGATCCTCGCCTGGGTGGTGGTGTACCTCTGCAGCTCGAAAGTCAGGCCGTGATGGAATCTCCTGGCCTTCTCCAGATCGTTGGGTATCAAGGCGGCACAAAATCGGCTAAGTCGACTAAACTCCGCGTCGTATGCATCTACGCTCATATTTCCTTGTTCCAGGTGCAGAAACTGGGAGTATAGGGCATTCTTGAACGTAGAAGTACTCTAAGAACTGCTTCTACGTCTATGTCTTGCCTACGCTGCGCTCTATGGAGTCCCACCAGTGATGGGCGTTGCCTTTCAGTTGGGACATCACTGCGGTCATCACAAGGTCTGGATGTAGCTGAGAATTCTCTAGTACCATCTTCGTGTTGGTGACCCAATCGGAGATCTCCTCTGCAATCTCGATGCCCAAAAAAGTATCCGGGCCCATCTGGCAAAATCCTTGTACAGTACCAGCTGGCTGAATAGGTGCAGGTACAGGTGCTGGTGCGGGTGCTGGGGCATGTGTCCTCTCCAGAACTGCCATCAAGCTTTGTCTCAATGTCTCAGCCTGATGCCACTGCGCCTGTATCATAGTCTGGAAGAACTGTAATATCTGCGACTATCCCTCTGGGTACGGCATCTACGGGGGAAAGGGCGGAGGTGATGGTAATGGGTCCTCCGGTTGTGATGTAGGTATCTCCTCAGAAATCGGCCTCTCGGACTGCGGCATCAGCGTAGCCCCCGAAGTCTGGCCCTCGAAGTGCTGTATCAGGATAGTCTGAGAAGTCTGATCCTCGTGCTGCTGCGTTGGGTCGTCAGGAGAAGTCTGGTGCCAATGTATCGGCAGGGCCTGTGGAATCAACGGGGCTTAGGATGGTGGTTGCTCTCCGGGTGGTCCTTGGGATGTCTCCTCCCTCTGTGCGGTGGTGGCTGGCACTACGGTACTGTATGCCCCGCGTCCACTGCGCAAGTTCATCTTGCTGCAAGAGATAGAACTTCATTAAAAGAGTACGGAACAAGCAAACATAATGCAGTTTATTTAGAAATAATACGAAGGAGGTTCAAAGGCGTAATCAAAGTGGATGAGACTTAGTAATTCCTATCTTATTGCAGGCTCGCTGGGTATGTTACCATACCATAAGCGATAAACAAGACCTGCATGGGCCATCACTAAAACCATGTCATGCCCCAGTCCCAAAATATACGGGACCAGGCCACGTGGCAATGGCCAGCTAATACGTCTCCGATGGAATACCCAATTTAATGGATCCAACGAAATATACTACACGATCCTAAAATACTAACAAGTCCAATACTAACATGCAACTGGTAATGTCTAATCTCATCCATGATATAAACAAGAAGTACTAAAATAAATACTGAAAAATAAGTACAAGTCTAAAATATCATAGTACAATCCAGATATGTCTGATGGAAACAAATCCACTACAATGACGAATAAGAGTACTGAAAGACAGATAAAAGAGTTATGACTAGAGTATTGGCTGACTAGATAAGGATGCTCCAGCCCTAGGCGGAAGGCCTACCAGTGATCAAGGGAACTCTGATGGTATCACCTCTAGCTCCTCCTCGGATGTGTACCTCGTCTCCTGCCCGGGTCCGTACACAGTAGGATAATATGCCTTGTCCAAATCTGGAGGAGAACCAGGTCCTCAAAGGGACGTAACAAGATACAAAAATACAGGCCATATATAAATACTAAATAAAATAAAGGGGTGTGCTAACCATCTAAGTGAATGCAATGTGAGGACAACCTTGGTACGTATGGGTAGGTGTAGGCATAACGTCCACCCTCCGAAGAGCGAGGTATCTGTACACGTAACGTCCATTATTCCGAAGAATGAGGTATCTGCAAATATATATGTCTGTATTTCTCCGAAGAACGCGGTATCTGTATAAAGGAAGTCATTGGATCCGTGGCTCCTTCGAATACTACGGATTCTAATATGTGTATCCTATACGCCTACTAGTTGTCCTCCCCGCCCAATGCAGATATACAAGTCGAATACACGACGTGCATACCACGTAACTATATGCCAAGTCTCAACTAATTAGATAACCCTGATTACGCACTAAACCGTGATGCATGTCATATGCACCGATAGCTAGTCGGGTACGCGAACTCGTATCCCAACTTGAGTTTGTTACCGTGATGCGTGTAAGAGTGTCAGGTCTAGGAAGATATCAGAGTATCCTCACAATGGTGGGTGGGTCTGCTAGTGACTAAGTCAAATATACTACTCATCGACGTCCTCATCGATTGCTTCCGAGTCAATCTCGGATGCGCACAGTTATATAAAATAATACAACAAGATATCATACAATATTTTATAATTTAAATTAAACAGTAAATATGGCAAGGTATACTTGCCTGGGTTCTCAAGCTGCGAGTGCCAATAACTTGCTCCTGAAGTCTCTCCTGAACGGTGCAGCGACCCAATACATATAATATAATAATACGATCATCAGTCACTACAATAGTATGCACAGGAAACACTACGCTGCACTTAGGAAATGACGTAAGGGTCACAACTGGTCATCTAGCAGGGTCGCGTATGCACGCAGCTAAGACGTACGCGTGTCATATCCTCAATTACCGTGCAGATCAAGACAATGAATTATCCAAATACGTTACTTAACTAATTACGTATAGTACAGAAATACCAGTTCTAGCTATCATGTTAGAGTGCACCAGGCTAATGTCTAAACTTTTAGGTCAACACAGTATTCACATTAAAATAGTTATTTTTATTTTTGAGTAATTACTCACATTAATTTCTAACCTAAAATAAACACACACACACATATTGCACTTAGGGTTTCATATTACTTTACACGTGTCCAGTCAATGACACAACGACACGTGAAGAAAAGAAGATAATAATATGTTTACCTAGTCGTGGCAGAGAGGGGGGGGGGCTTTGGCTCATTGGCGGCATGTCTCCGGCGAGGGAGGGCAGAGCTCCGGCGAGCACAGTGCACGACAGCAGCAACAGCAGCCTCGGCAGCGGCTTGCAGCAACGGTGGTAGCTGCAGTGGAAGCGGTGACAGCAGTGGCAGCGGCGGCTGGCGGTGGGGAATGGCCGTAGGGGAACGACGGTCAGGGTGGTGGTGGTCTAAGGTAGCGGTTGTCGAGATATGGATGGTGCGGGTGAAGGTGATAATGGAGTTGGTGATGGTGATCGGGATATGGATGGTGATGGTGATGAGGGTGTTGATGATTGTTGATGGTGGTATTGGGGCGGTGAAGATGGTGACAGGGACGACGGTGGTGCTGGTGGCTAAGGTGGAGGGGGTGATGAAGAGGGTGGCGGTGGAGTCAGGTTGAGGGTGGTGATGGTGACGGGTTGGTGATGGTGTTGATGATAAACGGAGTTGGAGGAGGAGGTGGCTGACGGTGGTGGGTTGTGCAGTGGTCGAGGTCGGTGGGACAGGCGGAGGAGATAGTGAAGGAGGCAGTGGTCATTGAGTAGAGGTGGTCGGAAAAGGAGGGGCGGTCGGTTGGGAAAAAGCTAGGGTTTCGGTTAGGGTAGTTTTTTTATGGTTTGGGGAGAGTGAGTTATATTTATATAGGAGAGAGAGAGAGAGGGGTTGTCCTCGGGAATTGGGCTGGCTAGGGCTCCTTGGGGTGGGGAAAATATTCACGTGAAGGAATGTAGGGTTTAGATGGGCTAGGTTGGGTCTAGTTTTGGGTGAGGTTGGGTCTCTTATTTCGATTGGAACGGACAAAGATGCAAAGTTGGATTTATTGGGATTTAAAGATGTACGTTTGTAAAGAATATTGTGCGACTAAACTGAAGGACAATATAGAGTATTTATGACTTACACAAGGGTCAGAATGGAAGGTTGGCACGTCTAGGAAAAGTATGTAAAATTTGTTTGAAGGTTAATGCTAGTGTAGCACTCCAAATATCGAAGCAACGGTAAGGTGCACTAAGTGATACACGTAATGCACAAAAATCTAAAATACTGTGTTCTAATTCTAATTGACTCCAAATTAACCCTAGTCTCTCTATCTAAGCTAAGAAGATCTAAATTTGGTCGAGGGGGTTTACATGCTCTCTATTTACTGTTACATAGTTTTTATTATTTGTTGGAACTGCTTTTAGTGATTTATTTTGCTCCTTTCCTGACTAGATATATTTTTTCCAAATGATACTGAGGAGTGGTATCCCACTCACTACGGGCCTCTGGACGTAGTTGACTTAGAGCCAGAGACTTTGGCTCAGGAGGGATTCATCCCGGTTGAGATAGACGACCCATTACCTGTAGCTCCATAGATAGGTTATTGTACTTGATTTGTCTCCAGTATTTGACATCACTATTTCTTTGTTATATTTGATGACTCGTTGGATATTATTTTTTCTTGTGAGTTATATTTGACTCTTCAGTTTCTCATATCATATTCGTGCGTTGTTCCATCTTATCGTTCTGTGATGGAGTAATTATATTTCATTGGTGGCATTATATATCTTGATGATCATTATTGCTAGATAGCATAGTTTACCCCAAACAATGTTCTACCGCCGATGCTACAGCATAGGCTGGACATACCGACGTACTTGTAACTCGTTCATACGGGTGCGAGTGTTGGTCGTGAAAACAAGTACTCCGTGAAGCTCACGACGGTGTTTATGGCGCTCATCCACCCGGTCCCAAGCTATAGGACCGTCTTCGGCGAATGGGCTATTATTGGCCGATGATGGTAGAGGATGCTGTTGACTATGTGAGAAAGTGCCAGATGTGCCAAATTCATGCAGACTTCATCCATCATCCCTCAGAATTCCTACACCCAACGGTAGCATCTTGGGAGTTCGAAGCGTGGAGAATGGACATCATTGGACCAATTAGTAAACCTTCATCTAGAGTATATCGGTTCATCTTGGATATTATCGACTACTTCTCCAAGTGGGCGAAAGCCGTACCTCGCTAAAGTAAAGACGTCAAACATGATCAGCTTCGTCAAGCATCACGTCATATATCGCTTCAGCTTGCTACGGAGGATCATGTAAAACCCCTAAATTTTAAACCCTATTAATTATTTAATTGATTTATAGCATTAATTAGCTAATTAGAAGTAATAAAATTTATTTAATTTTTATTTTGAGGTGATTGCACAATATAGGATTTATGGAGCAAATATAATTTATCCTTAATTATTTTCATGTAGGAGACCATGTGGACATTTGATAGATTTATTGTATACACCAACATAAATTTCTCGAATTATATATATATATATATATATATATATATATATATATATATATATATATATATATATATATATATATATATATATATATATACATATATAAAGTCTATTAATAGAAAAGAATAAAAAAAATAGGAATAAATTATAATTATAAATAATATACTAATAATAATAATAATAAGAAAAGATAGTAATAGAAGTAATAATAATAATAATAATAATAATAATAATGTAAATAAATAAGAAAAGAAATGAGAAAAAGAAAAGAAAAGAAAAGAAAAAGAAAAAGAAATAGAAAAGAGAAGGAAAAAGAAAGAGAATAAGAAAAAAAAAGTTCCTAAACAGTACTACTCCCCCCCCCCCCCCCCCGCGGCTAACCGCTGCTGTTCCCAGACCCGCTACCCTCATCCGCGTTCTCTCTCTCTCCCTCTATATATACTCCTAATACCAAAGCCCTAACCCTAAACCCTAACCTACTCACCGACCGCCGCCGCCTGAGACCGCCGACCGCCGCCGGAGTCCAGCATCGCCCGCCGCCGTGCACGCCCGCGCCAACCGCGCGCCGCGACCGGAACACCACAACAAGTACACAACAGCGTACTCCTCTTCCCACGCGGTTTTCCGCCACCTCGCTCGACCAAACTCGACCCCATCTTCGCTGGTACGATCCCGACATATCCCTCTCTAAATCACGTAATTTAGTTTCCTCCGGACAGCACGCAAAACTAGGTAAAAATTGATGCCAACTTTAGGAAAAACCACATTTTTATATTTCAAAGAATCTATTTGCGATGATCCATGTTCACGGGCTCGTATCTTCCACCACAGGGATCCAAACCCAGAAATTCTTTTTGCTATGGAAATACCACCTGACCGAGATCATTCTCTGTCAATTATATTATTTTATTAGGCATTATATGCAGAATTAAATTACGTTAAAAATCACTAAAAACCTTTTTTTCTAACTTCTAAAACTTGTGATACGGAGCGCTCCACCAAACGGGACCGCCCTGTTGTGTACCAAGTGTACCAAAAGGTGCGCACAGTATACCCGAATGTGTGAGTTTTGCGGAAACTGGTTTGGATGCGTGTGTGCATCGAAATCAACCTGTATCCGCAGAAAATCTACCGTGTCGCAACTTTTGCAAAAGCCCTGCGCATTTCGTGCACGCTCGTCAGAATACGACGAAACTTACGTCTCTGGACTCATGGTAACGCGCTGGTCCTGTGACCCAAATTTCACGTAATTTTGAGACAGTTGACCAAGTCGCCAATTGGTAGGCCCTACGGTTGACTTTTTGGTCGAATTTGTGTTCGGCTCACCGGAATCCAAAATTGGACGTACCGTTAAGTTCGTATTGATGTTTAGAATTGGTTTGACCTATAATTTATCCTATTTAGAGACCTTTGCCCCTGACATACTTTTTGGTGCAAAGTGGACCACATGTGGAGCCCGCTTTGACCCAAAATTACCGTTTTGCCCCTGTGTCCAAATTGGACGAAAGGGTAGTATTTTCTAGCTATCTCATTTATTCTGGGAACATTGGTGATATTTATTTCAGCATCCAGAGACGTTCATTCTGAGGCCGTAGCTTCTAATCCTGTGTGTTTGACTCCTAGATGTTACACCTTGCAGCTTTCTTACTAGGCAAGATACCTTGCCAAATTGCTTACAGTACTTTGCATGCTATTTATATTTCTATATATTTATTTCATTTCTGTATATGCATTGTATATGTGTTTTCTTTCAGTCATTACTATCTATTATATGTATGTTGACACACACTTGACACTTAGTATCATGAGAGGACAATCATTAGGCTTATGGGCTATAACCACTCTGGTAAACCATAGTATATAGCTCACACTACGGGCGTATGTCGCACTGGTCGCTACCCCCGAGGTATGTCAATTTCTGTAGAGTCGCGCTGGTCGCTACCCCCGAGGTATGACGATTTCTAATGTCCACTAACGGGTGTGTGAGTTGTAAGGCTTAGATCGAGTAGCCTACCCTTGCCCATACGTCAAAAAGTTGTCCTCATTTGCATTCATATAGATTGTCTTATACAGCGTACTTATATATTTTTAAATATTATGCATGTTTACTGTATTCAAATTGGCTTGCTTCTATGTATCTTGTTACGTCCCTCTGAGGACCTGGTACCTTTTCAGGTGTAGATGTTCATGACTATTCGCAGGAGCATGGATCAGGACTTACTACTTATATCTTCCGAGGAGGTCTTACCTTCTGAGCATCAATGATTATTTCTAGTGATGGATCTTCTTAGCTGATACTCTTATCTCATCACATTATTTTATATTGGAGATTTTATACTTCTCTCTCATTTTAGTTTTGGATATAGTCTTTGGTAGTGGATTTGTCTCCACCCGACTATTATTTTGGATATTTCATACTCTTTATTATAGTTCAGTTATTTACTTTTTGTGACTTATTTTGTGGATGAGATTAGTATACCTATGACTTGTGACACTATATTTATACCACATGTGAGTTATATTCATATTACAGCGTACGTATGTATTATGGTATCCATATATTGGAGTTGCCATATACATACGGCTGGCATGCTTATGTGTTCCTAGTCCTACGTATTTTGGGACTCGGGCGTGACATGTTTTTATTGTGGCCCAAGCAGGTCAAGAACATATTGTTTCTGTTACATCACTGTACCGAGCAAGCCTACACATAGGATTAGAATATAGGATCTCATCCACTTATTTATCACCTCCCTTGATTTTATCTCGCACTCTCATTTGATTGCTTGCATTATATCTTGCTTGATCCCTTCTTAGCGTTAATCTTCTCCCGTGCTTGATAGGAGTTAGGAAGATGACTTGTACTAGGTTTATACACTCTAGTATTCAATAACACTATTAGTTAAATTATTGTAAGTTGGATAGTATGTCTCATAACCTAGTAACACATAGACCTATTGCCCCATTAATAAAGTGTAATTGAATGACACCAACTATAGACTTGCATAAAAAGATAGTGTTTATCCTGACTGTAGAACTTAGAGGCCCATACACCCATTTGGTTGACTAGAGACCTTGACAAGGAGTTATTATAAAAACTGTAGAGGCACACCACCGATCTTCTTGGTGAACTTAGATTATTCTGTACCTTCCTCCATCATAATCAAGCGTACTTATATTTTTTACTTCCTTGACTTATGCTGCTATTATAGCCTAGTTTTGCAAGCTTATTCTTTTATTGAGCTTGTTCATGACATATGTATTATTGGCGGCCCACACTAATACATTGTCTAAATCAGAATCGGTGTATTATGATCTGATCAACCGTAGTACGCTTGGTTCGCTCTTTGTATCACTACTTTATGTGGATTGAGATATAGTTGACTCAACTTGTTAGACGGATATACTTGCCCTCTAGACTGGTCAGAGCATATCATGTCAGGTACATAATTGTTCTGATATGAACATGCGTATAGGAATTTACTAAAATAAGATTTTAATCCATAACTGCCTTGGCAACTCCCTTTCAAATTCTCTAATCCCTTTGACTCCCGTACTTGTATTATATCACCTCCTCCTTGAACTCTTGATTGTTGTTTTCCGTCTCTCCCTATTTTGGAAAGACGAACGTTCGTGCTTAGTATAAGTTGATACACGGATAGTACCAGATATACTCCATAGGCCAAGCATTCATGATGACAAACAAGAGTGCACGGGCATAGGAAGTCGCAAATACAGGTATGACCTTAGTTATATGTGTCATTTCATACTCATGACCCCATTGTGACACAAGATCTTAGATGTACAAATAGACGTAGGATTATATATAAGGTAGTTTAGTAGATATGAGGATGTATGGATATTCTACCCATATGGCATACACGCAATGCTAATAAATGTCACGCGTAGCAGTAGTAGTATTTTTCTCCTATCACTATCTCGCCCACTTGGGTGGCTCATCTTCTCTTCCACCTCCATTCCTTATCTCATGCTTAACTTTCCTCTCATAATCGTATCCTTTCGTGCCATTATGAATTGTTTGAATTACTTCAACCTCACCCTTATTTTGTTAGTTAAAACATAAATGTGTTAGTAATGATTAATCACTAAAGGATGAGTACATAATGATAACCCTTATGTATATGCACTATAGCAATAACTGTATCCTCTTATTATTTTAAAAAACTATGTATAGCATCCCTTAGTCTAACAGGAATTTGTTAGACTGTTTGAATTAGTTCATACTTCCAATAGTTTTATAAAGATTAGTCAAGACCTAAAGTGTTGCCCTAAAACCTAGACTATGCCTAGGAAAGAATTGAAGGCACTTGTTACGAACTGACAACTATGACAAATCACTGGCAAAGTAGCGACAGCTACAGCTAGACCGTTGTAGTATAGTAGTCGAAGTATTTGCAGACATATTGGTCAGGTGGCATGGCAGTATTAGACTATGATACTTGACGGTTACAAAGAAAAATCACGGTTGTGAGATTCAAGACAAGCACCCCAAGATTCTCGACCTAATAAATATATTCGTCTTACAACCTAGACAATAACTTCAAAAGACTGTGACTACTAGTAGAATTCTTGTAAGTTGGGTAGTGTAGATGAGTTAGAAATAGAATAGTATATGGACAATAAATGAGGAAGTGTTAGAATGGTAGACCATGACTTTAGGAAGCACTGCTATATAGCAATGTAGTGTAATAGCTATAGTAATTATTATGAATATGGGTAGTGTCAATTTCGAGGACAAAATTTTTGTAAGTTGGGTAGAATGTAAAACCCATAAATTTTAAACCCTATTAATTATTTAATTAATTATTTAATTGATTTATAGCATTTATTTGCTAATTAGAAGTAATAGAATTTATTTAATTTTTATTTCGAGGTGATTGTGCAATAGAGGATTTATGGAGCAAATATAATTTTTTTTTAATTATTTTCATGTAGGAGACCCTGTGGAAAGTTGATAGATTTATTGTATGCACCAACATAAATTCCTCGAATTATATATATATATATATATATATATATAAAGTCTATTAATATAAAAGAATAAAAAAATAGGAATAAATTATAATTATAAATAATATAATAATAATAATAATAATGATGATATTTTTATTATTATTAGTAATAATAATAATGTAAATAAATAAGAAAAAAATGAAATGAAATGAAAAAGAAAATAAAAGAAAAGAGAAAGAAAAAGAAATAGAAAAGAGAAGGAAAAAAAAAGAGAATAAGAAAAAAAAAAGTTCCTATACAGTACTACCCCCCCACGGCTAACCGATGTTATTCCCAGACCCGCTACCCTCACCCGCTCTCTCTCTCTCTCTCTCTCTCTCTCTCTCTCCCTCTATATATACTCCTAATACCAAAGCCCTAACCCTAAACCCTAATCTACTCACCGACCGCCACCGCCTGAGACCGCCGACCGTCGAACGCCGCCGGAGTCCAACGCCGCCCGCCGCCGTACACGCCCGTGCCAACCGCTCGCCACGACCGGAACACCACAGTAAGTACACAGCAGCGTACTCCTCTTCCCACGCGGTTTCCCGTCACCTCGCTCGACCAAACTCGACCCCATCTTCGCTGGAACGATCCCGACATATCCCTCTCTAAATCACGTAATTTAGTTTCCTCCGGACAGCGCGCAAAACTAGGTAAAAATCGATGCCTACTTTAGGAAAAACCATATTTTTATATTTTAGAGAATCTATTTGCGATGAACCATGTTCACATGCTCGTATCTCCCACCACAGGGATTCAAACCCAGAAATTCTGAGACAGTTGACCAAGTCGCCAATTGGCGGGCCCTACGATTGACTTTTTGGCAAATTTGTGTTCGGCTCACCGGAATCCAAAATTGGACGTACCGTTGAGTTCGTATTGACGTTTATAATTGGTTTGACCTATAATTTGTCCCATTTAGAGACCTTCACCCCTGGCACGCTTTTCGGTGCAAAGTGGCCCACATGTGGAGTCCGCTTTGACCCAAAATTACCGTTTTGCCCCTGTGTCCAAATTTGACGAAAGGGTAGTATTTTCTAGCTATCTCGCTTATTCTGGGAATGTTGGTGATGTTTATTTTAGTATCCGGAGACGTTCATTCTGAGGCCGTAGCTTCTGATCCTGTGTGTTTGACTCCTGATGTTACACCTTGTAGCTTTCTTACCAGGCAAGATACCTTGCCAAATTGCTTACAGTACTTTGCATGCTATTTATATTTCTGTATATTCATTTCATTTCTGTATATGCATTGCATGTGTATTTTCTTTCAGTCATTACTATCTATTATATGTATGTTGATACACACTTGACACATTGTATCATGAGAGGACAATCATTAGGCGTATGGGCTATACCCACTCTGGTAAACCGTAGTATATAGCTCACACTACGGGCGTGTGTCACACTGGTCGCTAGCCCCGAGGTATATCGATTTCTTTAGAGGTGCGCTGGTCGCTACCCCCGAGGTATGATAATTTCTGATGTCCACTGACGGGTGTGTGAGTTGTGAGGCTTAGATCGAGTAGCCTACCCTTGCCCATACGTCAAAAAATTGTCCTCATTTGCATTCATATAGATTATCTTGTACAGCGTACATATATATTTTTAAACATTATGCATATTTGCTATATTCAAATTGGCTTGCTTCTATGTATCTTGTTACGTTCCTCTGAGGACCTGGTACCTTTCCAGGTGTAGATGTTCATGACTATTCGCAGGAGCACGGATCAGGACTTACTACTTATCTCTTCCGAGGAGGTCTTACCTTCTGAGCATCATTGATTATCTATAGTGATGGATCTTCTTAGCTGATACTCTTATCTCATCACATTATTTTATATTGGAGATTTTATACTCCTCTCTCATTTTAGTTTTGGATATAGTCTTTGGTAGTGGATTTGTCTCCACCCGACTATTATTTTGGATATTTCAGACTCTTTATTCTAATTCAGTTATTTACTTTCTATGACTTATTGTGTGGATGAGATTAGTATACATGTGACTTGTGACACTATATTTATACCACATGTGAGTTATATTCATATTACAGCGTACGTGTTTATTATGGTATCCATATATTGGAGTTGCCATATACATACGGCTGGCATGCTTACGTGTTCCTAGTCCTACGTATTTTGGGACTGGGGCGTGAGAGATCATCCATGACAATGGTCCCCAGTTTGTAAGTCACGCTTTTTACCAATTTTACAACATAAATTGAATTTAAAATATAGCCTCAACTGCCTACAACCCAGCAGCAAATGGTCTGGCAGAAGAATTCAACAAGACAGTCATCAAGGTCCTCAAAAATTTTGTGTCATCCAACAAACACAACTAGAATGAGAAGATTAGTGAATGTCTTTCGGCCTACCGCACAACAGTCCGAACACCAACCGACAGTACGCCATTCTCCCTGGTCTACGGAAGAAAAGCAGTCCTCCCACTCGAGATCCAAATCCCCTCACTTTGAGTGGTTCTTTCCAATCAGTTAATCGTTGATGACAATCACCGCTATTGGCTGCAAGAATTGGAAGCACTCGATGAGAAGCATCTCTTAGCTCAACAACTCATTAAGTTGTACCAAGCACGCCTCTCGGGAGCTTTCAACAAATAGGTCAAGGAAAGGACATTTCGAGTAGGTAAACTCGTCTTATCAATAAGAAGACCGATAGTCATGATGCACAAGACAACCAAAAAGTTTTAACCCAAATGGGAGGGCCCTTTGATCGTAGAATCTGTATTTTTCAGCGGTACATACCGGCTCACAAAGCCTAATATAGACTTGCTCATGATGCATATTAATGACAAGTTCCTCAAAAAGTACTTTGTCTAAGTTAGACTTGTACTCCCTTTATCCCCAGCAGGACAGCTAAGATGTATATTGTTTACATTTTTTGTTTTTTATCCCCAACAGGCATACAAGTACAACATGCACTTCATCCCCTTCAAATTTTTGTTATAAGCATTCAGGAGTTCTGAATACGCAACAAATATTGGATCCTCAAAAAAATCTCCAGTGGAGTGGTCCTCAGGTCCATTTGCACACTCCCGCGTGGACCACTCAAAAACCAGTTCCGTTAGACATTAGTTCACGTCCATATTACCTCTGAACTGATGTCCTATAATTTTCCTAGTAACGTTTTCCATATCCACATTACCTCTGAGCAAACCTCTATTTTTGACTGTCGACTATCACGTCCATAATACCTCTAATATCTATCGTTATCTAAACTTACCACCCGTACTTAACTCTAAGTACACCAGCGGTGTTAAGTCCACAAAACCTATCTCGTCCATATCAGCTCTGATAGAGTTTCATTTCGAACCTATTATAGGTCCACCAAAAATCCTCCAGTAGGATGTCCTTAACAACTATGATATTTTACTATTTCCATATTACATCTAGTACAGTATCCAAAATTCATAACACATAACATGACAAAATGCAGGAAGAGTTTCTAGAAACGGAGAAACATTTTTATTAATATTCAAGATCATGAGTACATATGATGGAAATCCATTTTTTAAAGGTTTTCCTTAAATATTCAAGATCATGAGTACATATGATGAAAATATGTGTTTAAGGGTTTCCTTGAAGTCTCCCTGACAAAAACCTTTTTCCATTAAAAGGAGCCCCGTCGTGCTATTTCTGCTACAGACACAAGTAAAACCGGTGGCAGAATTTAGTGATGCTAGGTCAACCTTCCTCGGTGCCAACCTTAGTATATGAAAAATAATCCATACTGATGTATAGCAAAAGGGAAGAGTATCTGACACTCTTCGACCACACGGGAAGATGGACGCAAAGAATGGCAATCAATCCAAATCCAGTGATCAGTGCCACAGGACCCGAACCAGTAGCAGGTCGTATAAGAGGAAGAAACGATGCTAGCATGCTGCATAAACCAGGACAACTCCACATACGACGGAGGGCAGTCAACCTCGTCTCCTGGATTAGTTTTTTACAAACTGTCACGCCCTAGTCCCAGAATATGGAGACGGACACAGCCAACTATCTCGTACAAGGTACTATATGTCGTACGGCGATCACGAATATAACTAGAAAAGGGGGTGCATGCAACAATCAGGTCACTTCAGGTCACACGAATATCTATGTCTCAATCAATCAAATAAGAAACAGTATTCATAGAGCATATATGATAAAGTAATAAGTCTCCCAAATACTTTCATTAAAATATTCTGGAGTCCAGTTGTACAAAATAAGAAGTTGGTGGAATAAAAAAAGTACATGACAGTATTACAACTGTAGTCTGATTTATATACAGTCATGAAAAGGAACTAATCTCCAGACGTGCCAGCTAATTAGTGTCGGTGGTTAAACGCCCAAAAGAAGAAAAATGTACAATGACGAGTAGGGAAGAAGAAAACAAACTTTTTATCCTCGGAAGCCATGTTCCTGGTACGCGCCATAAGTCGGAGAAAAGTATGCTTGGTCCTCAGGTGTTGGCTCGAAACCTGGCCATGCAAAACTAGTGGGGTTAGATCCCAAATAGCAAGTACCACAAAGGAAGCACGAAAAGGAGAAACAACAACCCAAGCAATAAATATATAATAATATAAGTTTTTTGTCATAACTTAGGTCTATGGAATATCCTAGGCTCAATGACACAACCAAACAACAACAATGGTTGAATCCATCACACTATGATAGTCAATTTCCCTAGGCTACTAATAGAATAATACAATCAAAACCAAGTCCAATTTATAAAATCGGCCAATCACTTATACGGCTTGTTATTTTTGGAGTTTGAGGTTATCTCAGAATAATGCATAATATGTATCCTCAGATCATGCATTGTCGAATACGAGCTAAACGAGCCAAATAGAGGAATATACAAGCACTTCACAAATTATACCAGTTCCCCGTAGAGCCACTACACTAAATCACGGTATTAGCGGTTCCAATGTTCCTATAGTGAAACGGTAGCTCGGTATTATTTATAATAGGTCAGATAATGTACTCCACTAAGGCGGATGATATACAGTATCCGTGGTGGCCATCCCACAGCGCACTTAGAATGAATCTCTGTGGGAAGGTTCGTTAGCATGATCCCGGGATACCGTTTCCTTCCAATGTTACTACCACTTTTAGTTGCCTAATTAATCTTATATTGTTTTAAAATATCAAGGTGTTGCCACATGAGAATCTTCCTTAAGATACCGTACAACGTACGGGCACGCTATATACGAATCTATGGAGGGTTGATCTGGATTCACTCGAGCGTGTATACAATATTCAATAAATCAATATCCTAGCCATACTTTGGTTCTTGACTCGCATATCATGTCCGTATTGGGGGAAATATATTTATATTATCATACGTTCAGGAATTTTAAGGCATTCTCGATGCACAACCCAAATATAAATTACTTAACACATAACACGATATGTCGCACCTCGGTGCACATTAAATAATGAACAATATCAGAAAATAATTGTATCAGCACAGATACATTATTCAAGTCCAACTACCAAATTATCATTGGGTCATATGAATCTTGATCATATTATAACACGAAGCTTATGTCATGCACATAGCCGGTTAGTCACTATTCACTTAGTCTGGTTCATCCAAAAAATTTCAATCCAATACATATCCATGCTAAGTATAAAGCCAATCTTAGCACATGGTCATGTCAAGCATGAGGTCTGGTTTCTAAGTTCATTCTTCCTTAGAATCATAACACAAGCAATACCAGGATTAACCACATAGAGGATGATGAGAAATATTCTAAATAAAATAAGTGGACACATAATAAAAGTAATACGTGCACGCATGGAGTCACTAAGGATAATACGCGCATAAAATTTGTACGCATGAAGGTCAGGTGTATGAACCAAACAAGTGCATGCTCAGGGTACAGTATGAAGTCAGGGCACATAAAGTAACATAAAGTCAGGGGCACATAAAGTCTCATAAAGTCAGGGGCACATAATGTGACTGGACACACTAACGAGACAAAGTCCACTCTTTCGGACAAGTGCCAAAGTGACAGGAAATAAATGTAGTATCAGTAAAGTGACAGCCATGATGAATGTGACAAGCTATAAAGCGTGTCAGAAGAAAATACAAAACAATAAGAAGTTCCAGGGTGGGGCTGAGTCATGCGTCCAAGAAAAAGGGGGATGCATAGCTCACGGCCACATGATGACTTCAATACGCCTAGGAGAGACAATACAAAAGTTTTAACACTTAGCCTTTTCAAGATCGAGTTTCGGAGCACATGCATCCTTCAACTATGTGTAGTGCCCCGCTCTGCGTTGGCACTATATAATCAAGGTGAGTGGGCAGAACTTCGTTCTCTGATTCTTGCATGCCTTAATAATGAATATGAGTTTTTGAATGCTTGTTTGCTTAAAGATAGTTTCATAAGAGAATGATAGAACCTGCCTTTGCATGCTAATAAGAGAACTCACATAGCTTATCATTGAGACTAAGAGTTTGCATGAACATGTTCCACTATCGCTTGTGCTTCGAGAGAACTATATCGTGTGCTTAAACTTGTTCAGTGAGGGCGGCTAGTCCGCAACAAAGATATATGGTCTGATGATTCATCTCATCAGCATCCTAGAGTTTATTTGATAGTATTTTATGCATTCGTATCGTTCGGACAATGGCTATTGGTGGAGAGCTGAACCTTGGTCTCGACTGCTACAGAGATAGTGAAAAGCAACCATGAGTCACAGCTGCAATAATATCAGATAAATGAGTCATTGGTTAGCTGGATCAACCGCTACCAATCCTGAGATACTCGGGGACCGCACTATATATAAGATAGTTCGTTGTGTTGGCTTGATAGAGGATTGCCCCTAGATGTGCATTTGTCCCTAGATGTGCATTTGTCCCTAGAGTCTTTGAGTATAGCTCAAGAGACACGTTGCGCACACCCTTATTATAGAATGATCCGCTTGTCTTGCTTGCTTGCTTGCTTATATCAATATGAACTATGTTTTTAAAAAAAGATGTTTCCAAAGCAAAGTAATATGAATCCGTTATTCTCCTGCATGTAACAAACATAGGTAAAACTAGAAAGATCACTAGTAATGTAATATTTTATAACATGATTACTTAGTGTTGGTTTTAATGAATATTTGCTTCTGTTCAGTTGTTTATATTGACCAGTACTTATAAAAGTGTTGACCTACCAACAGTTTACTTGCTTGCAGGTACTGGATCGTCCGTGGGAGCGATAGGTGTGCCTCATCTCCAAGACCCGGAAATCTAGTTTCGATTTGCCTCGAGCTGCTTCGTATAGAGGGGCATAATGTATAGAACGATGCCTTTGTAATCAGAGAACCCAGTCCCTCGATTTGCCCTGAATACTCAGACAGATAAATGCTTGCAACAATGTCCCTTAGTTGTCTACATGATTGATGCCGATGATAGCGAAACTTTAATGATGTTGCCTTGTGCGGGCGCAACCCCAGGCTCGTACGGCATCACGTCTCGGTATCAAACGGCCATACGCGCCCCACGGGAGCACCGAGGCACGGTGATTCACGTCCGGTCACAAGGGAATTGTGGTCTTGAGGCCTTCGGGACCAGGGTGTGACACTATGCGCCAATAAAATAGATGCATGATGGATGCTCGACACATGGAGTTTCATCTTCTCCACAACATATTTTGGCAATAGCTGAAACTCCAAACCTAAAGTTGGGTTTTCTCCATAAAAACTTTGTCTGGGATCAAAATCCGACAAAGTAAAGTTCTAAACCACTCCAAATCAAATGCTCTACAACATAGAACAACAAGTTTATGAAAAAAAAGTTTTGAAGATCAAAACCAAGAAAAAACTCAAGAACACCCATAGTAATTAAAAAAAATCCAGATCTACACTATTATATCCACCAAATTCGAAAATACCAAGTTATAAACATGCTTAATATCACACAATAAACATAATAGACCAATAATATAAAGGGTTTCTCCATTTCTCATGCAAGGTGTACTTACCTATTGTAGAAGCATAGAAAATCTAGATCCATGCGCTCCACAAACATGCGCACCTAAATTGACTTAGAAAAAATCAGGTCGCAGAACGACTATGCGGACCAAAAAAATAGCTACCATGCATCAATAATAATCAAAGGACATACGATGCAGCATCGGCGGTAGAACGCTGTTTGGGTAAACTATCTATCTATCAATAATTATCATCAAGATATATAATGCCACAAAAGAAGTATAAAAACTCAATCACAGATCTATAAGATAGAACAATCACACTAATATGATATAAATAACTGAAGAGTCAAATACAACTCACAAGACAAAATAATATCCAATGATTCATCAAATATAAGAAATGCTAATATCAAATACTGGAGACAAATCCAGTACAACAACCTATCTACTGAGCAACAGGTACTGGGTCGTCTGTCTCAATTGGGATGAGACCCTCCTGAGCCAAAGTCTCTGGCTCTAAGCCAACTACGTCCTGAGGCCCGTAGTGAGTGGAATACCACTCCTTAGTGTCATTTGAAAAAAAATATTCAGTCAGGAAAGGAGCAAAGTATATCTCTAACAGTTGTTCTAATGAATGATAAAAACTATATAACAATAAATAGAGTGAATATACAAGATGCAAAATACAAGTACAAGAGATATACAAAATAGGAATACTGGAATTAAATACAAGAAATGAGCAACATAGAAATGAACAAAAGATACAACTACTATGTGAGTGAGTACCAACTTTAGCTCGGGAACTTGCACAAGGATTAGGGCCTGGTTAATCATACGTACGGTGTATGATCAACACTCACAATGACATGCACAAGGAGGGTATCATCACATATCTACACTAACAATCCTCGTCCCGACTAGTATAGTGGATCCTACCATCGTGTCAAAAAATCAAAGATATCTACACTAAATACAAGAAATATATGGGATATTATAAATAGAAAACTATCAGAGAATGTATTTGTCTGGAATCCGTTGAACAGTATCAAAGATGTCCGAAAAGGTACCTCGGAGACCTAAATATAGAATATTACATCAATACAAGATTTTAGAATAAAAATAAGTTAAACTATTCTAATTCTAGGTCATTAAGTCATTTCTAGGTCAAAACAATCAAACTAGGTCAACTCTGGGTCAAACTAGTCAAACTTGGTCAAACTAGCTATTTCTAGGTTGTATGAGTCCACCTTTAGGTTATTGGGTCCATACACTATGTAACTAGGCTATACTAGCTATAGGATACTAGTACTATACCGTATCGTAAGATACGTAATATCTAATATATGAAAATACTAGATAAATACACAAATAATATATACTAGTATTCCTAGCTAAACTAGTACTATGGATACCTTGGCTTGGAGCCAAACATGGTATCACACTACCCATCTTGACCCAATACCCTGAGTCAACTCCATTACCTTACCTTACCTTACCTTACCTTGGTAAAACAAGGTAATACCTACTAACCAGTTAATCTAACTAGCTAACTCATATATGTATACCAATATATATACTATTATTTATAACTATCAATCATGAGTAATAATATCTATTAAATAAGTATATCATCCCACATCAATATACAACTTAACATAAACCACCTAATAACTAATATATACTAACATCTAATATAATCTAACTCACAACTACTAACTAACTGACATTAGTAGTTAACTATAAACTAACATAAATATATATATATATATATATATATATATATATATATATATATATATATATATATATATATATATATAACACTAACTTATAACTAACAGTCACTAAACTTCAACTCAAAACCTCACTAACATATCAAACCAAACACCAGACCACTCAACACTCAAAACCCGACCCCCTCCCCCTTATCCTTATTGTTGTTGCTCCTAGTAGCCTTGCTGCTGCTGCTGCTCTCAGCCTGTTGCTGCTGCTCTCAGCATGTTGCTGCTACTGCCCTTCATCATGTTGTTGCTGCTGTTGTTCATCATGTTACTGCTGCTCTCAGCATATTGCTGCTACGGCTATTCTCACTACCTGTGCACTGAGTGCAAAGGCCCAAGTTTCCCTCATCTGCCTAACGGTCCATTGTGCACACTTGTGTGCACAGTCCTTAGCCATCTGACTGCTCAAGCCCACTGTGCACACTTGTGTGCACGACCCCCTTAGTTAAACACGACAGCGAATCAAACACTAATTGGTGCACCTTAAACAACAGTCCAAATGTGAATCTAATTAATCCCCACACTCCTCGTTAGCCCCCATCAATGTAACATATCAGTCCATCTACATTACTAACAGTGCACATGAACTTCCCTACTCTCCATATGACAACCAACACACTCAATGCAATCGAAACATATATATATATATATATATATATCGTATAATAACTACAAATATAATACTCTAATAGATATAACCATGGTAAATTGAATTAGAATACAAAGTATTAAACACGTGGAATGTATCGCACCCATATCACACTCAATCTATAATACGCTTGCGATACGACTGTACCACACCACCAAACATATTCCGAATGACACGAGCAAGTCTAAAATCACAATTAGAAGTACTACGAAGAGCTAGCTACTCAACTATGTGCCCGTGTCAAAATATGACATAGTCAAACCCCCGTGTCGGAAGAAAACCCCCAAATTAACCCGTATCGCCAAATTATCGTAATACGGCCTACACATATCCAATTGTAGATACGACACTACTCTCATACAATCAAACACATGTCATTTGGTCTAATTGACCTATTGACAAACACATGATGTGCCAATCTCAGAATTCTTCAAAAATTGGCACAAAACACACTATATCTTCCTTCATAGGCCTCCTATGAATCTAATTCCACTTCCTATGGGTAGTCTTAGTACATGGAAAGATTTTTAATGATAAAACTACAGATTTAGAGTCTAATTAGAGAGAAAAATTGAATTGTACCTATTGGAAGATGGATTCCCAATACAAGTCTCCAAATGAGTGTCAAGAGCCTTCAACTTGTGCTCCTTCCTCCTCCTTGTAGATCCTTGCCTCCTCCTTGTTCTAATAGCCTCCAATGGTGAGTAGAGAAAGAATTGGAAAGGAATTTGGATAGGAATTGGTGTAAGGATGAAGGAATTTGGATAAGGGAAATTCTAGATCTAGAAATGAGATGAATGGATGAAGAGAGAGTCTCTCTCCTCCCCCTACTATGGCCGGCCTTGCCCCTACTCCAAGTTACCATGAAAATTTCACAATCCCCCTTGGGGCTTGTCATGAAGGAATTAATTAAGGAGGAAAGGTTCTAATCCAATTGGTTTAACTAATTAAGTCATCCTCCTAATGAATGGGCTTGTTTATTGGGCTCAATCTAACTAGAATTAATGTTGGTCTATCAGTCTAATCTAAACTAGTTAGGTCTATTAATATAAGTCCAAAATCAAATCTAACATCTAACAATAATTAAGTAATACAATAAGTAAATATTCCAGAAGCGCATAAATTATAAAATGACTAAAATACCCTTCCTAGAAAATATGGTAGTAACATAAGACGTCGCTTACTATGTGTGCCTCTAACGGAAAGTCGTACAAAACCGGCCCATGCGTCCAGCCCGCAGTTGCAAATGGACAGGGTTGGTCTACAGAGTCTTTCATTGGCAACTTGGGGCAAGTTCTTGGATGAACCCCAGGTCAGGAAGCAAAGTCAACACCTATGCACCCATGTGCTTGGTCTACCCGTCCTTATATGAAGGGTGCAAAGGTGAGTCAGCCCTCGCTTGACTTGCGCAACATAATCAATCACAAGCACAAAGCGAGAAAAATAACTATGACATACGAAGTGTCCTCCCTAGGACATCATTGTGCCAACATAATCATCAATTGTTGTTGTAACAAAACAACAATACCTAAAAAAAGGCAGTCGGTATTCCAGTGACTGCAACCAAGGGAACCTACCCGGCTATAACCCGGAGAACAGGTGCAAGCACCAGAGGAAGAGGAGTCGTCCATTATCTCATGTTATTATGCTCGGAAGTCCTCCTCTATAAGAGAAAGTCAGAGGTCCAGCAACTATAGTCCGTCGCTCTCGGCCAACAGGTCAAGGAGACAGGTCCAAAGAGGACAGGCAGGGGAACCCGCAGAAGGTATTTTCCTGGGCACCCGCTAAAAGAAGAAGCTATCAGCCACCGGGGGTAGTTCTTCCTCAGGATCCCAGGTGGCTACGCAAGCTGGGGGTTCTAATCCCCCAGAACTCTATGACAATCTGACGTTCCGATGAAACAGTGATTCCCAAGTAACAGTTGCTGAGATCCCTGGGGGTAGCCACCCTCGTCAAGAGGACACCGCTTACTACGCTGGGGGTAGTGTTCCCTCCGATTCTAAAGAGGATAAGGCACTACCAACTTTCTCGGATCACTATTCACGATAAGAGTCCGAGACAAAAAGTGCAACATCCACTGTCCCATCCATTTCTTCCCTTGTGAGAACATTATACATGGCAGGGGACAATCATGAGGGCTCCAACGATCGACAGCGCCTTAAAATCCTTGAGGCAATGAAGAAGACCATGAGTGCTTCAATACTGGCCTTGACCCAGACAATGCTGGAGATCAAGAAAAATATAGCCTCATAACTGGCGGGCCTCTGGCCAAGCAAGCCTGGACCACGGGACAAATGGGGATTCAAACGCAATTGCTCTAGCTGCTTGTAGAAATTACCCCCTACCCAAATCATCCGCTCCTTCCACAGTCGATGAAGCCCGAGAAGCAATATGGGAGGTACTAGAACTCTGGGCCCGCTTGGACTCAATGGGCAATCGGGACTCACTGTGTGAGCTCGGAATTCGACAACCGTATCCCCTCAAATGGAGAGATGTACCATACCTGCCCAAGTACAAGCCCTTTAATTTGGCTTCGTTTGATGGGAAGACATCATCCCGTCAATTTATGAGTTACTTTGAGACAACAATAGGGCATCTACCTCATAACGATGCCCTCTTAACCAAGCTCTTTTTTGGGGCATTGTCTGGAATAGCCTTCGATTGGTTCTGCTGCCTCCAGGACAACTGTATTTCATCGTTTGACAATCTCAAGGGTCTTTTTCTTGCTCATTTCTATGACGGGGAAAATGACATGACGATGTCGTCTTTAAGGGATATTGTGCAAAGAGAGAAAGATTATGTACGGAAGTATATCGAGCGATAAAGGCAAGCGGCACTAAAGTTATCCACCGGTAACCCTGAGTCCATACTGATGGACACCTGTCGGAGAAATCTCCTTCCCACAGTCAGGCTCTGGATGGACGACTCTCAGTTTAAAGACTGGATAGAGTTTATCATAAATATTGTCGGTGTCGAGAAGAAGATGAAGGACACCCGTCTCTTGGGGATACAGATCCATGTCGCTGATGATAGAGGAAAACTCCTTTATAATAGCAATAATAATAGTGGTAACAGCGCCCGGGATAGCAAGGGAAAGCAGGCTCTTATCGCTAATATAACCAAGAAGCCCGAGCAAAAGTCCGTAGAGGCCCCAAAACTGAAGGAAACTTATTTATTCAATGATGATGACATTATGGTAATCTTTGACGTGCTAATAAAGAAAAACAAGCTTCGGCTCCCTGACGTCATGTCACGTCCCGGTTCAAAAGATAAGGAACCGAGTCACATGGCAATGGCCAGCAGCACACTTCGGCGGGCATCCCAATTTAATGGGCCCGTCGGAGTGCACCTAAGTTGTAAAGTACAATAAATAACCCAGCACATAACACATAAATGGTCAATCTAAATCTCATCCACAGGCAACAGATATAAGAGCACATAGAGGTAATCATAACAACTAATGTGTAAAAAGGAAATATCACAAGATAATGTATCATAGTACAAATACTAGAGTAGTCACACGGGAACAAACCCGTTAGTACAAAATACTGAGATGAAAGTAAGCAATGAGATAAGTTGGAACGGCATCAGATAGCTAGATAATAATACCGTCCCAAGGATAGAGTCACTACCAGTGATCAGGCGAAGTCCTCGGGGATGACCTCATCCTCGACAATAGATCCTGCTGCTGGATACGTACCCGGACCGTACTCCTCTGGGTAATCCTTCTCACCTAAACCTGGAAGGGAACCAGGTCCTCAGAGGGATGTAACAAGGTACAAAAATATAGCATGCCAAGTATAACAAAAAAATACAAGTGCAACGACGGAGTAATCTAGCATAACCAACTAAGTGTGACACAGTTTAAAGATAATGTTCGACGCGTGAGCTGTCCAAAATAAAACCGTAGCTCCGAACACAGAGACACACGGGGCGTACCGTAGCTCCGAGCACAGAGTTACACGGGTGATACTACTACTCCGGATACAGGAATACTACATCAACAGGACATACATATATAAAGCGCGTTCAGAGGAGCCCAAACGTCTAGTAACTGTCTTCCCCTTCCCAATCGGTCAACGATTGTGCGCTGAACCTAAACCTCTATCTAGAAGTCTCTTCGCACAGGAGTAACTATCAACAAACGTGAACCTAAGGTCATCCCAGTCTCCAGTCATGATGTCAGTATCAGGATACAGGAAATCTGGCACGATAACAGTGTATGAATGTATCCTAGGGTGACGATATACTCAGGTATGTACATCGAGATGTTACGAACATATAGCAATCGTTACAAGATGTTACGATGAACGTCTGCACCCGATTGTGATCCGGACACGAAATAACGATAGTAATCAAACACGCGCAGAATGTATATAATGAACAATAAATATCTGTAACTGAAATATAGGGTGGCAAGGTACACTTGCCTGCGTCCGGCTGCTGATGACGGGGATCCGGTACCACGTCCAAGTTCGCAGGTCCCGTAGTACCTAGAGACGAGATACAAACTAAATTAATAAATTATCACACGGCAAACAGGGATGTGACACACGTCTAAACATAAGCTTAGACTCAGCTACAACTCATAGGGACACGACGCTAGAGGGTTGACCAAGGTTGACTATTGGTACGTTACATCAATCAAATTAATCATCTGTACAATATCATCAAACTATCCTCAATCCTACTATATTTATCACAGTGTTCATTGGTATTTCATGCATGATTATTCCTCAAATTTTACCTTGGTGTGCACCGATATTAACATGCACATTTACTGTCATCCTCAAATAACCAATTAATATTTATTAAACCTTCTATTTTATATCATTATTACCAATTCACAATAAGTACTACTCTTTAATTAAACCCATCATTAATTATCAGTCTCCAATCACCGATTAATGGTTTGATACCACACATCATTTCATAATAAATCACCTGTCCCTCGGTGATAGATCATAGTATTATTTCGCAACAATTTAATCTGCTCATCACAATGATCAAGATGCATATATTAACTTGGTCAATACCTCAAATGTCTCATATGGTACTTAAAACCAAACCTCAATATATATCACATTCCCAACCATCAAGTGTATATATTCTGTTATGACCCGCACCCGGAAATTGGGCATGAGTCGTGGGTACGTCCAGCCTACGCCGCAGCATCGGCGGTAGAACGCTGTCTAGGTCACAAACAGTATATCCTGTCAATAGTCTCAACTCCGTACGGAGGACAATGATAAATGAATCACAGTTCTATAATATACTCAATCACAACTATAAACATAATGGCACGATGAAAATTGAAAAGAGTTCTATTTAAACCAACCACAATAAGTCCTACTCAAATCCTGGGTCTGAATGACCTCACAAAGTCACAAATAAAATAAATACATCTCAGTCTCAGTCTCAGTCTAAAACAATAAATGCAGAAAAATAATCTAAGCATGGGCAGGCAAGTTCTCCTCTAGGATAGGCACCTCCTCTGGGATTTCTGGGGTGAAATCCTCCTCTATTCCTGGACCGTAATGAGTAGGGCAAAAGTCCTCCAGGTCCTCTGAAAATGTTGTTATCCAGTCAGGATTGGAGCGAAGCACAAGCACTAACAGCAGTTTCATTAAATTGACAAAATCTATAAACAGTGTAAAAGATACAAGATGGAAATAAATGCTGAAAATGTGAAGTACTGGAGAAAATGAAATAGACAATAGAGCATCTAGCAATGAGCAATAAGTAGTAAATGCTAGAACAAGTAAATCTGAATAAAGATAAAACATCTAGCTAAGTGTTTGAATTATCAGTTTATTATGTGATCGGCTTGGGACTAGATCAGGCTGGTTATATATGATTAGCTATGATTCTTTTAGGTCAGGCTAACCGCATGGTTAGCTATGGTGCATATAATGGTCAGGCTAATCATATATAACAGCTATGGAGCATATAAGTGGTCAGGCTGCACCCGACGTGAGAAGTGGGGTGAGCTATGGTGCATATAATGTTTGGATATGATCACATAATCTACTAATAGTTCCCCATCCCCCAGCTAGCACGATGGATTCCAACCACGACTCCTCATGATGGGGATCTAGGGTGCTAACCCGTGTATCCATAGTGTCGGAATCAAGTATGTAATACACTACAATTTATAGAAGTAATCAACCATGAAAACTGTCAGAGAATGTACTCGCCTGTGGTCCTGAGCAAGATGTGAGGATCGATGTCCAAAATGGGATCACAATGACCTATTTATGGAAGATTAATGTCAAAATATTAAGATAAAAGAATAAACATGCTTAACAATTTAAATACGAGGTTTCTAGGTCAATACTAGCTAAACTAGGTCTTAGCTAGGTCCAAACTAAGTCAATTGGTCTAAATTGGCCACTAACTAGCTAACACTAGTTATTCTAGGTATTTACCTAAGTTTCTAAGTGATACTAGCTTATTATTTAGCTAATTATCTACATTAACTAGTAACTTATTTTATCATATTAACATATATACCCAAATAACTAACAAGCTACTAATACTAACTGACATTCTAATTGGCTAACTGATTCTTAATATATATACATTAACTATCAATCCTAGCTTACTAACTCTCAAAACATACTAACTCTACTCTCTAACTGACTGACACATAACAACTACACACAGACCTTCACCATCACCCCAACTGAAATTAAGTATCAGTCCCCAATACTGATACTTGAGTTGATACCAACTGACACAGTCAATTAACCTATGTACACATAGGAAACACAGTTGGTTCCTTGATAAGCTGATTCTGAAATTTAGACACACACACAACTAACAGTATACACCCACAAAAATTAATAGATTTAACTGACACACACTGGGACACAGACACAGTTCAAATATACAGAAACACACACCCAGACTTTAAATACCTACACACTGACACATATACACAGTCTCTCACATACTGTCCTATTCTGATACTCCACACACAGGTACCAATTTCACAGAACTTCCCTCCCTCTCAATGCACACACACACATACCTACTGTGCACATCCTGCACTGAAACCTGTAGGAGACTAAGACACACACATGTGCATCCCTCTCAGCTACACACAGCCACACTGAACATACAGGTAACACTGATACATAAATCTGGGTCTGACTCTACACTCTAATACACATCCTGCATTCACACACATGACATTGATACACAATATCAGTAAATGAGAACTGATACACACAACAGTCCCACACACACACATGTCCTCTGAACACACACAGACTCAGCCATAAACCCCTATTCCCTGATACCAAAACTCCACACTGATGCATACCATAATTCACTGATACCAGTGTCCCCCACCCCTCCTTACTGCTGATACATCACAGTTTACTGATGCACAAACATCTAACACATAGAGAATTATCACTACACAATATACACAGGCACTTAGATAATACCTAGACACTGACATATAGGTAGAAGTTCACTGCACACACAAATAAAATACTGATTCATAAACACACATTGGCACTCATCAACCTGGCACTCTAGAACTAAAACTAACACTCACTACACCTCTCCCTCAAATCCCCAACTGCACACAACCAATTCCTGAAACTGGCACACAGTATACACATAGATATCAACTCACTGTATCATCTATCCACACACTGATTTCTGAGATACTACACAGGTACTCATCACACAAATACTGATGTACACAATCACTTGAGTTCACCCTACAGAAATACACAGCACAGCACAGTTCCCCTCAAACCCGAGTACACAATGAAACCCAAGACACACACACAGGCCTGTACATACCCGACTGAACAACACAGTTTACCCTTCTTCAACACACACACACATCTACAAACCTAGATATCTCTAGGATACACACTGACCTCTTCGTCCTGATACACATACACACTGGCACTGCACCACACAACCTCTGAAAAATGTTTATCTACCCGACTATGCACAGGAGTCTCAAATACCCTGTGCTCAGAATTTACCCAACCCGACCGCTCAGAACTCACCTCTAAACACATGAAAACCAACAAATAACTAGAACACAGGCAATGGTATTATATATATATATATAGTCTATAAGCCAAGATATGCATACATTCAACTATCTTAGATGGATGAACCCTAAATGAACATTTCATCGAACACATGCAGTGCAAGAAACAAATATACATACAACCCATGAATCCTCAACCCAAAAACCCTAAAACCGAGTATCAACCTACCCACATGAGATGAAATCAACCTACCTTCGAATATCTAGGGTTAGGGTTTCTGGTAATTGGGGAAAACTATGTTGGGGACACTTAAACCTAATCAAAACCCTAAATTCGAACTACACACAGTTTTGGGGGTTCCTAATGGCCATTACCATTTAAAAACAGAAATTAAAGGAATAGAAATAGGGTTTTTACCTTCAGGGATGGTTCTTCTATGAAAGTTCTTCCTTCCCGAGTTTCCTTGACCCAAGTTTTCTGATTTCCTTGCTTTGGAGGAGGAGAAAATGGAAGCCCTAGGTTTAATCTCGAAAAATGGGGTGGGGAGATGGTTTCTCTAGATGGAGGCTAGGGTTTCTCTCTCTATATGAAGAACAAGAGGGTTCCTTTTATATATATAGGCCCAGTTAGGGTTTCTAGTGTATGGCCTAGGTTTAACCCCTAGGTTAGGTCATGTAGAACCTAATTAGCTAAGGTTTAGCCAGTCTAGGGTTTGAGGTTCCATCTTAAATTTAAAATTCTAGGGTTTTGCTAGAATAGGGTTTACAAATTAGGGTTTGGTCATTAGGGTTCGCCCTAATGCATTCTAGGGTTTACCTTAAACCAAATATCACTAATAATAATATAATTAGTTTATAAAACTCAGCAATTAATTAAATACATAAATTTTTAAATAGTTAAATTACAGAAATGCCCTTATATGGAAAAGTGGTAGTGACAAGTCTACCCTCCTAAAAGAAATTTCGTCCTCGAAATTGGACTGAACTACAACAAGAATGAAACCAGAAAAAGAATATACCTCAAGTCTAGAAGAGATACGGGTATTGCTCGCGCATTTCGTCTTCTCTCTCCCAGGTCGACTCCCCTGGAGAGTGATGTCTCCATGCAACACGAACCAAGGGAATAGTTTGGTTCCGCAACACCTTCTCTCTGCGGTCCAAGATCTCTACGGGCTGCTCAGGGTAGCTGAGCGTCGGACCAACCTCAATCTCCGAGTGATCAAGAACGTGACTAGGGTCTGCCACGTACCGTCTCAGCTGCGACACGTAGAACACATTATGCACTCCTTCCAATGCAGGCGGCAAGTCTAGTCTATACGCCACTGCACCTACCCTCGCCAGAATACCGAAGGGTCCGATGTAGCGTGGGCTAAGCTTTCCGCCTCTACCAAAACGAATCGTCCCACGCGTCGGAGAAATCCGTAGGAATACTAGATCGCCAACCTAACACAAAAACAGTCTCAACATGCAGTCTAAACAAACAAACAAACACAACCAGAAAACAACAATCTATACCTGAAACTCAAGGGGTCTACGGTGGCTGTCGGCCCAATGCCGCTGTCTGTCCTGCGCCACTCGCAATCTGTCTCTGATGAGTTTCACCTTTTCTGCTGCATCCACGACCATTTCTGGTCCTAGCAAGGCTCTCTCTCCAACGTCGTCCCACGATAACGGTGTACGACATCTCCGACCATAAAGAGCCTCAAATGGTGACATCTCGATGCTGGCCTGGTAGCTGTTGTTGTAAGCGAACTCTACCAGGTGCAGATGATCCTCCCAAGAACCTCCGAGATCGAGAACACAAGTGCGAAGCATATCCTCGAGAGTCTGAATAGTCCTTTCAGACTGCCCGTCTGTCTGGGGGTGATATGCGGTACTGAACTTGAGCTGAGTGCCCAAGCTAGCCTGCAGACTCCTCCAGAAGTGGGAAGTGAAACGACTATCCCGATCTGAGACGATGCTCACAGGAACTCCATGAAGCCTAATAATCTGTCGCACGTACATCTCTGCGAGCCTCTCTGTTCCCACCTTGAAAGGTAAGAAATGGGCTGATTTGGTCAACCTGTCCACGATGACTCAAATCGCGTCTTTTCTTCCTGGAGAACGTGGAAGCCCTGAAACGAAATCCATGGTCACGTGCTCCCATTTCCATTCTGGAATCGGTAAAGGTTGAAGCAAACCACCTGGCCTCTGCCGGTCTGCCTTTACCTGCTGGCACACTAGACACCGGGATACGAAGCGTGCTACCTCGCGCTTCATTCCATACCACCATACGTGCTCCCTCAAATCTCGATACATTTTGTTGGCACCGGGATGCATCGAGTACTGAGAGCGGTGTGCCTCTTGCAAAACCTCCTCGCGCAGCTCCCCGCTGGGCACACATATCCTTGTGCCGTGCCGTAGAGAACCCTCATCTGCGATAGTAAAGTCATCCGACAATCCCATCTGAACCTGTGCTCTGATACTCCTCAGAGTCTCATCATCGTACTGCGCAGCTCTGATCTTGTCTATCAGTTCGGACTGTATCTGCAATCCCCACATCTGAATCTCAGCACCGGGAACTAACACTTCAATCTCCAAGCTCTCTAAATCAGCCAACAAATGCCTATCTGTCGTCAAGTACATCGCCATCGGATACCTGCTCAAGGCATCGGCGACTACGTTAGCCTTCCCTGGATGGTACTGCAATGAGATGTCGAAGTCCTTCATCAACTCCAACCACCTTCTCTGCCTCATGTTCAGCTCCTTCTGTGTGAATACGTACTTCAAGCTTTTGTGGTCGGTGAAGATCTCCACACGCTCTCCGTACAGGTAATGTTTCCACAGCTTTAGAGCGAAGATAACCGCTGCCAACTCTAAATCGTGGGTGGGGTAGTTCTTTTCATGAGGGCGTAACTGCCTGGAAGCATAGGCAATTACCTTCCCGTGCTGCTGAAGAACACATCCCAGACCCTTCCCTGAAGCATCACTGTAGATGGTGAAACCACCTGTCCCTGATGGCAACGTCAAAATTGGAGCTGTCGTCAACCTCTTCTTCAGCTCGTCAAATGCAGCCTGGCACTCCTCCGTCCACACAAAATCCACATCCTTCCTAGTCAGTCTGGTCATAGGCGCTGCAATCTTGGAGAAGTCTTGTACAAACCTCCTGTAGTATCCTGCTAGCCCGAGAAAACTCCTGATCTCAGCTACCGAACTGGGGGTAGCCCACGACTCCACTGCCTCGATCTTCTTTGGGTTAACCGAGATTCCGTCACCCGATACCACATGCCCAAGAAATTCGACCTTGTCAAGGAAGAATTCAC
Organism: Iris macrosiphon; assembly: GCA_036927795.1. Classification (NCBI taxonomy): domain Eukaryota; kingdom Viridiplantae; phylum Streptophyta; class Magnoliopsida; order Asparagales; family Iridaceae; genus Iris; species Iris macrosiphon. The sequence goes on from JAYESA010000009.1 coordinate 157,678,438, forward strand.
ACTTAGAGAGTTTTCCGTACAACCTCTCCCTCCTGAGAGTCTCTAAGACCAATCTCAGGTGCTCTTCGTGCTCCTCCGGTGTCTTGGAATACACAAGAATATTGTCGATGAACACCACCACGAACTTGTCAAGGTACTGGTGGAACACCTTGTTCATCAAGTTCATGAATACTGCCGGCGCATTGGTTAAACCAAATGGCATCACCATGAACTCAAACTGGCCGTATCTGGTCCGAAAAGCTGTCTTCGGCGTGTCTTCTTTCTTCACCTTCACCTGGTGATAGCCTGACCTCAAATCTATCTTTGAAAACACCCTCGCCCCGCTCAACTGGTCGAAAAGATCATCTATCCTCGGCAGCGGGTACTTGTTCTTGATAGTGATATTGTTCAAAGCTCTATAATCAATGCACATACGCACCGTGCCGTCCTTCTTCGGTACGAACAATACCGGAGCTCCCCATGGTGATGAACTGGATTTGATGAAGCCTTTGTCCTGCAGCTCCTCGACTTGCTTCTTCAGTTCTGCCAGCTCGCTGTTGTTAACTCTATAGACATGTTGTGAAATGGGCTCCGCTCCTGGAACCAAGTCTATAGAGAATTCGACATCTCTGTCTGGCGGCAAGCCTGGCAACTCTTCTGGAAATACATCCAGGAACTCCGCTATTAGAGGATGTGGCAACTCCTCTTCTTCCGTCCTGGCTCCACAAAATGTGCTCCCTCTCTGTTCCGCTGTTCCTCTGACGACCTCAAACTCCGGCTCTCCTGGTGGTCTAAACAATACTCTGCCTCTATAACAATCTATCGTAGCATGATGCCTACTCAACCAGTCCATTCCGAGTACAATATCGTACCCCGGAAGTTGCATGACAAGTAAGCTCACGCTCAAGTCTCGGCCTCCTACTGACACTCTCCGGTCCTTGCAGTGATCACGGACTAGGATAATACCTCCACCAGTCATGATCTTGCAAGTCCTAGCTAAGGGTTCTGTGTCTAAATGATGTCGAAGTGCATATGATACAGACACAAAACTATGGGAAGCGCCAGAATCGAATAAGGTAAATGCGGGAATATAATCGAGAAGAACCGAACCTGTGATCAAGTCTCCTGCTGGCTCGATCTCCTCGACTGCCATGGCGTACGCTCGCCCCTGGGGTGCACCTCTCTGCTGCTGATGCTGGGCAAACCTCTGATTTTGCGGTGGAAGTGGTCCCCTCTGCTGTTGGCCTCCTGGTGCTGCTGGTACCCTTCCTGGTCCTCTCTGGGCGGCTGCTCCACCCTGGCCTGGACGAGTCCGAATGGTAGGGCAATCCCTCAGCTGATGTGTCGTCGATCCGCAGGACAAACATGAGCCCAATCTATGCCTGCAGATATCTCTAGTATGTCCCATCTTCCCGCAGTACGCACACTGGATGGCGGGCTGAGTCTGCCTCTGTTGCTGTTGTTGCTGGACCTGCCCTCGGGCTGGTGCCTGGTGCTGCTGGTGCTGCTGCTAAAAGGGCCTCTGCTGCTGCTGAAAGTGTGGACGCTTGCCTGGTCCCGCACTACTGTTTGCTCCTCCGGAAACATTGCGTCCCCTCTTGGGCCTGAGGTCCAAGTCATCCTCGGCTACTTGGGCATCCATCAATATGCCCTCGTAGGTAGCTGTGCGACGTCCCGACGTGCGAGACTTGATCTCTCTTGTCAGCCCCTTTCTGAATTTTCGGGCCCTGTCCCCCGGATCTCTAATCATCGATGGCGCGAAGCGGCTCAGGCGGGAAAACTCCGCGGCATACTCGTCGACGGACGAGCTCCCCTGGGCTAAGTCATGGAACTGACTCTCCAAAGCTCCCAGGGCGACATCAGGAAAGAACTTTTCTTTGAAGAGCTCCTTGAAAGCTTCCCAAGTGAGTCCCCCGCGCAAGAGTCTCGGCTCCGTGCGAAACCACGTCAAGGCAATGTCGAACATCTGGCTGCCAGCGGCCTCGATCTGGAGCGCCTCTGGAATCTGCGCCAAACGCAAGTTCCTCTCGATGTCCTCTAGCCAATCATCGGCGTAGAGTATCCCTTCTGTCCCCTTGAACTCCCGAGGCATCATCCTCTTGAAGTCCACAATGGTGCCCGGCCTCTGTTGTTGCTGACCAGGTTGTTGCTGCTGCTGAGTGACTCTCTCCACAGCTTGGAGAGCCACTTGGTGAGCATTCTCCATGTTCACCCTCATCATCTCTGTCTGGGCCTGATGTGCCTCAGCCTGCACTCTCTGGGCCTCTGCCGACGTCCTCTGGGCATCGACCATGCCCTGTATCAAAGCGAACATCTGTGCCCCATCGACGGGCACACCTCCTGGATGCTGAGCTGGTGGTGGTGGTGGTAGCTCCGTCGTAGCTGCGGGGACCCTCTGAACAGGTGGTGGAGGACCCCCGACTGCTGCAGCCACTCCCACTTGTCCTGGAGATGTAGGAGGTGCTGCTGATGTCTGTCCGGCAGCGCGAGAGGTGGCAGACCTCTCCGTATCTGCTGCTCCTAGTCTCTGGGACCTTCTTGGCGGCATCCTGAAGACAGATCGAAAGATTCAATTAAAGCAATAGATACGATATCATCAAGGAAGGACAGTAAAAATTTCTAAAGGAATTAATCATTAAGAGTAGTATTATAAGAATCAGAAATTTCCTAATTGTGATTGAGCATATCCTTGGCCTAATTCCTATTACTATAATATCGCTCTACTGTGAATCTAAGACTACGGACTACAGACTTGACCTGCATGGGCCACCACTAAAAACGTGTCACGACCCGCACCCGGAAATTGGGCATGAGTCGTGGGTACGTCCAGCCTACGCCGCAGCATCGGCGGTAGAACGCTGTCTAGGTCACAAACAGTATATCCTGTCAATAGTCTCAACTCCGTACGGAGGACAATGATAAATGAATCACAGTTCTATAATATACTCAATCACAACTATAAACATAATGGCACGATGAAAATTGAAAAGAGTTCTATTTAAACCAACCACAATAAGTCCTACTCAAATCCTGGGTCTGAATGACCTCACAAAGTCACAAATAAAATAAATACATCTCAGTCTCAGTCTCAGTCTAAAACAATAAATGCAGAAAAATAATCTAAGCATGGGCAGGCAAGTTCTCCTCTAGGATAGGCACCTCCTCTGGGATTTCTGGGGTGAAATCCTCCTCTATTCCTGGACCGTAATGAGTAGGGCAAAAGTCCTCCAGGTCCTCTGAAAATGTTGTTATCCAGTCAGGATTGGAGCGAAGCACAAGCACTAACAGCAGTTTCATTAAATTGACAAAATCTATAAACAGTGTAAAAGATACAAGATGGAAATAAATGCTGAAAATGTGAAGTACTGGAGAAAATGAAATAGACAATAGAGCATCTAGCAATGAGCAATAAGTAGTAAATGCTAGAACAAGTAAATCTGAATAAAGATAAAACATCTAGCTAAGTGTTTGAATTATCAGTTTATTATGTGATCGGCTTGGGACTAGATCAGGCTGGTTATATATGATTAGCTATGATTCTTTTAGGTCAGGCTAACCGCATGGTTAGCTATGGTGCATATAATGGTCAGGCTAATCATATATAACAGCTATGGAGCATATAAGTGGTCAGGCTGCACCCGACGTGAGAAGTGGGGTGAGCTATGGTGCATATAATGTTTGGATATGATCACATAATCTACTAATAGTTCCCCATCCCCCAGCTAGCACGATGGATTCCAACCACGACTCCTCATGATGGGGATCTAGGGTGCTAACCCGTGTATCCATAGTGTCGGAATCAAGTATGTAATACACTACAATTTATAGAAGTAATCAACCATGAAAACTGTCAGAGAATGTACTCGCCTGTGGTCCTGAGCAAGATGTGAGGATCGATGTCCAAAATGGGATCACAATGACCTATTTATGGAAGATTAATGTCAAAATATTGAGATAAAAGAATAAACATGCTTAACAATTTAAATACGAGGTTTCTAGGTCAATACTAGCTAAACTAGGTCTTAGCTAGGTCCAAACTAAGTCAATTGGTCTAAATTGGCCACTAACTAGCTAACACTAGTTATTCTAGGTATTTACCTAAGTTTCTAAGTGATACTAGCTTATTATTTAGCTAATTATCTACATTAACTAGTAACTTATTTTATCATATTAACATATATACCCAAATAACTAACAAGCTACTAATACTAACTGACATTCTAATTGGCTAACTGATTCTTAATATATATACATTAACTATCAATCCTAGCATACTAACTCTCAAAACATACTAACTCTACTCTCTAACTGACTGACACATAACAACTACACACAAACCTTCACCAACACCCCAACTGAAATTAAGTATCAGTCCCCAATACTGATACTTGAGTTGATACCAACTGACACAGTCAATTAACCTATGTACACACAGGAAACACAGTTGGTTCCTTGATAAGCTGATTCTGAAATTTAGACACACACAACTAACAGTATACACCCACAGAAATTAATAGATTTAACTGACACACACTGGGACATAGACACAGTTCAAATACACAGAAACACACACCCAGACTTTAAATACCTACACACTGACACATATACACAGTCTCTCACATACTGTCCTACTCTGATACTCCACACACAGGTACCAATTTCACAGAACTTCCCTCCCTCTCAATGCACACACACACATACCTACTGTGCACATCCTGCACTGAAACCTGTAGGAGACTAAGACACACACATGTGCATCCCTCTCAGCTACACACAGCCACACTGAACATACAGGTAACACTGATACATAAATCTGGGTCTGACTCTACACTCTAATACACATCCTGTATTCACACACATGACATTGATACACAATATCAGTAAATAAGAACTGATACACACAACAGTCCCACACACACACATGTCCTCTGAACACACACAGACTCAGCCATAAACCCCTATTCCCTGATACCAAAACTCCACACTGATGCATACCATAATTTACTGATACCAGTGTCCCCCACCCCTCCTTACTGCTGATACATCACAGTTTACTGATGCACAAACATCTAACACATAGAGAATTATCACTACACAATATACACAGGCACTTAGATAATACCTAGACACTGACATATAGGTAGAAGTTCACTGCACACACAAATAAAATACTGATTCATAAACACACATTGGCACTCATCAACCTGGCACTCTAGAACTAAAACTAACACTCACTACACCTCTCCCTCAAATCCCCAACTGCACACAACCAATTCCTGAAACTGGCACACAGTATACACACAGATATCAACTCACTGTATCATCTATCCACACACTGATTTCTGAGATACTACACAGGTACTCATCACACAAATACTGATGTACACAATCACTTGAGTTCACCCTACAGAAATACACAGCACAGCACAGTTCCCCTCAAACCTGAGTACACAATGAAACCCAAGACACACACACAGGCCTGTACATACCCGACTGAACAACACAGTTTACCCTTCTTTAACACACACACACATCTACAAACCTAGATATCTCTAGGATACACACTGACCTCTCCGTCCTGATACACATACACACTGGCACTGCACCACACAACCTCTGAAAAATGTTTATCTACCCGACTATGCACAGGAGTCTCAAATACCCTGTGCTCAGAATTTATCCAACCCGACCGCTCAGAACTCACCTCTAAACACATGAAAACCAACAAATAACTAGAACACAGGCAATGGTATTATATATATATATATAGTCTATAAACCAAGATATGCATACATTCAACTATCTTAGATGGATGAACCCTAAATGAACATTTCATCGAACACATGCAGTGCAAGAAACAAATATACATACAACCCATGAATCCTCAACCCAAAAACCCTAAAACCGAGTATCAACCTACCCACATGAGATGAAATCAACCTACCTTCGAATATCTAGGGTTAGGGTTTCTGTTAATTGGAGAAAACTATGTTGGGGACACTTAAACCTAATCAAAACCCTAAATTCGAACTACACACAGTTTTGGGGGTTCCTAATGGCCATTACCATTTAAAAACAGAAATTAAAGGAATAGAAATAGGGTTTTTACCTTCAGGGATGGTTCTTCTATGAAAGTTCTTCCTTCCCGAGTTTCCTTGACCCAAGTTTTCTGATTTCCTTGCTTTGGAGGAGGAGAAAATGGAAGCCCTAGGTTTAATCTCGAAAAATGGGGTGGGGAGATGGTTTCTCTAGATGGAGGCTAGGGTTTCTCTCTCTATATGAAGAACAAGAGGGTTCCTTTTATATATATAGGCCCAGTTAGGGTTTCTAGTGTATGGCCTAGGTTTAACCCCTAGGTTAGGTCATGTAGAACCTAATTAGCTAAGGTTTAGCCAGTCTAGGGTTTGAGGTTCCATCTTAAATTTAAAATTCTAGGGTTTTGCTAGAATAGGGTTTACAAATTAGGGTTTGGTCATTAGGGTTCGCCCTAATGCATTCTAGGGTTTACCTTAAACCAAATATCACTAATAATAATATAATTAGTTTATAAAACTCAGCAATTAATTAAATACATAAATTTTTAAATAGTTAAATTACAGAAATGCCCTTATATGGAAAAGTGGTAGTGACATATTCCATAACCTCAACCCATGAACATCGATGCATATTTAAACCGTAAATAATCAACTTAGCATTTCACAATCAATTGCGTATTATAACATGCATTAAACCTAAAATCTCACATGCATATATAACTCCAAAATTCTCGATGCATATATGTAACCCTTAAATAAAATCGTTTCATTCTCAAACCCAAAACTTTAATGTACCTATAATTCCCAAGCCTCGAAGTATATATTATATAACATCATACCTTAACTCCATGCATATCCTTTAATTTCATTTTATATACTTATAAAAAATAAACCCTAAACAAACATCATTTCACATATTAGATCCTTAATACTACACTAAAATTAAACAAAACAAATATATAATAATATAGAGAGGGGGAAGTCGTTCACCTCGGCGAGGAGGCGACGCTGGCCGGAGGAGGGCTTGGCCGGAGTCAGGTGAAGGGTGGTGGTGATGATAAGGTGGTCGTGGTGGTGGGAAGTAGAGACTGGAGGTGGTGGTGGAGATGTGCTCGGCCGAAGAATGGAGGTTGAGGTGGCGGGTCATGGTGGTGGGAAGTAGAGACTGGAGGTGGTGGTGGGGATGTACTCTACCGGAGAATGGAGGTTGAGGTGGTGGGTCGTAGATGGAGAGGCCGGGGCTCGCTGGAGTGTTGATAAAGACGAGGGTGTTTGTGGGACGAGCAGCTGGTGGAAGTGAACGGTGGGGGCTCGGTCGAGGTGGTGGTGGAGTGGTCGGGCGAGGTGGTCACGGTGGTGCTGGTGATGTTTCGAGGTGCAGCGGGCGGTAGTGTTAAAGGTGAAGTCGGGGATGGTGGTGGAGCTATGGGTGGATGGTGCTGGTGGCCGGGGTAGCGGGTGGAGCTCGGCGGGATGGAGCCGACTGCAAGTGCGGGTGGCAGTCGACTGGAAGTGCGGGTGGAGTCGTAGTTCATGGCAGCGGGCTCGAGGGGCAGTTTCGGCGGGATGGAGGAGCGGCCGGAGTTGCTGGGCCGCTGGCCGAAGTAGGGGTCGGGTTGAAGTGAAGAAGAAGAAGAAGAAGAAGAAAGGAAGAAGAAGAAGAAGAAGAAGGGAAGGAGAAGAAATAACCTACGGTTGTAATGTAGGAGAGGGAGGAGAGAGAGAGGGGGTAGGTTTCTCTAGGTATTGGGATTAGGGCCGGCATGGGGTTGTGTGTGGTGATGGAGACATTAAATAGGGAAGTGTGTGGCGATTGGATGGTGAGGATGAGCCCAATTCAAATGGGTGGTGGAGATTTCATATGAAAAAATTAATTCTTCATCCAAATGAGAGGGAGGGGGAAGCTTGACCGGTCAAAGAGTGGGGTGGCTTGTTCACTTGGTCTTGACCAATGAGGTTAGCCACATGTTACAACATTTGTAATTTAGCCCCTTAAGTTTGGATATTTGCACAAACACATGAAATTATGAAAAAATTGTGGGAGAATTGGTGTTTGGTATTTTGTAGGGTGAGGGGGTATTGTGTGTTTTGCATGGGCTTAATTAAATGGGCATTGGAATTAAATTAGGATTAGTCAAAGTTGATATCCCCAATTTAATTAGAATAAATTATCATGTGCTCTTAAATTAAATGGGGGCACATGGGACCTCAATTGGGAGTGACACAAAGGTCATGAATGGTGTAGGCTTTGTGTCAGTCTTGGACCCTTTTATTTGTTCGGCTCAACGGGTTAAGTTGGTGTCTCAAAATTGATGGTAACGACACAGGTGCACGACACGGGATTAAATATGGATTTTGGTTACGAAAAATTGTGCAATTAATTTAGACCACAAGGAAATATGATTTTGAGTGACGGGAAGTCCAGCGCCTAAATTGGCGTGTCAAGTCAAAAGTGTAACAATCTGTTAGAATTTATGGGCTAATATTGGGCTCCAAATATTTTAACAACGGTAGGGCGCTCCAAGAGTTTAATTTAAAAATCAGACATCTGCAACCTTACTCTAAACCTCAATCAACTGCTGCTATCCCAAAATTTTCTAACCCTTACCAGACTATCTATAGAAATAAATGAGGGGGTTTACATCCTTCCCAACTTAGAAAAATTGCATCCCCGAAATTAAAAGTAAAGTACGATAATAGCTAAGAGAATTTAAAAGCAAACCAGTAATCAAATGCAGTACGTAAATTCGTACCTTGGTCCTCAAATAAATACGGAAAACGCTGCCGAATGGAATCCCCACGCTCCCAGGTAGACTCTCCTGGCGAATGATGCTTCCATGCAACTCTGACCAGCCGAATGGTCTGACCTCTCAAAGTCTTCTCACTGTGATCGAGTATCTCCACTGGCTGCTCTACGTAAGATAAACTGGGTCCGACTGTAATCTTCGAATGATCAAGCACGTGGCTAGGGTCTGCCACGTATCTCCTCAACTGCGATACGTGAAATACGTCATGCACTCCTTCTAATGATGGAGGCAATACAAGACGATAAGCTACTTCGCCAACTCGTTCCAAGATGTCAAAAGGTTCGAAGTACCTCGGACTCAGCTTGCCTCTGCCTCCGAATCTGATGGTACCACGAGTAGGCGATATCTTCAAAAATATATGGTCACCTTCCTTGAACTCAAAAGGTCTGCGATGCGCATCTGCCCAATATTTATGTCTATCCTGTGCTGCACGCAGGTGGCTCTGAATCTGGTTAACTTTCTCCACTGTCTGTGTCACCAACTTTGGGCCAAGTATCTGATGCTCTCCCACGTCACTCCAACATACTGGTGACCTATATTTTCTGCCGTACAGTGCCTCATAAGGTGCCATTTGTATGCTAGCCTGGTAGCTGTTATTATAGGAGAATTCCACCAAGTGTAGATGGTCCTCCCAAGATCCTCCAAAATCGATCATGCACGCTCTCAACATATCCTCTAGTATCTATATCGTGCGCTCTGACTGACCATCAGTTTGTGGATGATATGCAGTGCTGAACTTGAGACAAGTTCTTAGACTCTCCTGCATACTCTGCCAAAAAAATGACGTGAATCAGGAATCACGATCCGATACAATATTGACAGGCACTCCATGTAGTCGTACTATCTGCCTTATATACATGTCAGCTAATATCTCCGTGGACTGCCCAACTCTGAAGGACAAGAAATGTGCAGACTTTGTGGGTCTGTCTACGACAACCCAAACTGCATCCTTCCAGCTAGGGCTACGCGGGAATCCTGTGACGAAGTCCATGGTAATGTGTTCCCACTTCCACTCGGGAATGGAAAGTGGCTGCAATAGTCCTACAGTCCTCTGATGTTCAGCCTTGACTTGCTGACAAAATAAACATCTCGCCATGAATCTTGCAATCTCTCTCTTCATCCCATGCCACCAGAAATGTTGCCTCAAATCTCGGTACATCTTCGTACCCCCGGGATGAATAGAATAAATCGAGCTATGAGCCTTGGTTATCAACTCTTGGCGTAGCTCGCCACTCGGAATGTATAGGCGATCTCCATACCTCAATGTTCCGTCTTCATGAATCCTGAGTCCCGTCTGCATGCCGGCCTCTGTCCTTTCTCGCAGTCGTCGAAATCTCGCATCTGTAGGCAGGGCTGCCTTGATCCTCTCAATCAATGTAGACTGAACCTCGAGACTGGCCATCTGTCCATCCATGCCTGGCAATATAATCTCTATCCCAAGCTCCTGGAGATCCTCTAGCAATTGCTGCTTAGTCATCAAAAAGTATGCCATGGGATTCCTGCTTAAGGCATCTGCTTCAACATTTGCCTTGCCAGGGTGGTACTGCAACTCTATATCATAATCTGTCATCAACTCTAGCCAGAGCCTCTGTCTCATATTGAGCTCCTTCTGCGTGTAGACATACTTCAGACTTTAATGATCTATGTAAATCTTAACACGCTTACCATAAAGGTAGTGTCACCATAGCTTTAGTTCAAATATCACTGCAGCCAGCTCTAGATCGTGCGTCGGATAGTTCTTCTCATGAACTCTCAGCTGTCTCGATGCGTAGGCTATCACTTTGCTGTGTTGTATCTGTACACAACCTAATCCGCTCCTAGATGCATCATTGTACACTACAAATCCTCCTGATCCTGAAGGTAGTATCAAAATCGATGCTGATGTCAGACGCTTCTTCAGCTTATCGAAAGCCGTCTGACACTCTTTGGTCCAGATAAACTCCTCGCCTTTACGCGTCAGTCGCTTCATAGGCGCAGCGATCCTCGAGAAATTTTCTACGAACCTCCGATAATATTCGACAAGTCCGAGGAAACTCCTAACCTCTTTAACTGATGTAGGGGTAGGCCATGTCTCTACTGCAGCTATCTTCTCTGGGTCAACTGATAGTCCCCATCTCCGGTGATTATGTGTCCCAGAAATGATACTTTATCCAAGCAGAACTCACATTTGCTGAGCTTTGCGTACATCCTCTCCTGTCTCAGCGTCTCCAACACGATCATGAGATGTCTCTCATGCTCCTCCTGGCTCTTGGAATATACCAAGATGTCGTCAATAAATACCAACACGAACTTATCTAAGTACTGGTGGAAGATATTGTTCATCAGACTCATAAATACTGCTGGCGCGTTGGTTAAACCAAACGGCATGACTAAAAACTCATAGTGCCCATACTTCGTCCAAAAATCCGTCTTCGGGATGTCCTCTCTCCGTACCTTGATCTGATGATAACCGGATCTGAGATCGATCTTCGAGAATACACATGCACCACTAAGCTGATCAAACAAATTATTGATGCACGGCAGTGGATACTTGTTCTTTATCGTTACAGCATTTAACACCCTGTAATCGATACACAAGCGTACCGTCCCGTCCTTCTTCGGTAAAAATAAAATGGGTGCTCCCCATGGAGATACACTAGCCAGTAGGAAACCCTTATCTAAGAGGTCATCTACTTGGACTTTCAACTCAACCAACTCCTTCGGTGCTAGTCTATAAACGGAGGAAGTAATTGGCTCGGCTTTGGGAGTCAACTCTATAGTGAACTCAATCTCTCTGTCAGGTGGCAGTCCTGGGAGATCCTCTGGAAACACATTCTCAAACTCTGATATAAAGTGAAAGTACATCGGTTCACCTTCTGCAATGTGTATCGCTAGGGTAGGTTGGACACCATGCTCTCGGGCTCCCCGAAGAAACTCAAACTCTGGGTGATTTGGGGGTCTAAATATGACAAAACTACGACGACAATCTAGCATTGCGTGGTATTGGCTCAATCAACCCATGCCTAGGACAATGTCATAGTCCGGCATGAAGAAGACCAGAAATCGGGCACGCATCTCTCGCCCGCAGACAACTTCTAAACATGATCTACAAGTGTCGCTAACAGGTACTATTCTACCTCACATAAGAATTCTTTTGATCTTCAGAAGGGGTGCAGTGGCTATTCTATGGGTGGCCACGAAACTAGTAGTTATAAAAGAGTGTGTGGCACCAGAATCAAATTAGACTACTGTTGGTAATGAAGCTACTAAGATAGTACATGCGATCACTTCTCCGGCTGTCTCTGCCTCCTCTATAGTCATTGCATAGGCCTGACCATGTCTCGGTGCCGGTTCCCTCGGCTGTTGCTGTCGAGCCTGCAGGAAGCGATCTGCCTGTGGGGCCAAGGGTGGCCTCCTTTGATTTCCCGCTGGTGCTGGTGGTCGTTGTGCTCCAGCTCCTGCGTAAGGCGGCCTCGGTACTGGCAGGGCTGGCCGGTGAATTATCTGTACTGGATCCCTCTGGTCGGGGCAATCCCGGATGGCATGCTGGCCCGATCCACATCTCAAACATACGCCCAGCCTCCGTCGACAGTCCCTCAATAAATGTTCCCTCTTGCCGCAGAAATGGCATATGGGAATCACTGCTCCCTGCAGGGGTGCTACTCTCTGTTGCTGTTGCTGTACTAGAGGACGCTTCGTAGGTCCTCCCTACGGGGCTCAAACTGCTGATGACGACACACCGGAGCGCTTTAGGCTAGCCTCTATCTTGTTAATGTGATCCTGGCGTCGTGCTGCTAATAATTCCTCGGAATAAGAGGTGGGGGCTATGGACCCGATAAACCTCTGGGTCTCGAAACTCAGGCCTTCATAGAACTTCTCGGCCTTCGCCTCCTTGATGGGTATTAGGTACGGTGCAAACCTGCTCAGGCAGAGGAACTCAGCATTGTATTCCTCTATCGTCATACTCCCCTGCCTGAGGTTCTGAAATGTATCCCTAAGCTCTGCTCGGGCAGTGGAGGGTATGTACATCTCCTGGAGAGCCTAGAGAACTCTTCCTATGTGGTCCGGTCTGGTCCCAAATGCTGATCCTCTGAAAGCCACCAGTGATGAGCGTTGCCAGTGAGCTGCATCATGACGGCAGTCATCCATCGGTACCGGGGGAGGTCGGTAGCCTCCAGCTGGTGCTGAATGCTGGTGAGCCATATATGGACCTCTGTCGGCTCTTTAGTGCCAGCAAAAGGTTGTAGCCTCGGGGTCTTCTGATCCACAGGTCTTGCCTGACGCAGAGTCTGATGCCCGTCCGAAGGCACCTCGGGCTGCCCCGATGATTGTCCCAGGGGAGTTGGAGTCCACAGAAGGACCTGCTCAAGTTTCGGTTCCCCGGATGATCCTGCGTCACGGGGAACATCGCCCGGCTGCGCAACGCGTCCGCTGCAGAGATTCATAACTCGAAAAAAGAAGTCATGACTGCGATCAGCGTTGAGGAAATAAGCAAGATGTAATTTGGTAAAAGAAATAGAGATAGAGGTGTCATGTGAAGGATTCAAACTTGTAGATGAGATTTCTAATATTTATTCCTAATTTGCAGGCTCGCTTGGCACAGTTAGGTGACCAAGATGATTTAAATTGGACCTGTATGGGCTACCACAAAAACCTTGCCACGTGACTCAGTTCCTTATCTTTGGAACCGGGGCATGAAAGCCCTGCTGAGGCAACTGAGGTAAATAATCTGAAGTACTACCACTACCATCGTTACGTCCATCATTCGACACGAGACTACTACATACTGAATTGATACATCCAGCGTCTGGTTGACGCCATGGCCCTCACCTTGAATTTTGATGACAAAACAGTTGTTGCAAACATGGTATCTCTCCACTTTGATAACTTTTTGGAAATGAACGCCAAGGATGGAGTAATCCCTATCACCCGGGCAATAATAGAGGTTATCAATCTTTCGCCAGCTCGTGATCAAACAGCCGGGATGATACCTCTCACCTCATCACGGGGGAAGGTCATGTGGGTTCATCCAGATCATGCTCCAGACTTGATACAGTAGACAACACCTTCTGCCACGAAGTCTAAGGACAAAAAGTCAAAGTCCTACTACACAGTTTATATCCCTTCCGAAGAAGCTATAGCAGGAACAATGAGGTCAGGACTGGCATACCAACAAGAGTACGTCATCCCCGACAATGGTGTGCTCCCAATCGCCGCTTCTGATCCGGTTCCATTCCATCCTCCAACAGCGGACAAGTTCAAGAAGAAAGATACTCGCTTTGACAAACCATTGTCCAAAGATACAGCTCTACAATTTTGACATCTTTTCACAAGTGTCCATTACTCCAGCGAAGCTGTCACTATTCGAGCTTCTCCGACTCTCCAAAGATACTCGGGTTGCTCTGAGTGAGATATTACAGAATACTGACACCTACCTAGCACAGGTCAAGCCGCCAGCTGAGGATCATGTCGCATGCTTCTACTGCAATAATATGATGGACGCAATACCCAATATTACGTTCTTCCAACAAGATATGTTACTAAATAATAATCGGCATGACCGTCCCCTATATTACACAGGGTACATTGGTTCCATCAAGGTGGACCAGATGCACATCGATCCTGGTTCGTCAATTAGCATCATCCTGTGGAGTCTGCTTCAGACTCTGGGCATCCCCATGTATCGTCTGGCAGTGACCAATACTTCCATCGGTGGCATCAACACATGGAGAAGCTATCCTCTAGGCAAGATTCATTTGAAGTATCAGATCGATGACTTAAAAACAGAGGTCACATGCTATGTCATAGAAGCAGACGTATTCTACAACATCCTGTTGGGACCTTGGATACATCAATACATAATCATACCATCAACCTTGCACTAGTGCTTGAAGTATGTGGACAATCTTGACATCGTCAAGACAAAATTTGCTAACGTTGATTCATTCAAAGGGATCGAGGCCTATTACTCTGACTCAATCCTCTACAAGCAAGTCTACCAGGATAAAGGTGGCAATGACGCCAACGATGAGGCAGAGACTGGGACAACATAGAATGAGCCCTTGAGAGTCCATCTCAAAGCAAGCACTCCAGACACAGCCCCTCTCCTTATGGTAAAACTGTACAAGAAAGCACCTGAGGTTCTGGTCGTTTGCCTCCGTAGACTGAGTCGGCCACTGAAGGAAGATCCGGCACCTACTACGACTTTTGAACCTCTAGTAGTAAAGCTGCGTAGGAGACCTCCAAAGTCGTCGCTCGAACTGGGGGTAGATCTCGAGAAGTATAAAGTGGAGGAGTATGTAGCCGCTCATGCTAACGTCCCTTCTCTCGACGATATAATTTTAGAAGACGAGATACCTTATTTTATCAATAAAGGGCTATCTTTGAACTATTCGGATGTTGAATATCTCAACAAGCTATATTCCTATGAGCACGGTCTGGGCCTGCACCTGATACACAGGTGACTACCACCTATGCAGCGAACCGAATTCTCCCCAGTCAAAGCTCCTACTTCATAGTTTCGACAAGCAAGAGGGGAGACAAACTCATCATCTTCGGCAGAATAGAAAGTCTTCAATCCTCCGTCCTAGAAGAACCGGAGCCAGAACTCGATACCACCAAGATAACACTTCACCGGTACAGTTCTCAAACCAAGCACCTCATTCACAAGATGGGGTATGATCTGAAAGTTGCTAAGGGCTTGAACTACAGTAAAAGACGATGTCTACCTCTGCATCTGCAGGCTTTCATAGGAAAGTTTGAGGATTACTACCATAAGACCAAGCATGGCTTGTGGTATGTCACGCCTCCCACAAAATTCGAAGGCTCGAATGAAGAAGATGAGTTACACTCCCACTCTTCAGAATCTTTCTCTTGAGACTCCGACATCAGTATCGGGGAGATGCTCAAAAAAATATTGTCTGCTAACAAGGTGTCATCTGACCCTGAGGAAGACGACGAGGATCCACTTGGACTCTTTGAAGTATAACCGTGGGCCCAATGCTTAGACGTACAATAAGAGATATGGTTCGAACAGCAAGAATGTCCCACTAAGGATGAAGTCATACAAATTGATCTGGGCGACGAATCCTACCCTAAATAGATCATCATCAGCAAAAGTCTTTCCAATGAGGATCGGGAGTCCCTGCTACACCTCGTCAGGGAATACATCAAAGTCATCACCTAGAGTTACGAAGACATGCTGGGACTCGACCCCCAAATCATAGTCCAAAAACTTAACATCTTGTCGTACGCTAAGCTGGTCAAGCAACAGCAACGGCGGTTCCAACCGGGCATCACGAACGCCATCGAAGTTGAAGTAAACAAACTGATAGCTAGTAGATTCATCCGATAGGAATAACATCCAGATTGGGTAGCCAATATTATGCCCATCGTCAAAAAGGATGGGAAGATCCATATATGCATTGACTTTTATGATCTTAATAAGGCCTGCCCTAAGGACGAGTTTTTCCTTCCGATCACAAATATAATGATCGAAAACACTTGTGACTTTTAGCGCATGTCCTTTATGGACGGGTTCTCAAGATACAATCAAATCAAGATATTTTTTGACAACGAGAAGCATACGTTATTCTGAACGTCGATAGGAGTATAATGCTACATGGTCACGCCCTTCAGTCTGAAGAATGTAGGTGCTGCATACCAGCGAGCTATGAGCACCATCTTCCGTGAATATTTGTGCAAGACAGTGGAGTGTTACGTTGAGAACATCGCTATCAAGAGTCGCTCTAAATATGATCACCTCCGAGACTTAAAGGATGTGTTTGCCTTATGCGTACACATCAGCTCAAGATGAATCCTACGAAGTCCTTCCTGGGAGTCTCCAGGGGCATATTTCTTGGTTTTGTCATAACCTTGAAAGGTATCCATGTAGACCCAGACAAGACTAAAGTAATCCTTGAAATGCACCCAACGAAGAACCTCAGAGAACTTCGTGACCTTCAAGAAAGACAGACATACATCAGGAGGTTCATATCAAACCTCTCTGGACCTTGTCAGTCGTTCACTCAGCTCATGAAGAAGGGAGTCTCCTTTGTCTGGAACGAAGAATGCCAGCACGCCTTCAGCGACATCAAGGAGTATCTCATGAACCCTCTAGTATTGGTGGCCCCCATTATGGGAAGTCCCTTCTTGCTATATGTGCGGGCGATGGATTACTCCTTTGGAGCTCTACTAGCCCAGAAAAGTGATGCTGGTCACGAACATGCCATCTACTATCTTAGCAGAATGATGGCCAGTGTAGAGCACATATACAACCCCATTGAGAAGGAGTGCCTTGCTCTGTTCTTTGTTATTCAGAAGACCTGATATTACGTGGCAGGATAAACCATCCATGTGATCTCGTAATTCAATCCTCTTAGTGTCCTTAAGACTAAACCCAGAGTGCTCAACTTTTGCCTAGCCACATGGGCAATACTGTTGTCACCATACGACATGGTATTTGTCCCACAAAATAAGGTCAAAGGCCAAGCATTGGCAGATTTTCTAGCAGCCCACCATATAGCAAAAATCTCGAAGCTCTACGAGGAGATCCCAGACAAAGTAACGGACTCAAACATGACCACAACCACAGAAGACGTTTGGCAAATGTTCTTCGACGGTGCTTCAAGAACAAGGCCCAAAGACGATATTATCGCTGGCATCGGGATAGTTCTAATTTCCTAACACAATCTGGTCATCAATTGCACTTACTCTATTACAGTTCCATGCTTTAATAATATGCAGAGTACAACGCTCTCGTCATTGGGCTCCAGCTCGCTAAACAAGTGGAAGTTGACTACTTAGAGGCCTACGGTGACTCCAGATTGACAGTCAATCAAGTCGGAGGAGAGTAAGAAGTCCAGAATAAATACTTCTAGAACCAAGTCACGCTCAACATTATCTCCACCTTCAAGGGGTTCTTCATAGAGCATGTCCCTCGATGACAAAATATTGAGGCTGACACCCTGGCCGGCCTAGCAGCCTATTTAGCTGTTCTAGTCAATACTCATGAACTGATCACCATGGTAGGTCAAGAGTTGGTCTGCCCGAAGAACAACCTCTATCTGTGCTTGAGCTACTCAGTAGAGATAAGCACCGAGTCAGTGGACACTCCCATTCATTGACTACACAGTCTATGTGATTCTTCCCGAGAACCCAAAGGAAGCCACTTCCATCAGAAGATATTCCCTCTGGTTCTATTATGATATGGCTACCAAAATTTTGTATCACCATTCCTATGACAGAATTTTGCTACGATGCCTATCGAATGCAGAAGTGAAGCAGGCTCTCCGCGAGGCTCACGACAGAGTTTACGGTACCCATCATCCCGGACCCAAGCTACAGGAGTGTCTCCGGAGAATGGATTACTATTGGCCAAATTGGTAGCATAGACCGTTGACTATGCGAGGAAGTTCTAAGCGTGCCAAATCCATGCAGATTTTATCTACCTACCCTCAAAATTTTTACACCCAACGATAGCATCTTGGTCATTTAAAGTATGGGAAATAGACATTATCGGGCTAATTAGTTCATCTTCGGCTAAGGGACATCAGTTTATCCTCGCTATTACCGACTACTTCTCCAAGTGGACAAAAGTCGTACCACTCGCTGAGGTCAACACATCAAACGTGATCATCTTTATCACATATTACGGCATATACCGCTTCGACTTGCCACAAAGGATCATCCACGACAATAGTCCAAAGTTTGCAAGTCATGTATTTAATTATTTTTATGATAAAAATCAAATTCATAATGTAGTCTCAACTACCTATAACCCAGCTATAAATGGTCTGCCGAAAGCATTCAATAAGATCATCATAAGCGTGACTGGAATGAGAAGCTGGGTGAATGTTTCTGGGCTTATCAAACAATGGTCAAAATGCCAACTGCTAGCATGCTATTTTCCTTGGTCTATGGGAGCGAAGCGGTCCTCCCCCTCGAGGTCCAAATTCCCTCGCTCCTGGTAGCTTTTTCCAACCGGCTAACCGTCGACGACAATCACCGTTGACGGCTACAAGAGTTAGAAGCACTCGACGAGAAATATCTCTTAGCTCAACAGGGGATTGAGCTATACCAAGCGCACATCTCAGGAGCCTTCAATAAACGGGTCAAGAAGAGGACATACTAAATGGGTGACCTCATATTGACAATAAGAAGGCCGATGGTTATGACCCACAAGATGGCCGACAAGTTCTAACCCAAATAGGAAGGCCCGTTCATCGTAGAATCTGTATTCTCCAATGGTGTCTAACGACTGGTAAAACCTATTAGCGACTTGCTAATGATACCCATCAATGACAAGCTCCTAAAAAGTACTATGTCTAAGGCTAGGCTTGTATTTTTCTCTATCCCCAGTAAGACAACAAAGATGTACATGGTTCACACGTCTTGTTGTTCATCTCCAGTGAGTGCCTATGCACAATATTACCCTTCCTCAATAAGACATTATCGGTATTCAGAAGTCCTGGATACGTAACGGATAATGGATCCTCAAAATCTCTCCAGCGGAGCAGTCTTCAGGTCCATCTGGACACTCTCCAGGGACCACCCAAACCAGTCTCGTTAGATGCTAGTTCATGTCTATATTACCTTTGAGCTATCATACTAATGATCTCCCCAGCGGAGTAACCCTTAGGTCTATCTATATTTTCGGATAGACCACACGCATCAAACTACCCCTCATTGAGTTTCTCGAACATTGATTCACGTCTATATTACCTCTGAACTATTGTCCTAATATTTCTCCCCGACCGAGTTTTCCATTCAATATTACCTCTGAGCAAATCTTCCGGGTTTGGCTACTGATTATCACGTCCACATTACCTCTCATATCGGTTGTCATCTTAAAATATCACCCGTACTTAACTCTAAGTAATCCAGCGGTATTAAGTTTACAAAACCTGCTACATTTATATCACCTCTGGGAGGGCTTCTCGAAACTATTACTTGTCATCCGGCACGCAAGAAGTAATTGCTCCACAAAACCTATCACGTCCATATCAGCTCTAATAGGGTTTTATTTTGAACGTATTACTTACACTCCAGTGTGCAAGAAGAAATATGTCCACCAAAGATCCCCTAGTGGGATATCCTCAATGGAAGCAAACGGTTCACATCCATATTACCTCTCAGCTATGATCTTCCCATATTACCCATCAAAAAGATTGTCACGTCCATATTACCTCTGGCTCATTTTCTTTTCCTTCCATAAAAATACCATGATTGTACCCAACCTCTCAGTAAGACTATCGATTAGCTCATGTCCGTGTTACCTCTGAGCTATCATCCTCATATCCTCCCTAGCAGAGTTTTCCATATCCTTTATACCTCTGAGAAAATTTCCTGACTTGACTATCGATTATCACGTCCATATTACCTCAGAAATCGGTCATCATCTAAACTTATCACCGTACTTAATTTAGAGTACGCTAGCGGTGTTAAGTCCACAAAACCTGCCAAATCTATATTACCTCTGGCAGGGCTTATCTCAAAATTATTACTTGTACCTAATTGAGCAAGAATTAATAAGTCCACCAAAGTCCTCCAGTGGGATGTCCTTAATAAACTATGGTATTTTTCTACATCCATATTACCTCTAGTACATAATGTTGAAATATTACAACAAAGAGCCATACGGGTCATCCACATATGGCGCATACTAGATCTTCACAGGGAGGAGCTATCACCTATGCCACAGACCTAAGGATTGCGCATCGCAGGACCGCGCATAATAGACCTCTTACCCATGTGACAGGTCGTGTGGAAAGTCTGCGAATTTCCTCATTCATGCGACAAGACTTGAGAAAAGGCCGCGCATGTCTCTTCATCCATGCTACGAGCCGTGCAAAGGGTGTCACTATATAGGGAGGGGTCATACTCCCCAGAGGGAACCTTACCTTTGATATGCTTTTGCACATCAAAAGGGATCTTAGGGGAGCCACCCTCGATGGGGGGGGTCTTCTCCTTTTCTTTCCCTTGGCCTTTGGGATCGCGACCTCAGTAGCTAGGCCCTTTTCCTTGGCAACCATCGAAGAAGGAACTCTGGAGGCCATGACAGTCGTCGAAAATAGCAGCAGTAGAGGAAAATACAGAAAAGAAAATAAAAAGACTTTATTTTGATAGAAAATCTAGATCCATGTGCTCAACAAATATGCACCCCAAAATTAACTCAGAAGAAATTATATCGCAGAACAACTATGCGACCCAAAAAAATAGCTACCATACGCCAACACTAATCAAAGGCCATGCGTCGCAGCCCTCGAAGCCATAATGATCCAGTGTCATGCGCTGACCGCTCCATAACTAGTATTCTCGTATGCCATCAGTACCATACACCAGTAATTAACTAGTATTCTCGTGTGCCATCAGTACCATGCACCACTAAGTAACTAGTGTCTGCATATGCCAGTAATGACATGCGTCACTACTCCCTCAAACATCCATGCACCCCAATACTGGCCATATAGAGGCCTGACAAAAAGATTACGTCTGACACAAAATCCTGACAAAAAAAATTGTATATGCCTCAAAAGATGTGAGCACACTAAGCGATAAGAAGCTCTCGTAAGACTAATAATAACTTCTGATAGGTGTACAGCGCCACGTGTACAAGATCTATATCACCTCTGGCAGGGCTTATCTCAAAATTATTACTTGTACCCAATTGAGCAAGAATTAATAAGTCCACCAAAGTCCCCCAGTGGGATGTCCTTAATAAACTATGGTATTTTTCTACATCCATATTACCTCTAGTACATAATGTTGAAATATTACAACAAAGAGCCATGCGGGTCATCCACATATAGCGCATACTAGATCTTCACAGGGAGGAGCTATCACCTATGCCACAGACCTAAGGATTGCGCATCACAGGACCGCGCATAATAGACCTCTTACCCATGTGACAGGTCGTGTGGAAAGTCTGCGAATTTCCTCATTCATGCGACAAGACTTGAGAAAAGGCCGCGCATGTCTCTTCATCCATGCTACGAGCCGTACAAAGGGTGTCACTATATAGGGAGGGGTCATACTCCCCAGAGGGAACCTTACCTTTGACATGCTTTTGCACATCAAAAGGGATCTTAGGGGAGCCACCCTCGATGGGGGGGTCTTCCCCTTTTCTTTCCCTTGGCCTTTGGGACCGCGACCTCAGTAGCTAGGCCCTTTTCCTTGGCAACCATCGAAGAAGGAACTCTGGAGGCCATGACAGTCGTCGAAAATAGCAGTAGTAGAGGAAAACACAGAAAAGAAAATAAAAAGACTTTATTTTGATGGAAAATCTAGATCCATGTGCTCAACAAACATGCGCCCCAAAATTAACTCAGAAGAAATTATATCGCAGAACAACTATGCGGCCCAGAAAAATAGCTACCATACGCCAACACTAATCAAAGGCCATACGTCGCAGCCCTCGAAGCCATAATGATCCAGTGTCATGCGCTGACCGCTCCATAACTAGTATTCTCGTATGCCATCAGTACCATACACCAGTAATTAACTAGTATTCTCGTGTGCCATCAGTACCATGCACCACTAAGTAACTAGTGTCTGCATATGCCAGTAATGACATACGCCACTACTCCCTCAAACATCCATGCACCCCAATACTGACCATATAGAGGCCTGACAAAAAGATTACGTCTGACACAAAATCCTGACAAAAAAAAATTGTATATGCCTCAAAAGATGTGAGCACACTAAGCGATAAGAAGCTCTCGTAAGACTAATAGTAACTTCTGATAGGCGTACAGCGCCACGTGTACAAGATCATACATCCCAGACTCCATGTGTTCTATATGTATCTGGCCCTATGCGTTTCAGACTCCATGCATTCCATGCGTCTCTGGCCCCATGCGTTCCAGACTTTACGTGTTCCATGAATCTCTGGTCCTAATTCTCCAAACTCTATGCGCCCAGACTCCCTACATCGAACGTGGCAGGGTTCCCTGAGACAAAATCTTTCTATTGTGAATGAAGTGATTCTCTATAACTTAATGCGGGCCACATGTCAAGATAACCAAGTTACGTAAAAAAAGGCAAGAATTGCCCAGATCCTCAATAACAGCAAATGCCAAAAAATGCCCAAGTGGCAGCTGGGCCTAACCTAACTACATCCAGTTAAAGATGAAGAATACGTGGAAACCTTTTCATCATATACGCCTTCAGTTGTAACCGTATTCTATTGAAGGAGCTCCCTGCGGCGACCAAACAGGAGCATACGTGGCACCTATAGTGCACCAACATGATGGCTATAAATAGGAGCAACTTACACGTTTCAAGGGGCTTCTTTTTTGAGCTGAGAGGGTTTTTCTGCTTCAGAGACCATACCTCCCTGGGTGAGCTACGTATGTGCATACAAGATCAGGAGAGAGAAGAGAGAAGAGATCATCACTCATTCACTTGTCGGGCCATCAACGGAGTAACAGAGTCACTGTAGTA
This sequence comes from Iris macrosiphon, assembly GCA_036927795.1. Taxonomy (NCBI): domain Eukaryota; kingdom Viridiplantae; phylum Streptophyta; class Magnoliopsida; order Asparagales; family Iridaceae; genus Iris; species Iris macrosiphon. The sequence goes on from JAYESA010000009.1 coordinate 157,701,680, forward strand.
CTAGATATCTATCGTCACATTATCCAGATAAAAAATATTATACTTAGATTTTCTGTATAGGATTTCTTTATACACTTTTATTTATTATTAAACAAAGTTTTCCCAAACTCACTTGTAATGGCAAACACCTATAGAGGGAGGAAAACCTAAGACGGAGAAGAAAAAAAAGAATAAAGAGGGAGAGAGAAAAAAATCTGGGTTATATAGCTAGGGTTTGAGGTTTAGACCATGGGTTCAACTCATGACCAAACCAACCCAAATAATAAACCAAGAACCAAGACAAACCAAAGAATGGTTATAATCTCAAGCAATAAAATACATAACATGCAAGCGAGAATAATACGACCCTAATACGTATACTGGGAACGGGGAGTGACATCTCTATCCACCTTAAAAAAAATTTATCCTCAAAATTTGAATCCAATTAAGGCTAGAAAAGTCAGGACAAGCACGATACAAATCTACTAACAAATCTACACATGCAACCAATAATATCACACCACTTAGGTGATCGCTTGATCACAGAAATCTAAGATACGAACGCATAAGGTAGAATATACCTTCTGAAGTAAGTAGGTGTGGGTACCAAGACCGTTTACTATCCTCGTGCTCCCATATTGATTCTCTAAGAGTATGATGGCCCCAGACAAGTTGGACAAGAGAAATAGTACGGTTTATGAGTACATTCTCCCTTCGGTCCAGAATGGATATGGATTGCTCCTCGTAAGATAAGTCGGTACCAATAACTAATTCAGAGTGATCGAGGATATGACTCAAATTCGGGATATACTTACGCAACTGAGATACATGAAACACATCATTGACCTCTCGTAACGAAGGGGGAAGGACAAGACTATAATCTACATCGCCTACCCGATTGAGAATGTTAAATAACCCAACGAATAGCGGACTAAGCTTTCCGTGGACCCCGAATCTAATAACTCCACAGGTTGGCAAAATTTGCAAGAACACGTAGTTGCTGACATGAAACTCTAAAGGCCTACGATGCTGGTTTTTCCATTAACGATGTCGATCCTGCGCAACCCGAAGTCTCTCTCTGATCTGCCTGACAACTTCTATTGTTTGCGTGATCATTTTGGGGCCTAACATCTTTCACTCACCAATGTCGTCTCGTGCCAACAGTGATCTATATTTCCTGCCGTATAGTGCCTCGAAATAAGCCATCGGAATACTGGCCTGATAACTGTTGTTATACGAGAATTCCACTAAACTATTGTTATACGAGAATTCCACTAAGTAAAGGTGATTCTCCCAAGATCCACCAAAGTCTAGGGTACAAGATCGTAACATATCTTTCATGGTATGGATAGTCCTCTCTGATTGTCCGTCTGTCGAGGGTGGTATGCAGTACTGAAACTTAACCTGGTGCCCAATCTCTCGTGCAAGCTTCTCCAGAAATAAGAAGTGAACCTTGTATCTCGGTCGGACACTATGTTTAATGACACTCTATGTTGCCTCACTATCCATCGTATATACAAATATGCCAACTGCTCTGTAGACTGTGCCACTCTAAAAGGAAGAAAATGCACTACTTTTGTGAGTCGATCCACTATCACCCAAACTGTATCTCGACCAGTCGGGGATCTAGGTAAACTAGTCAAAAAGTCCATGCTAATTTATTTCTACTTCCACTCTAGAATATGAAGCGACTGCAATAAACCTGCCAGTCTTTGTTGTTCTTCCTTCACTTGTTGACAAATCAGACATCGTGATATGGAGCGTGCTATTTTTCTCTTCATTTTGTTCCACTAAATGTGTTGCTTGATATCTTGGTACATCTTCGTGCCTTTCGGATGAATAGAGTACTTGAAACTATGTGCTTTAGTCATAACTTTTTGCCGAACATCCTCACTTGGTAAACATAAATGGTTCCCAAACCTTATCATTCCATCCGCACGAATTATCAACTCTTTCCATAGACTGGACTCACATTCTTTCCATAGCTTCTGAATCTTTGGGTCCTCTGCCTGAGCTATCTTGATTCTATCCACCAAAGTTGACTGGATCTGTAGACTAGCTAGAACTCCTGTATCATGTGGAAGTACTATCTTGATTTCCTTCTCTCATAAGTATTCTAGAATGTGCTTCTGAGTGGTCAACATAAATTTTTTACCTCTTCTACTAAGTGTATCAGCTACTACATTTGCCTTGCCTGGATGGTATTGAAGTTCCACGTCATAGTCTTTCAACAACTCTAGCCACCTTCTCTGTCTCATGTTTAAGTCCTTTTACGTCAATACATACTTCAAACTCTTATGATTTGTAAAGATCTCCACTCGATCGTCATATAAGTAGTACCTTTATAGATTAAGTACAAATACTACTGCTGCTAATTCCAAATTATGAGTTGGATAGTTCTTCTCGTGATCTCTGAGCTACCGAGAAGCATACTTTATCACTCTCCCATGCTGCATCAAAACACATCCAAGTCCCTTGCCAGATGTATCACAATATACTATGAATCCTCCAGAGCCTACTAGAAGAGTAAGGATTTATGTAGAGATTAACTTCTTCTTCAACTCTTCAAAGGCTATCTGGCAATTTGTTGACCACATAAATTTAATTTTCTTACGCATCAACCGAGTCAAAGGTTCCGAGATCTTAGGAAAGTCTAACATAAATCTTTTGTAGTATCCTGTCAAGCCCAGGAAACTATGCACCTCCGCCACCGTCTTGGAACTGGCCAGTTCTCTACTGTATCTACCTTCTTGGAATCAACTGACACTCCTGCTCCAGAAATAATGTGCCCAAGAAATGATATGTGATCCAGCCAAAACTCATACTTACTAAGCTTCGCATATAACTGGTTCTCCCTCAAGGTCTGTAGTACAATCCTGAGATGTTCTTCATGCTCCTCCTCATTAAGAGAATACATAAGGATGTCATCTATAAATACTACCATAAATTAGTCCAAGTATATCATAAAATATGGTCCATCAAATTCATGAAAATCGCTGGAATATTAGTCAATTCGAATGGCATAACTAAGAATATGTAATGCCCATATTGTGACCTAAATGTTGTCTTCAATATATCTTGCTCCAAACTTGCACCTGATGATATCCTGATCGCAGATAAATCTTAGAGAAGATTCTTGCTCCGCTTAATTGGATAAACAAGTCATTATTCTTGGACAATGGATACTTGTTCTTTACTGTCACCGTATTCAATCGCCTATAATCCATGCACAACCGCGTCAATCCAGTTTTTTTCTTTAACAATACCGCTGGTGCTCCCCATGGTGATCCACTTGTTCGAATAAACTTATTTGCCTTCAGTTCTTCCATGTGTCGATATAACTGATCAAGCTCTGATGGTGACATTGGGTATACATTATAGGATATTGGTTCTGCTCCCGGTATCAACTCTATACAGACTATACTTCTCTAACTAGCGATAATCCTTGAAGCTCATCGGGAAAGACGTCCATAAATTCTTTAACTATTTTGCATAAATTCTTTAACTATTTTGGGTATCTAGTCATCTTCCGTTGCTACTGTTGTGATTTCTTTCTTATGATGGTCTTCTGCTATTCTGCTAAAAGCAAACTCTTCTAGACCAGGGACTCTAAACAACACTCTACCCTCATGACATTCTATCGTTGCATGACTGTATCTCAACCAGTCCATGCCTAATATAATGTTAAAGTTATCCATAGGGAACTCGATCAACTTTGCAAGTAATAAATGTCCATATACTACGACTGGACAAGATAGGCACACCCTACTAACTCCTATGATCCCATTTCCAGTGAGTATATTTATCCTCTCTGGCAATGCCTCAAACTTCAATCTAATATGTGTCATATTTTGTGCAAATATAAATAAGTGCGAATCTCCATAATCAAATAATTTTATGGCAGAAAAAGTTGTAACAAAAATGTTACCTGCCACTACGTCGCCTAATGCCATAGCTTCTTCCAGAGATAGGATGAACGCCTGCCCTTGGCCTTGTCCAGCTCCTTGTTGCTGACTTCTCCGGTGTTGTTATTGTGGTATGTCTTGTCCCTGCTACTATTGTTGTTGTCAGTATAATTAATCCTGCGTCAGTAACATACGCTGAGTTATAGGCCGCACCGCCACTGCTGGTCCTCCTAGCTGTACTGCCCTTGGAGCCGGCAATACAAGAAACTGTTGTACTGGCCCTGCTGGCCTCTGTATCATTGGACAAGTAGCAACCCTATGATCGGGGCATCCATATCTCAAGTATTGTCTATTTGTTGCCCAAAAAATATCCCGGGTATGACCTCCTTTGCCATAATACGTACAACCCGTCGGCGATCCCCATTGTTGTTGCTGTTGGTCCTGAGTAGATGCTATCATTATTGAGGTCACTGGCCTCCTCTATGTAATGTCATGGATTCTAATGCCAGGGAATGATACTGACATTCACGGTACTGGTCCTCCCTCGCTTCTCTGTCCATGAGGACCCCTCCGGTTTACTCTTCTTGATGCTATCATTTGAGAGGTAAGCTCAACCCTCTTGGCCGCTATCAAAATGCCTCAAAGGTCTGGAAGTCATGAACCTCTACCATGTGTAAGATCTCCAAGTGAAGTCCCTGCCGGAACCTTATTGTTCTCTCCAACTCTGTCGCCACCATGGTTGGAATGAACCTGCCCAGTCGACAAAACTTTGTCGTGTAACCATCTACTATTCTTCCAGGCTGTTAGAGGTTGGTAAAAAAAAATTGTAGCTCGCACTGAGCCATAATACCAAAGTACTTCATCTTAAACCAGGTTCTAAAATCGTACCACAAAATATGATGCCTCAATCCTACCTCCATCGTGGCCCAACAATCTCTTGCAAGATCCTGAAGCTGTAATTGAACCAGATCAACCTGTTCCTCAGCCGAAACATTAGTTGCTGCCAGAATGGTCTCAATATCCTGGAGCCAATCATATGCCTTAATGGCGTCCGCTGTGCCATCAAAATATATGGGATTCAGTCTACAAAACCTAACAGATGCCCCAGAATCTACTCTTCCGCCTCATTCCACGGTCGTCTGCAACCCTTGAATCAACATAACATTTTGTTCTTGCTGTTAAAACTGTTGACATTGTTGTTCCTGATATTTTTGTTGCTGAACCCCCATCTGATATTGCTAGGCAACCAACATTCCCCGGATAATCTCTAGCAAGGCCAGGGTATCTAGTGCTGCCGGTGCTACGGGAGGTACGAGAACATCTGGAGCCTGTTGCTTAACTAAATTTATCATAGGCTCAACTTGGATTCCTGGTTAGGTTTTTATGAGACCTCGTTCTACTAGAAACTCTGACTCTCTTGCTGCTGCAATATCTGTAGGAGGAAAAACCCTAAATAAAAGCACGAGAAACATCAAGTACAGGACGAGAAGGAACAAGAAAGCAACCAATCTAGGAAATTTCAAGCTGAGTATCGAAGAGCACAAATTCAGAATTTCAAGGAGGATCATATTTGATTAAGACTCTTATAACCATGACACCCCACAAGTCTGTAGAACATACCTACATGGGCCACCACTAAAACATTGTCACAGCCCATACCAGAATACGGAGATGGACACGGCCAGCTACTCCAAACAAGGTACTATACGTCGTACGGTAATCACGATTGTAACTAGACAAGGGGGTGCATGCTACAATCAGGTCACTTAGGTCGACACGAATATCTATGTCTCAATCAATCAAACAAGAAACAATAATCATAGAGCATATATGATAAAGAAATAAGGTATCCCAAATGCTTTTAACAAAATATTCTAGAGTTCAATTGTACAAAATAAGAAGCTGGTGGAATAACAAAAGTACATGATGGTATTACAGTTGTAGTCTGATTTATATATAGTTCTGAAAAGGAACTAATGTCCAAACGTGCCGGCTAACAGGTGTCAGTGGCTAAACGTCCAAAAGACAAAAAATGTACAATAATGAGCAAGAAAGAAGAAAAACTACTCGTTATCCTCGGTGGCCATATTCATGGTACGTACTATGAGTCGAAGGAAAGTATGTTGTGTCCTCGGGTGCTGGCTCAAAACCTAGCCACGCAAAACCAGTGGGTTAGATCCTAAATAGCAAGTACCAGAAAGAAAGCACGAAATAAAGAAACAAAAACCCAAGCAATAAATATATAATAATTTAGGTTCTGTGTCATAACTTAGGTCCATGGAATATCCTAGCACAAAGGCTCAGCCCCACAACCAAACAAGTACAAAGGTTGAATCCATCACACTATAATAGTCCATTTTCCTAGGCTACTAACAGAATAATACAATCATAACCAAGTCCAATTTATAAAATTGGCCAATCACTTATACGGCTTACAATTTATGGAGTCTGAGATTATCTCAGAATAATGCATAATAGGTATCCTCAGATCATTCCATTGTCGAACATGAGCTAACCGAGCCAAATAGAGGAATATACATGTACTTCACGAATTGTACCAGTTGCTCGTAGGGCTACTGCACTAAATTATGGTATTAGCGGTTTTATTGTTCCTATAGTGAAACAGTAGCTTGACATTATTTATAATAGGTTAGATATTGCACTCCACTAAGGCGGATGATATAAAGTATCTGTGGTGGCGCGTCCACAGCGTACTTCGAATGAATCTCAGTAGGAAGGTTCGTTGGCATGATCTCGGGATACCATTTCCTACCAATGTTACTACCACTTTTAGTTGCCTATTAACCTTATATTATTTTAAAATCTCAAGACGTGGCCACATGAGAATCTCCCTTAAGATGTCATACAACGTACGGAAACGCTATATACGAATCCATGGAAGGTCAATCTGGATTCACCCGAGCGTGTATGCAATATTCAATAAATCAATATCCTAGCTACGCTTTGGTACTTGACTCGCATATCATGCCCGTGCTGGAAGAAAATATATTTATAGTATCACACGTTCAAAAATTTAGAGACATTCACGATGCACAATCCAAATATAAATCACTTAATACGTAACACGGTATGTCACACCTTCGTGCACATTAAATCATGAACAATATAAGACAAAAATTGTATCAACACGGATAAAGTATTCAAGTCCAATTAGCAATTTATCATTGGGTCATATGAATCTTGATCATATTATAACACGAAGCTTATGTCTTAGATATAGCTGATTAGTCACTATTCACTTAGTCGGGTTAACCCAAAATATCTCAATCCAACGCATATTCATGCCATGAATAAAGCCAATCTTAGCACATGGTCATGTCAAGCATGAGGTCTGGTTTCTAAGTCCATTCTTCCTTAGAATCATAATATAAGAAATACGAGGATCAACCATAGCGGATGATGAGAAATATTCCAAATAAAATAAGTGGACACATAATGAAAGTACTACGTGCATGGATGGATTCACTAAGGATAACACACGCATAAAATTTGTACGCGTAAAGGTCAGGCACATGAACCAAACAAGCGCATGTTCAGGGTGCCGCATGAAGTCAGGGCACATAAAATCTCATTAAGTCAGGGGCGCATAAATTCTCATAAAGTCAGGGGCACATAAAGTCTTATAAAGTCAAGAGCGCATAAAGTGACTGGACGCACGGGCGAGGCAAAGTCCACTCTTCGAGACAAGTGTTGAAGTGACGGGCAATAAATGAAGTAGCAGTGAAGTAATTGCAATGATGGATGTGACAAGTCATAAAGTGGGTCAGAAGAAAAGAAAAAATAATCAAAAAAACTGCTAGGGTGGGGCTGAGTCATGCGTCCAAGAAAAATGGGAGGCGCATAGCTCACGGCCGCAGGATGACTTCCATGCGCCTAGGAGAGACAACACAAATATTCTGATACTTAGCTTTTTCAAGCTCGAGTTTCATAGCGCATACGTCCTTTAGCTATGTGCCAATAAAATAGATGCATGCTGGATGCTCGACATATGGAGCTTCATCTTCTCCATAGCAAGTTTTGGCTATGACGAAAACTCCAAACCGAAAGTTAGGTTTTCTCAATAAAAACTTCTTCTGGGTCCAAATCCAGCAAAGTAAAGTTTTAAACCACTCCAAATCAAATGCTCTACAACATAGAACAATAATTTTTCGAAAATAATAAGTTTTGAAGGTCAAAACCAAGGAAAAACTCAAGAACACCCACACTCATAAAAAAATAGATCTAAACTATTTTATCCACCAAATCCAAAAATACTAAGTTCTAAACATACTTAAAATCACACAATAAATATAATAAACCAATAATATGGAGGGTTTCTTAATTTCTCATGCAAGGTGTACTTTTCTATGGAGGGAGGTAAAACCTATGAGAAAGAAGAAAAAGAAGAATGAAGAGGGAGAGAGAAATAAGTTAGGTTATATAGCTAGGGTTTGAGGTTTAGACCATGGGTTCAACTCATGAACAAACCAACCTAAACCATAAACCATGAACCTAGACAAACCAAAGAATGGGCCTAGTCCCAAGCAATTAAATACTTAACATGCAAGTGAGAATAATACGCCCCAAATATTTATACTGGGAATGGGGAGTGACACAAACTGACGTATAAGGTTGGAATTCTTTTTGAATAATGGTCTCTACGATATTCTTCCATTCTCTATCATCGTCAGCACGAGCGAGGACAAAACCAGAACAGAGAAAATATTTGACATCAGCAAAATAGAAGACTGCACATGTTCTGGACGACTGGTCAGTGCATGTTTTAGATGAGTATTCATTCATGCGATAGAGCTTTACGAAATGGCTGTGCATGTCTCTTCATCCAAGCGACAAGCTGTGTTGTATTTCTGTGTACTGGACACCATGCCCTCTTACCTCCTGCTGGGATGTCGGCATCAGGTAGCCAAGGGTCCTCAACATTTCCATAAATAAAGATGGAATGATCCCCTCTCTCCTTCCTAAGTCGCCTATTTATAGGCCCCAAGGCTGGGTAGAAAGATCGAGGCAATAAACTAAGTATTTATGAGGATGGACCTGATACCTCAATTTGCGTGATCTACTTTAATCTTCTTGGGAATTGACATCTCGAGCCTCGCGTCGAACGATGGCTCAGAATCCCAAGAGATCCGATCAAATATCGAACCAAATCATTGCATTTAATGCAGATGTGACAGTTTGGCAGAGTCCTCCATTCGTCAGCAAAAGCATGCGTCAAACAAACTGACTAAGCCAAAAAAAATCTAAAGACAGCAGGCTATGCTTTCTCCTTCATGCTTCTTGTTCAAAGTATTCCAAGCTTGTCCAAGTTTGAAAACTTTAATGGGGTCTTTGTAGAAGCATAAAAAATCTTAAAGCCCTCTATGCGTATCAGTCTACATTCATCAAGGAAGCAAAAATGCTCATCATGATGCATAGTATCTTTGATGCATTGTTACTTCAGTCAAGTCAGAGCATTTATGACTTTGACAGTCAAAAGTCACTCTGACCGCCTTGACTTTGCCGCTGACAGCAGATGTCAGTACTGACGTCCTTGTCATAATTACTTTTCTCAGTATACCGCTGTGCTCCGCAATGTGTAAAAATAACAAGGTCTTATGCATCAAGCTTACTATGCGTCAAGCTCACCATGGGCTAAGTTTCCTATGCATCTTTGGCCCTATGCGTTCTAGACTCCTTATGCCCCATGCGTCTTTGGCCCTATAAGTTCCAGATTTCACGTGTCCCAAGCAAACCAAAATCTTTCTATTACAACTAAGAAGATTCTCTACACCTAAGTGTAGGCTACATGTCAAGATAACCAAGTCACGCACGCCAAGGAAGGAAACCTACCAGATTTTTAACAAAAGTAGATTCCAACAAAGACTCCACGTGGCGACACGACCGTGGCATGCATTCACGGTTGCAACTGCATCCCGCTAAGGATGGACACGTGGCAGCTCCTACATCCATGCTCGCATAGCATATGCGTACACGTATCCCGTCAGCATGACGGCTATAAATAGTGGGGTTGTATACCTACAAGGGACTTCGGTCTGAGACACACACAGGCATAGGATAGAGAACAAAAGAAAGCTTCCTTATTCCTTGTCGGACCATCAACGGAGTTAAAGAGTCATTGCAGTACTTAATCTCTATTGTCATATTCCCCAGAATCTAAATATTGTACTTAGATATTCTGTCTAGGATTTTTTTGTACTCTTCTGTTTATTTTTAAACAAAGTTTATTTTCATCGCTACGTTCAATGGAAAACATCCCCAAGCGCCAGCTGGTCGAGGACACGATAAAAAAAATAGGCTTGAAGGCATACTAATATTACGTCTTTGTAATTCTACCATAACATTTTATGCTTTTAGTTCAAAGAAAAATATACTAGGCATCTAGTTTTTGGTTCAAAGAAGGATCACAGACTGAAAAAATATTCGGCATAGTGGTTAGTCCTTTAGGATATTGTTGGCATATTATCCCTCCACTATGATCTCCTAGTTGTTCTTTGTATAAAATATGTCCTGTGGGAGGATGGTCATAAGCCTTAATAATTTCTGAGTTATTTTGAATATCCAACATGTTTTAAAGAAAGTATGAGTAGCTCGATACTACAAATTAAAGGAGATAGATACCCCATGCGACAGTGGCATGACACAACAATGAGGTAGATGTAGCACCCTATTCCATCTATTCGGGGAGCGCGGCTAAGAAATAGTTTCGGTATCGTTCAATCGGGATAGATTGAATCAAGATCCTTTTCTTGTTATGGAATAGCTTCTTCGGAAGCGATTCTCATATTCAGTGGACCATGTCCCGAGGATGGACTCAGTGGCAGAGTCAAGAGGTACCTCCCCATTGTAAGTTTTCTTGCCTTTTTTATTGTTGCAATTGTTGCTTTCAAGTTACTTTTTGAACTTGCATTTTCTTGAACGATTTTGATGGATTTTATTATTTTTATTCGTTAAATTTCACTTTTATTTCGAACTTTGGTGAAAAGGGAAGAGGTATTGATCATCTGTTTATGGCAATACAGGTGATAGTGTAGGCGTCATGAGAGCAGAGTCTTAAAGAACCAGTTTTCTTTTCTCTCTCCACCAACTTGTGAGTGGCTATACTTTTGATTAGTTGATCCTTCTTCCAAGTCTTCACCTCTAATAATCTTCCTCTCTTTATATTGTTTCGATCAAACGATACCATAATAACTAAAAGATATCAAGTTAAAAAAGGTATAGACTTAGAATAATTGATGCTCGACAACCAAATTGTGAATGATTATACTGCTGCATGCTAATTTCGTTTAGAATGTGCTCTTCCTGTATTTCAATTCTAGTTAGAACATATTCTTCTGTTATTGTGATATGTGTAGAACATACTTTACTATGCGATCACTTGAACATGAAGACTATGATATTCAGATCATGCCATATTACTTGTAAAATGATTCATGTTGCCTTAAACTGCTTCATTTGATAACTTAGTTTTTAGACGTCGCATGGTCATGGACAACTTGTGTATAAGTTTTTATAGTTCCTGCGGATGGTCACCGGGGCAATAGGATTGATCCGATCCAGATGGAACAACATGATAGTCTCATGTTCGGGCGGGATGGCATACAACGTCCCATATTCCTTATATTGAAAACCATTTTTGCCCAAGATTATAAATCATCCGCTATGGCGTCGTGCTAGTGACCCCTATGTATATTTAAATTATTCAATCTAACTATATCTTCATGGCAGGGAAGGTCATAGTAAGTTTTGTGCATGTAATTCAGACGACGTAGGTAAAAGTCACCGAACGGGGGCATATTTATTTTAGTCATTTCATACGTATCATATGCTTGTAACTTGAACTAAGGCAAGATAGAAAGACCACATAATAACTTGCATTCTTCACATAAATAATATATCAATTTGGTATGTTGGGTTAGCTCGCCTTTACTGGTATATTTTAATGTACTGACCCTTGTTGCAGTAGGTTCTCTGTGCCAAGGCGACGCGGCGAGGAGCTAAAGCTTTTTCCCCTAACCAGTCCATCAATCGATGCAATCTGTTCATGACTTTTGAAGCTTGTGCAAATTTCTCAGAGATCGTACACATCTTCTATGCAGCTCCGCGGCAAGACGATCGTCTCGTCCGAAGGTCCTTTTGTCTTTTAAAGTTCTTTAGTAAGTGATGTAATATATGGATCAGCTATCTCATTTTGAGTCCATCTTGTAAGTCCGTATGGCACCCCTTTACTTTTGAGTCAAGAGTTTGTAACAAAGATGTTCATTATTAATAAAGAGAATTTTTCTTATCCAATGCTTGTTATTCAATTTGCGTACTCGGTTTCATGTGTTTCTATATATATCATTATTTCGAGGCCTTGTGCGAGTGCACCTTACGCTCGTACGGCATTACGCCTTGGTGACGACTATCGATTCTACAAAATTAAGGCATGACATATTGGTATCGAAGCATGGCTTCAGTTCCTTTAACCTCCGTGTCAGAAAAGTTTTCTTAAAACGATCATGCCGCTCCCAGTTGAACTCTTAAATCCGTTCGGGTCAAAATGAGATGCGTTCCATACGGTGAGTCTATAATAAGTTATAATAATGATGCTAGTTATTTTGTTTTGAAGGGATGACTCAAGCACAGGCATCATCTCAAGCGCAAGGACAGGTGCAAGCACAAAAAAGTAGTTTCGGTACCTCAAAAAGTTCCGAAAGCTAGCAAATTGTGCCCCCTATATACCCGATTGAGCGGATGATGTTCATGCTTGAGGCGCAACAACAGAGGGAAGAGGCTCATCATGATCGAGCCAAAAAATGGGCGAAAGAACGTCAGAGCAAATTTGAACTCAATCTTGAAGCCCGATTTGGGGTCCAGCAGAAGCAGGTTGATACCCTACAGCATATTGTACAGACTTTAGCTTCCAACTATTCCACAATGACTGCGGCATCGGTAGAGCCAATAACCGAAGTCGAGATACCTCGAGCCCCAAAGAAGAAGGAAGTAACTACCTTCGACTTTGCCGACTTCAAGAAGGTCTACAACACATATTTCTGCGGGATCGAATATCCAGTCGTGGCTCTTGATTTGTTAGTAGAATTGGAGGATCACTTCAAACTCCTTGAAGTACCTGAAGATAAGCGAGTCGCCTGTCCCCAACTACATCTCTGCTTGAACGCACACGACTAGTGGGACTGAGGAACTGACTCACCAAATTTGCAAGTTCCTATCTACCAGACGCAGCGAGTCATGCTAGAAGATTTGAAGGTGGCATGTGACCTGCAATCCACGTGTACATAGTTGCTCCTCAGTACCAGATGATGCTAGAAGTCCTCAACCATTCCCTTACCCTCGAACCGTAATATCCTTCAGTTGTTGTCGGTACTGTGCATACTTCCAATCAAAAATGCCCTAGCAATACCGCATCGCTCCAAAGCGTGTAAACCAAGGCGGTCACCAGGTTCCCAACCCGAGGGGGGATACATGGCCATACTATAATTTATATAAGAAGATAGGGCACACTATCGACAATTGTCGCTTAAGGAATGGGTTATGCCTTATTTGTGGTGATCCAAACTATCTAATTAGTAACTGTCCATACTCCTCTAATCGCATTCCTCAGCATTAGAATCCTGCTCTAGTGCCTCAAGCCAATCGAGTTATACTATAAAAAGATCATCGTCCTGCTCAAGGCCAGGTATATGCCATAACTCGAGAAGAAGCCCTCCCTTCATATACCATTGTGTCAGGTATACTTTTTTTAATAACATACCTGCTCGTGTGCTATTTGATTCAAGTACCAAGCATAGCTTTATTTTGGCAGATTTTGCAATAGAAAACAAGTTAGCATTGACACCACTATACCTAGACCTTAGTGTTAGTAACCCATCAGGCACAAAACTGCCTGCTCGTTCAATGTCAAGGGGGTTACATCTATATCGGAGGAAGAAAAACGTCTCTCGATGTTATAGTCCTAGATATCAGGGATTATGACATCATCTTAGAGATTGATTGACTAGGCACTTGTACGGCTAATATCGAATGTGCAGAGAAAAGGGTAGTATTTCGTCTACTTAGAGAGGCCAAATTTTGATACTCGAGTAGTCCAGCATCAGAAGCGTCGAAGGCCTGTAGAGTGATTTTTGCGATATTAGCTCGGTGGATGTTACACTCTGGCTGCGAAGGATACTTAGCGTCTATTCGAGACACGCGACAGAATTATGCAAACGTAGAGTCTAACTTTGTTGTGGTAGAATTCCTTGACGTATTCCAGGATAAACTAACTGGCATGCCACTCGACCGAGAAATTGAGTTCACCATCGACACATTCCCAAATACCCGATTGATTTTATAGGCTCCAAACCGAATGGCCCCTGCCGAACTGAAGGAGCTGAAGAATCTACCCCAGGAACTGCTCGATCGTGGGTACATCCATCCGAGAGTGTCTCCATGGGGCGTACCTGTGTTGTTCGTAAAGAAAAAAGATAGGACAATTTGACTCTACATAGATTACAGAAAGCTGAACAAGGTCACCATCCGGAACAAGTACCTCCTGCCCAGAATCGGTGACCTCTTCGACCAACTGTAAGGTGCGTCGGTTTTTTCAATGATCGACCTTCGCTCTGGCTACTATCAGTTGAAGATCAAGCCAGTCGATATGCCTGTTCACTATTACAAGTGAGTTTGGGTACACTTTCGTTTAATAATAAATAAATGTACAAAGAAATCCTAAGCAGAAGATCTAAGTACAATATTTAATCTAGGTAGTATGACGATGGATATCGAGCGCTGTAGCGGCTCCTTACTTCGTTGACGGTCTGACATGGGAATGAGGATGCTCTCTTCTCTTCTCTCTTCTGAGCTTGTGTGCACGTACGTAGCTCCGCCTTTATATGGTATCTGAAGAAGAAAAACCAGCCCTTTGGAACGTCCAAGTTGCTCCTATTTATAGCCATCATGCTGATAGACTATAGGTGCCGTATATGCTTCTGTTTGGTGGCTGAAAGGGGCTCCTTCACTAGAATACGGTTGTAACTGTAGTCGCATGCCATAGGCAGGCTGCTACATGGCTTTGGTTTGGATCCGCTGATGATGAGATCTCAGGATAGTTTTTAACTCGTTGTGTGCGTGACTTGGTCAGCTGGATATGTAGTCAGCACTTATCGTACGAGAAATCTTCTTCGATTAGAACGAAAAGATCCTGTAAGTCGAGAGCCACATAACATCATTGCCGTATAGCATTTTGGTCACATATGTGCCCTCATTTGGCCTCGGTCAGATGGACACTCTGGTCGTATGGCATTATGGTCGCATACGTGCTCTCATTTGGCCTTGGTTGGATGGACACTCTGGCCACATGGCATTGTGGCCGCATACGTGCTCTCGTTTGGCCTTGGTTAGATGGAAACTCTTGTCGTATGATGACAAGTCCATATGGGTATGTAGCTGCATGTGAGCTCTCGTCTGGCCTTGGTCGGATGGATACTCTGGCTGCATAATAACGAGGTTGAATGGGTATGTAGCTGCATATGAGTGAGCACGTGGCATGGCATATTTGTCGAAGCTATCAATGAGTTGATGTGACTTTTTCTTATTTTCTGAGTTGCCATCTTCACGAGTCTTGGAGCATCTTAGTGTGATGAGTGATGTGTTAGTAAGTCTGACAGACATCGAATATTGTGTCAAGGGGGTCTTATGCGGCTCCATGCTCTGTGGTTGTTCAGGACGCATAGAGTATACTATGCGGCTTCTAGATCTTTGGTTGATCAGGCTGCATGTGGCTCCTCTGCAGCTAGCTTTGTCAGGCCGCATGTAGCTCTTATACGGTCTGTTTTTATTCTTTTTAGGGGGCATGACCTTTATTCGGCCTGTATATTTTTTTATGCTTCTATAGTGCCAAAGTCAGCATTTTATACCCGGTACGACCACTACGAGTTTTCAGTCATGTCGTTCAGATTTATGAATGCTCCAGGTGCCTTCATGGATCTAATCATGTGTTTCGATTGTACCTTGACAAGTTTGTGGTGGTATTTATTGATGATATCTTAGTATACTTGAAGAATAAGGAAGAACACGCTGAGCACCTGCAGATCGTGCTTCAAACTCTTCGAGAAAATAAGTTGTAAGCAAAGCTGAGCAAGTACGAATTCTGGTTGAACAACGTATCTTTCCTGGGCACATCATTTCTACGGAAGGCATTTCAGTCAATCTGAGGAAAGTCAAATCCATTATTGAGTGGAGGCGATCTGAGTCAGCCAGCAACATTCAAAGCTTTCTTGGTCTAGCGGATTACTACAGAAGATTCGTCAAGGATTTTTCAAAGATTGCCTCGCCTTTGACTCGTTTCACTCGGAATGGAGTAACGTTCACAAGGTCAAACGACTGTAAAGCTTCATTCCAAGAATTAAAGCGGTACCTCGTCTTAGCACCGATTCTTACACTCCCGAATGAACCAGATGATTTTTAGTTTTTTAGCGATGCATTAGGAAAGAGATTGGGATGTGTCCTTATGTAAAGGGATAAGGTGATAGCCTATGCATCAAGATAGTTAAAGCCTTACGAGAAGAACTATCCAACGCATGACCTAGAACTGGCAGTGATTGTATTCATATTGAAGTTATGGCGGCATTACCTCTACTGCGTACCGCGCAAAACCTTTACCGACCGAAAAAGCCTAAAGTACCTTTATACCCAAAAGATCTGAATTTACGGCAAAGACGTTAGCTTGAATTCCTTAACGACTTTGACTTTTTGATCAGATATACGGCGTACAAGGGTAATGTTATAGCTGATACACTGATTCGAGCATTTGCAGGAAGTCTAGCAATTGACAGCAGGCTTCAAAAGGATTTGGAGAGTTTGGGAATTATACTTTGTATTAGATACAAAGGGGCGCAGTTAGTTCAACTATTACTTGAGCCAGCCCAGATGGGAAAAGTCAAATCCGCCCAGAAGGACGATCAATTCCTGACAATGATGCATGAGCAGATTGCGGCAAGGAAGGCAACAGACTTCACGGAAGATGAGAGAGGAACAATACGGGTAAAGGGAAGACTGTGCATCCCTAATGATTTTAAACTCATAAATAAAATCCTTACGGAAGATTATTTCGCAGCCTATGCAGCTCACCCTGGAAGCACAAAGATGTATTGAGACCTTGGCACTATCTTCTGGTGGCATGACATAAAGAAGGACGTGGCGTTGTCACCCCCGTATTTCAGATTAGGGATATTTACGTCTTTTCATAATTTAATATGTAAATAATTACATGATAATTAATTAATTATATTGCTGTGATTTTATTTGATTGTTGCACTTTACCGTAGCTTCGATAATTAGAGCACTACACTAGCCATAGACTTCCAACAGATTTCGTACCCTTGTCCTAGACGTGCCAGACTGTTATTTTGAACCTTGTGTGACTCATAACTATGTCTTGTTGTGCTACAATTTAGGCATACAACATTCATCGCAACCGATTGTATTTAATTCTATATAAATCTAACTTTGTATCCATGTGTGTTCCAATCGAAATTGGAGACACAATCTCGACCTATTTTGATCAACCTAAATTAGGGTAATATTCTATTCTGAGTCTACTTCATTCATGACACTTGTGTCCCACTTAATTTTAGTCCTTTGTACTTCTAATTAATTTTAGTACACCACTTGCATTTATTTTAATTAATTAAACCATAAATCTTACTTTGTGCAATTTTCCAATTGTTGAGCAATTCTGTGCAAAAGTGCATTAAGGTGTCTACCCCGTTGGACAAGATACGTAAATAAACCCATTTCTCCTTCATGTATATTTTTTTATAATTTTTGGAACCATGGCCTCAAAACCTTGAACCAATGCATCATGGCCATTCATTTCAATTTATTTGAATCCTAACCATTGAAAATATCCATGAGAAGACCCTTTTTCCAAGGAGTTGACCAAAGTTAAACCTTTCTAGGTCAAACCAAACCCCCTATATGTATACTCCTTTTTTCTTACTTTCCTTTTCTTCTAAACCTAAAACCATATAGCAGCCGACCATCATACTCCCTGTTCACCCATCACGCCGTCGACCTCAACCACGCCAGAACGAACCCCCTGAACGCCGTCTTCCTCCGCAGTCGTCTGCACAGCAAAAGGACCTCACCATCCCCGCGAAAGTCGGCGAACCCGCCTCTACACGACGACCCTGGCCCGCTGTACTCATCGACCGCTGCTCAGAGCCAACCTACTTCACCCACCTCTACACCCGCCGGACTCCGTTGATCAACCCCTTCGACCGAACGAACTCACCGTTCTCCTCCGCGAGCCGACCCCGACTTAGCCCGAGCCATGTCGACGAACCCGTTGAGACCCACAACCCGACGCCAGAGTCGACTGATCCCTGCCAACCGCTGCTCGATCACCTACACAACGCCGACTGAACCAAGCCGTTGTCTACCACCTCGACGAACTGAACCGCTGGAGCACGACTGGACCGGCCAGACCCGCTCGACTGAACCAAGTACTCTGCAACGACCTCGACATGCATGTCTCACCCCACGTACCCAGGTTCGAGTCCCCTCCCGCGTACATGTTTACGTACACGCGTACATATAGTTCTTCATTGTATACATGCGTATTGGTAGTTAATATTAGCATGTGTATTGGTATATGGTTAATATTAGTATTGGTATATTAGTATATATACATATAGATATATAGTATAATTCTCAATTAAGTATATACACCTATGTATATGTATTGTATGGGTATTCCCTAGTATACGTATAATATGTATAAAATTGATTGGAATATATTCAGTATAATTCTCAATTAAGTACATATATACATACGTATATGTATTGAACATGTATCCCTAGTACATGATTAATATATATATATATATATATATATATATATATATATATATATATATATATATATATGTGGATAGCAATAATTCTATTTAAAGTATATATATATATATATATATATATATATATATATATATATATATATATATATATATTATATATGTAACTAATGGATATTTATGTATATGTTAGTTCATATTATGTACTATATACCTATGTACTAGATGATTTGAATGTAACCACGGATACCCCATTGTTACATTCACCTGTGACCATGTAGCATGTTAGCAGACTGCCATACGTACACCGACGTACTGGCAAGACCCGTATCACCGATTGTCTGTTATGCACAGCAACTACAGACGTGATACCCCTAGCATAGTCTCTGAGGTTATTGTGTGGATTGTGTGTTAGTGTAATCTCTGATGCAGTATTGTGTTATATGATATGTCTATAGGACTGTTGGATCCTTCAGATGATACTTTGGAACTCGGACATTGGTATTGCCAGCTAAGGACCACAAGCGAGTACATTCTCTGACAGTTTGTATTATGTTGATTATCTTTATAATTCTTGTTGTATAGCGTACATGACTCTGACACTGTTGTTTACACGAGTTGGCATTATCGAGACCTGTCACGAGGAGTCATTATTCAGAATCCATCGTGCTAGCTGGGGAAAACGGAGAAATATTAGTAGATTATGTGATCATACTTAACTCTACATGCATCATAGCTCACCCACACCTCACGTCGGTGCAGCCTGACCATTACATGCCTCATAGCCTTTTACATGTGATTAGCCTGACTATTGTCCGTATCATAGCTATCCGGATGGTTAGCCTGACCTTACATGAATCATAGCTAATCATATGTAACAAGCCTGATCAGTCCCAAGCCGATCACACGATATGCTGATGATTCACATACTTAGTTAGATGTTCTTGACATGTATCTCTGGTATATTGATGTAGCATTCCTTATGTTCTAATCATGATTCTAGCATTCACATATATACCAGTTCATTGTTCTAGCGTGTACTTGTATTTCTATTTCATTGCTAGATGTATATTGATGATGACATATGCTCCAGTACTTCATTATTCCAGCATTCCTATATTCTAGCATTTCTTTATTCTAGTACTTCATTATTACAGTATTTCTTATTTCCAGTTTTTATATATGTCTTGTATTACTTTACACTGTGCTATATATTTTGTCAATATATGTTGAACTGCTATTAGTGTTTGTACTTTATTCCAATCCTGACTGTATATTTTTCCAGAGGATCTTGAGGATTTCTGTACCACACACTATGGATCGGGTATAGATGCAGATTACACACCAGAGATCCTAGAGGAGACTATTCATTTAGAGGAGACATTACCTGCAGCTATCTAGATAGTATTTATCTCATGCACTGAGACTTATTTGAGGTTTATTGAGTTTATGTTTAGACTTATTCTTAGTTCATGTTGAGACTTGTGGAGACTTTATGTTAGACAGCTAGACTGTAGTTTATACTTATTTTGAGACATGGTGTTTAACTATGTCATTCTTCTTATCTTCTATCGTGCTTTATACTCTTATAGTTGTTGTGATTGAGATTATATTATGAGATATTGTGAGATGTATATTGTCCTCCTTATGGAGATTGATATCATTAACAGGTATTTATTTATTTTATTATTTATTGTGACCTAGACAGCATTCTACCGCCGATGCTGCTGCTTAGGCTGGACGTACCCACGTACTCGTGCCCCTATTCTAGGTGCGGGTCGTGACACATTTTTAGTGGTAGCCCATGCAGGTCTAGTTTCACAAGTTATGTGATATCATGGTAGTGCGACAACTTAGTTGTACTATTGCGAGCCTGCGATAGGATAGGAAATAGGATTTAGGATGAGAGTATGCTCAATCACACTAGAAATTCTGATCTTCACAATGCTATTCTAATTGATTGCTTCCTTTAGCATTTTACTGTCCTTCTTTGATAATATCGTATCTATCACCATAATTGATCCTTTGGTCTGTCTTCAGGATGCCGCCGCAGACTAGATCTCTGAGAGCGGGAGCATCAATTTCAGAGAGGTCTGTCACCTCTCAACCGGACGAACAGACACCTGGAGTTCCTCCTATATATCCTGTTCATGTGAGAGTATCTGCAGCTTATGTGATTTCTCCTCCACCTATTCAGAGGATTGCCCCAGCTATGACGGATAACCTTCCACCACCACCGACACCGATTCCCGGAGGAGTGCCCACTGATGGGGCACAGATGTTTGCACTGATCCAAGGCATGCTAGAGGCCCAGAGAGTAAGAGTAGAAGCTCAGCGTGTTCAAGCTGAAGCCCAGAGAGTGCAAGCAGAGGCACACCAAGTGCAGACAGAGCTGATGAGAGAGAGCATAGAGAATGCTCATCAGATAGCTCACCAGACTATGGAGAGAGTAGCACGACAACCGCAGCATCCTGGCCAGCAACAACAAAGGCCAGGTACTATAGTGGACTTTAAGAGGATGATGCCTCGAGAGTTTAAAGGCACAGAAGGAATACTCTATGCCGACGATTGGTTAGAGGACATAGAGAGAAACTTGCGCTTAGCACAGATTCTGGAGATCCTTCAATCGAAGCCGCTGGCAGTTAGATGTTTGATATCGCGCTGACGTGGTATCGTACAGAGCCGAGACTCGATGTTGAAGGACTTACTTGGGAGGACTTTAAGGAGCTCTTCAAGGAGAAATTCTTTCCTGACGTTGCTTTGGGAGCATTAGAAAGTCAGTTCCATGACTTAATCCAAGGAGACTTGTCAGTCCCGCATTTTAGATTAGGGGTATTTTCGTCTTTTTATAATTTAATGTGTAAATGATTACATGATAATTAATTAATTATATTACTGTGATTTTATTTGATTATTGCACTTTACCGTAGCTTCGATAATTAGAGCACTACACTAGCCATAGGCTTCCAACAATTTTTGTACCCTTGTCCTAGACATGCCAGACTATTATTTTGAACCTTGTGTGACTCATAACTATGTCTTGTTGTGCTATATTTTAGGCGTATAACCTTCGTCGCAACCAATTGTATTTAATTCTATATAAATCCAACTTTGTATCATTGTGTGTTACAATCGAAATTTGAGACACAATCTCGACCTATTTTGAGCAACCCAAATTAGGATAATATTCTATTCTGAGTCTACTTCATTCATGACACTTGTGTCCCACTTAATTTTAGTCCCTTGTACTTCTAATTAATTTTAGAACACCACTTGCATTTATTTTAATTAATTAAACCATAAATCTTACTTTGTGCAATTTTCCAATTGTTGGGCACTTCTGTGCAAAAGTGGATTAAGGTGTCTACCCCGTTGGACACGACATATAAATAAACCCATTTCTCCTTCATGTATATTTTTCTATAATTTTTGGGAGTGTGCAATGCAACATCAATCTCCTTGAACCATGGCCTCAAAGCCTGAAACCAATGCATCATGGCCATTCATTTCAATTTATTTGAATCCTAACCATTAAAAATATCCATGAGAATATCCTTTTTCCAAGGAGTTGACCAAAGTCAAACCTTTCTAGGTCAAACCAAACCCCCAATATATATATATATATACCCCTTTTTCCTTACTTTCCTTTTCTTCTAAACCTAAAACCATATAGCAGCCGACCATCATACTCCCTGTTCACCCATCACGCCGTCGACCTCAACCACGCCGGAACGAACCCCCCGAATGCCGTCTTCCTCCGCAGTCGTCTGCACAATCGAAGGACCTCGCCATCCCCGCGGAAGTCGACGAACCTGCCTCCACATGACAACCCCGGCCCGTTGTACTCATCGACCGCTACTCAGAGCTGACCTACTTCACCCGCCTCTACACCCGCCGGACTTTGTCGATCAACCACCTCGACCGAACGAACTCACCGTTCTCCTCCGCGAGCCGACCCTGACTTAGCCCGAGCCACGTTGACGAACCCGTTGAGACCGACAACCCGACGCCAGAGTCGACTGATACCTGTCGACCGCTGCTCGATCACCTGCACGACGCCGACTGAACCAAGCCGCTGTCCACCACCTCGACGAACTGAACTGCCGGAGCACGACTGGACCGGCCAGACCCGCTCGACTGAACCAAGTACTCTGCGACGACCTCGACACGCACGTCTCGCCCCACGTACCCAGGTTCGAGTCCCCTCCCGCGTACATGTTTACGTACACGCGTACGTACAGTTCTTCATTGTATACATGCATATTGGTAGTTAATATTGGCATGTGTATTGGTATATGGTTAATATTAGTATTAGTATATTAGTATATATACATATAGATATATAGTATAATTCTCAATTAAGTATATACACCTATGTATATGTATTGTATGGGTATTCCCTAGTATACGTGTAATATGTATAAAATTGATTATTCAGTATAATTCTCAATTAAGTACATATATATATACGTATATATATTGAACATGTATCCCTAGTACTTGATTAATATATATATATGTGCATAGCATTCATTCTATTTAAAGTATATATATATATATATATAAATATATATATATATATATGTAACTAATGGATATTTATGTATATGTTAGTTCATATTATGTACTATTTACCTTTGTACTAGATAACTTGAATGTAACCACGGATACCCCGTAGTTACATTGACCTGTGACCATGTAGCATGTTAGCAAACTGCCATACGTACACCGACGTACTGGCAAGACCCGTATCATCGACTCTCTGTTATGCACAGCAACTACAGACGTGACACCCCTAGCATAGTCTCTGAGGTTATTGTGTGGATTATGTGTTAGTGTAATGTCTGATGCAGTATTGTGTTATATGATATGTCTATAGGACTATTGGATCCTTCAGACGATACTTTGAAACCTAAACATTAGTATTGCCAGCTAAGGACCACAGGCGAGTACATTCTCTGACAGTTTCCATTATGTTGATTATCTCTATAATTCTTGTTGTATAGCTTACATGACTATGACGCTGTTGTTTACACGAGTTGGCATTATCGAGACCTGTCATGAGGAGTCGTGATTCGGAATCCATCGTGCTAGCTGGGAAAAAAGAGGAAATATTAGTAGATTATGTGATCATACCCAACTCTACATGTGATCATACCCAACTCTACATGCATCATAGCTCACCCACACCTCACGTCGATACAGCCTGACCATTACATGCCTCATAGCCTGTTACATGTGATTAGCCTGACTATTGCCTGTATCATAGCTATCCGAATGGTTAGCCTGACCTTACATGAATCATAGCTAATCATATGTAACAAGCCTGATCAGTCCCAAGCCGATCACATGATATGCTGATGTTTCACACACTTAGTTAGATGTTCTTGACATGTATCTCTAGTATATTGATGTAGCATTCCTTATATTCTAGTCATGATTCTAGCATTCACATATATACCAGTTCATTGTTCTAGCGTGTACTTGTATTTCTATTTTATTGCTAGATGTATATTGATGATGACATATGCTCCAGTACTTCATTATTCCAGTATTTCTATATTCCAGCATTTCTTTATTCCAGTACTTCATTATTTTAGTATTTCTTATTTTTAGTTTTTATATCTGTCTAGTATTTCTTTACACTGTGCTATAAATTTTGTCAATATATGTGGAACTGCTGTGAGTGCTTGTACTTCGTTCTAATCCAGACTGGATATTTTTTCTAGAGGATCTTGAGGGTTTCTGTACCACACACTATGGACCGGGAATAGATGCAGATTATACACCAGAGATCCTAGAGAAGACTATTCCTTTAGAAGAGACATTACTTGCAGCTATCTAGATAGTATTTATCCCATGCACTGAGACTTATTTGAGGTTTATTGAGTTTATGCTTAGATATATTCTAAGTTTATGTTGAGACTTGTGGAGACTTTATGTTAGACAGCTAGACTGTGGTTTATCCTTATTTTGAGATATGGTGTTTAACTATGTCATTCTTCTTATCTTCTATCATGCTTTATACTCTTATAGTTATTGTGATTGAGATTATATTATGAGATATTATGAGATGTATATTATCCTCCTTATGGAGATTGATATCATTGACAGGTATTTATTTATGTTAGTATTTATTGTGACCTAGACAGCGATCTACCGTCGATGCTGCGGCGTAGACTGGACGTACCCACGTACTCGTGTCCCTATTCTGGGTACAGGTCATGACAGGAGTTCTTCGTGTCGCAATGCATGACATGAAAAAGGGTGAAAGCAGAACACCAGAAGTCGGGCGGGGAGATGTAGAACCTTGCTATTCCAGAGTAGAAATGGGAGCATATTTGCATGTATTTTATTGTTGGTATGTCGAAGATGCAATGGGTGAACGACACCATCTGGGTCATCGTCGACTGGTTAACCAATTCAACAAACTTTATTACCATTAAAGTTACTTGGAGAATCGATCGCCTCACTCAGACCTACCTCGACGAGATAGTTCGGCTGCACAGAGTACCAGTTTCTATTGTGTCAGATCGAGACAGACGATTCTTATCACACTTCTGGAAGAGCCTTCAGTCAGCGATGGGGACCAAGTTGAAGTTCAGATCAGCCTACCATCCTCAAACTGACGGCCAAATAGAATAGGTGAATCAAGTACTCAAAGATATGTTGCGTCTCTGTACGATCGATTCAAAATCAAGTTGGGACGTCCACCTACCGTTGGACGAATTTATATACAATAATAGTTACCAATCCAGCATCCAAATGGCTCCGTACGAGGCTTTGTATGGGCAAAAGTATAGGTTGTCGATTTGTTAGGACAAAATTGGGGAACATTAGGTTCTCGGCAAGGAACTGGTTAACCAAACAGTTTAGAAGATTCGCTTAATCCATGACAGGTTAAAGGTGGCTCAGAGTCGGCAGAAGAGTTACGCTGACACCCACCGCCGACCTCTTGAGTTTTTGGAAGGCAATCACGTATTTCTTAACGTCTTGCCCATGCGAAAAGTCACCAAATTTGGAGCGAAGGGAAAGTTAAGTCTGAGATTTGTTGCTCTATTCGAAATACTTAAGCGAGTCAACCCAGTCGTCTAACAGATTGCCCTGCCACCGTCATTATCAGAAGTCTACGATATCTTGCATGTTTCACAGTATCACGTCCCAGTTCTAAAATATGTTGGACCATAGTACGTGACAATGGCCATCTACATATTCAACCAGACACTTGTCCGATTCGAAGAGGTATAAGCTGTACTAACTAAGTATTATAACAAAATACAGCTACATATCAATCCACATAGACACAAAATATCAAAAAATAACTATATAGGCTAAATTCGGCCGACCAGTAACACACAAGCTCGAATAGACTCGAGAAAAAAATATGAGTCTATAAAACTAGGCTATATCAGCAGATGAATAAGTAACAAGAAATAAATATAAATACGGAAGAACATAATGAACTTATCAACTATATATAACTGATATCCTGGAGAATAATCACCCACCAATATACTCCACCAATCCAGCTCAGCAATAATCTTGGGGACAAAATCCGGATCCAAGTCCTCTGGAACATAGCAATGTACAAGAAATAAAATGCCAAAGTAACAGTAAAGTAATAAGCAATGTGCTCAAGGGTATCTATCATAACTAGCTAAGTGAATGAACATGAGAACAGTACTCGAACGCTAGACCAACGATGTATAAATCAATATAACTCTCCAGGCTCCATCTGTCATGCCTTAGCCCCAAAATATCGAGGGACTAGCCACGTGGCAATGGCCAACAACACAACTCCAATGGACAAAACCAATTTAATAGACCCGTTAGAGTGCACTTAAGATGTAATACATAAAAATGGTCTACGAATACCTGTCACAATTTATATATATAATCTCATCCATAATAAGTAACAAAATCATAAGAGACAAGTCCAATCACAATAATATAAAATAATCTGTCCAATCAAAGCAATATAAATAATGTCACAGGAAACAACCCGTCATCAAAATGGAAAGGAAAATAAATCCAAGTACACTATCCAGAAGTCACTACAAGATCAAATATCCAAGAATACTAAGCATAAATAATGAATGGTAAGAATACTGTGTGCTCAAGAGAAGTCCTCCGGAACAACCTCGTCATCTGCAACATGTATGTCTCCAATAGTAGCACATGTCCCGTAAACCTCGTGATAGCTCTCCTCATCTACACCTGGGGACATAATCCGGATCCAGGTCCTCAGGGGATATAGCAAGGTATAATAAACACTCAAGCCAAATAAAATACAGTAAGTAAATATAAACAGATCCTCAGAGCAATCTATGTAACCAGCTAAGTGAAATACAAATGAGAGCATCACTAGTACTCAGGCTGAAACCACTACAAGCTATGTGTCGGGGAGCCGGTAGAAGGAATATCAAGTAATGGGCCAAGCTCTGGAACAGAAGCTAAAGTACCGCAATAATAAATATATATGTATGTAATCATCCTGTTGCCTGTGTGTCTCTCCCGACCCAATGTAACTTCATATCTCATGTCCACGATGTCTTATGTCCATAACACGCAAGATCATGACCTCTAGCTAGTACAACGAGTCATAGTAATATCCATCTAATATGCAAGTCTCATGTCACAAATATTTGTAAGCCTTTACAGAATCACCATGAATATCTCAGAAAAGATTCTGTCACATAAAATAGTGTCAAGTGTCCTACGGTATGACGTACTTAGTAAAGCAAGCACGTAAAAATATAGGATCGCAGAATCAACTCTCTAAGTAACATTGTACGACTCCGCGTACGGCGTCGACATCCGAATCTTGTTCGGACACTAAGCAACGTCTCACGGTCCTAGGTTGAACGGGATACATCACAGAATAATTATATAAACAAATAAAAGACAAGCAAGTAATATAAACAGGATCTCTGTAGGTTTGGCAAGGTATACTTGCGTGGGTTTTGAACTCCGTCAACTACTCCTAAAAAAGTAAAATTTGTACGTACACCTCCGGATGCTGAAATAAACATCACCAATATTCTCATAATACTTGAAATAGCTAGGATTGACTACCCATAAGTCCAATTTAGACACAGGGGCAAAATTGACAGTTTTTGGTCAAAATGGGGTCCACATGTGGCCCACTTTGCATTGTAAAATATGCCAAAGATAAAGTTCTCTAAATTCGATAAACTTAGTTTCTACAAATCCAGAACTATGGCACGAACCCAACGGAATATCCAGAACTGGATTCCGATGAGCCGATCACAAAATCATCCGTCTTGTAGAACCGTAGGGCCCACGAAACGATATTTCGTCAACGTTCTCAGAATCGAACCAAACTTGGGTCACAGGACCAGTGTAACTCTGAGAATCCGACGGTGCAAGTTTCGTTGCAAAATGACAAGCACACACAAAATTAAGATTAGTGTCAGAACAGGTCGATACGATATTTTTTGGCGGATACACGTTGATTCCGGTGTGCACGCACATCCAAATCAAGTTTCGCGAAAGCCCATACTTCCGCGTTTATGTTACGCGTCTATCGATACAACTCGTACACGACAAAGTCACCTCGTTTGGTAGGACGCACCCCGTATCGCAAGATTTTGTGTGTTTTAAAAATAAGTTTTTTGTCGTTTTGGAACAAGAATAATTTAACCATTAAAGCAAACTAATAAAAACAAAAAGAACAGTAAAAATCGTAGTTATATTACTAATAAGTCCCTTCAATTATATTTCGAAAATATTTAACGAGTTGATAAAAAATTAGACATGAACATGGGGGTTTGGATCAAAATTTTGGACTGTTTCAGAACAGTTTTTCGTCCAACTTTTGGTCAATTTTTCGATCAAACCGAGGTGCCTAAATTCGTTCCACTTGAAGAAAATCCTAAAGGGTTAGGTTATGAATATACCAGCAAAGACAGGACACGAATCGGACGAGCGAGGAGGACGGTGGCTGCGCGCGAAGTAGGGGCCGCGACTGTGTGCTATGTGTGGCGGCACGGCGGTGCGACGGTCGGCCGGAGGCAGCGGGGTTTGGGCTGTCGCCAGCGGGTAGAGGCGTGGGGGCTGCAGGTAGTGATGGTTAGGGTGGGATTAGAGTTAGGGTTTGGGTTTTGTATGGTGTATATATAGGAGAGGAGAAGGGGGGTTCTCCTGTGCTTGTAAGGAAAGGGAATTGGTTTAGAATTAGGATTTGGGTTTGGGTTTGGGTTATTAGGTATAGGGATTAGGTATTAATTTCTATTTTAATTCTTTTATTTTATTTCCTTTATTTATTCAATAATTAAATGCAGAAAATTCTCAAAAATAGTTAGGCACTTGTAAAAAATCTAAAAAAACTATATTTCCTCCAATAATTAATCTGCAACCAATTTATATTAATTAAAAATATATTTACTAAATATTAATAAATATTAAATTAATTAAATAAATCCTTAAATTTTATTTTCTATATAATATTAAATTGGGAGCGTGTAGGGGGCTCAAATAACGTAACTCGAGGGTCATGTGCGTAATAGGACCAGTTAGGCTCATAGCAAGAATTTAGTTGGGATCAATGGGTCGGGGTGGCGTGTTAAAATTGTACGCCACGACAAAAGGGTTAATTAAATCATAGTTTTTTTCTAATTGTGTCGCAAAAGTTGTGCGACCAAAATGAGTCATGGGATTGCGAATTTGTGAGGGACAGTCATGGCAGGAGCCTAATTTGACTCGTCTAAGTCGAGCATGCTAGGTTGGTTGGAAGGAAAAGGCTAGTGTTGCACTCAAGATCTTAAAATCGTGGGGGTTGGTTTCCAAAGTTCGATTAAATTATCGAATAAATATTAAAATAAAGAAAATAATTATTTAATTACCAAACTAACCCTATGTAAAAATCAGGGTGCTCACGCCATCAAGGAACCTGCAGTAGTGTGGCAATCTTCGAAAGTCTCGTAAGTGTTCACGGCTAATATAGTGAATAGTGGTAGACGGACATCCCGGGTATGCTCTGCCTACCCAATATAACCTCATATCTCATGTCCAAAACTTGCAAGATCAATCACTAACTAAGTGTCGTGTCAAGGTGTAGATAAAATAATGTCAACTATCACATATCTCGAGTCATGTACTAACACAGAAGCCAAAAACCTCAAATTTCTCAAGTAAGGCTCATGTACATGCAAGGCATGTCCAGTGTCCTGAACAAGAAAATACGATGATAATGAAACTAACGATACCCGACTCCACGGACGGATGTCGGCACCCGAATACAATTCGAACGCTAAGTATCATATACGGCCCTAGGTTCACAACATAATATATATTAAGAAACAGAAGTACAATCAAGAACTACGAAATATCACAAAGCATAAAATACTAAAAATATTGTCAAGGTACACTTGCCTGGGCCCTGGAGAATGGTATAGTAATATCCAAGTAGCGAGCTCGATACACCAACTACTCTCAAAAGGGTGGAATCCGTACGAATGCCTCCGTATGTTAAAAATAACATCTCTATCATTTCCAAAATATACAAAATAGCTAGGATTGACTATCCATAAGTCCAGTTTCGACCCAGGGTCAAAATTGACAATTTTAGGTCAAAGAGGTGTCCAAATGTGACCCACTTTGCACCGTAAACGTATAAGAGACAAAGTTCTTCAAATTTGGAAAACTTAGTGTTTGTATATCCATAATGAAGATACAAACCCAATAAAATATTCAGAATTAGATTCTGGTGAGCCGATCACGAAATCATCCGTCAAGTTAGGTCGTAAGGCCCACAAAAATGGAGTTTCGGTTAACGTTCTCAGAATGACACCAAACTTGGGTCACTGGACCAGCGTAACGCTGTGCATCCGATAGCACAAGTTTCATTATGAAACGATAAGCACATACGAAGTAATTGCACAAATTCAAAAAAGGTTGATATGGGATTTTTCGACAAATACGCGTTGATTCCAGCATGCACATACGCCCAAATCAAGTTTCGTTGAATCCCACATGTCCGCATTGTCGATACGCGCCTTTTGGTTCAATCCACACGCGACAAAGTCATTTTGTTTGGCGGAACGCACCCCATATCGAAAAATTTTAGATTTTAGAAAGCAAGTTTTTCTTTGTTTTAGAGCTCGATTTTACAGTAATTAAAAGCAAATAAAAATTAAACTAAAAGAAGAGAATTAAACTTGGATAAGTTATTTAAAATTTGTTTCAAGTGGATTTCAAAAATATTAACTAGATTGGGAGAAAATGGATCACAAATATGGGTATTTGGACAGTTTTCATGTACTATTTTTTCGTCGATTTTTCACACGATTTTGACCCAGTTTTAAAACAAACTTCTTAACAGAGTTTGAATTTAGTTACGTCGTGAACAAACCTGCCAAAGTAGATCAGAAAATGATGGAGAGACAAAGAAGGAAAATTGCGGTCGGGGTCCGCCTGTCCTGCTATGCTAGCGACCGTCCACATGGCTTCCCAAGGCTGCTATGGTCGACGGCGGTGGCCCGGTCAGGAGGCCGAGGGTGTGCACCGACGAGATGGAGATTTAGGATTTTGGCTAGGGTTAGGGTTCTGACGTTATAGATATATATAGGGAGATTGAGGGTTGGGTAAGGGCGACACCCGTGCCGTTCTGGGGAAGGCCGATCGGATCTGTGAGGGGGGGGATTAGGTAGGTTTAGGTTTAGGTTTTTGTTTTGTTTTATTATTATTTTTTCCTTGTTTCCTTTTCTTTAGGTTTTATATATATATATATATATATATATATATATATATATATATATATATATATATATATATATAACCAAAGATAGATTTTTACATGAAATAAATTATAGAAAATTTCTATAATACTTTAAAAATAATTTTATACTCAGAATATTTATTGTGACTTAATTTTAATTACTAAATATAAGTAAATATTTAAATAATTTATTAAATCAATAATTTTATTTTCTATTTAGCTAAGAAAAATTAACAAAAATTCCTATAAATAAAATAAAAATAATAAAATTCAAAATTGAGGGGGTTTACACATAGCTTAGGAGTACCTATAAGAACTGAGTCATGTGATAGATTTTGATCAACTGGACTTAAAGGTAGACTTGTCATATGTTGAACAATCTTTACAAATCTTGGATCAAAAGGAGAAACTGCTTCAAAGTCGTTCGGTTCCTCTTATGCGTGTGCTATGGAAGAATCATTAGGTCGAGGAGTTGATATGGGAACTTGAGTCTGAGATAAGGGAAAAATTTTATTCATTGTTTTTTAGTGGTAGGTTCTATTCCTATATTTTAAGGACGAAACTTCTTATTAGTTGCTTAGGATGTAGCACCTCGTTCCCCATATTCGGGGTGTACGGCTATGAAATACTTTCGGTATCGTTCGATCGGAATAGATTGAATCAAGATCATTTTCTCGTTATGGACTAACTTCTTCGAAATCAATTCTCATATTTAGTGGACTGTGTCCCAAGGAAAAAATTGGCGGCAGAGTCAAGAGGCACCTCTCCGCTAGAAGTTTTCTTGCTTTTTTTGTTGTCGCAATTGTTGCTTTCGAGTTGGCTTTCGAACTTGCATTTTCCTAAATGGTTTTGATGGATTTCATTATTTTCGTTCTTTGAACTTCACCTTTCGTTTCAAACTTTGGGGAAAAGAGAATAGGTATAGATCGTTTATTCGTGAAAATGCTGGTGATAGTGTAGGCATCACGCGAGCAGAGTCTTGAAGAACCTCATTCATTTCCTCTCTCTACCAAATTGTGAGTGGCTATACTTTCGATTAGTTGATCTTTCTTCCAAGTCTTTACCCCTAATAATCTTGCTCTCTTAATATTGTTTCGATCAAACGATACCATAATAACTAAAAGATATCAAGATAA
Source organism: Iris macrosiphon (assembly GCA_036927795.1). Classification (NCBI taxonomy): domain Eukaryota; kingdom Viridiplantae; phylum Streptophyta; class Magnoliopsida; order Asparagales; family Iridaceae; genus Iris; species Iris macrosiphon. The sequence goes on from JAYESA010000009.1 coordinate 157,734,294, forward strand.
AAATGGAATAGACTTGGAATACTTGATGCTCGACAACCAAGTTGTGAATGATTACACCGCTACATGCTAGTTCCTTTTAAAATATACTCTTACTGTATTTTAATTCTAGTTAGAACATATTCTTCTATTATTTTTATATATGTAGAACACACTTTACTATGCGATCACTTAAACAGGAAGACTATGCTATTCAGATCATGCCATGTTACTTATAAAATTATTCATGCTGCCTTAAACTACTTTGTTTGATAACTTAGTTTTTAGACGTCGCATGGTCATGAACAACTTGTGCACAAGGTTTTATGGTTTCTGTAGACAGTTGTCAGGGCATTGGGACCGATCTTATCTGAATGCAACATCATGATAGTCTCATGTTCGGGCAGGATGGCATGCAATACCCCATGTTCCTTACGTTGTAAACCATATTTTCCTAAGACTATAAATCGTCCACTATGGCGTCTTGCTAGTGACCCCCATGTATATTTAAACTGTTCAAGCTAACTATGTCTTCGTGGCAGGAAAGGTCATGATAAGTTTTGTGCAAGTAATTCAGAAGGCATAGGTAAAAGTCACTGAATGGTGGCATATTTATTTCAGTGATTTTATACCTATCATATGCTTGTAACTTGAATTAACGCAAGATAGAAAGATCACATAATAACTTCCGTGTTTCACATGAATAATATGTTGATTTGGTATGTTGGGTTAGCTTGCCCTCACCGGTACATTTTAATGTACTGACCCTCGTTACAGTAGATTCTCCGAGCCAAGGCGAAGTAGCGAGGAGCTGAAGCTTCTTCCCCTAATATGTCCATTAATCGACGTAATCTATTCGTGGCTTTTGAAGCTTGTACAAATTTCTTGAAACTCGTGCATATCTCCTATGCAGCTCAGCGGCAAGACAATCGTCATGTCCGAAGGTCCTTTTGTCTTTTAAAGTTCTTTAGTAAGGGATATAATGTATGGATCGACTATCTTATTTTGAGTCCATCTTGTAAGATCGTGTGGAACCCCTTTACTTTTGAGTCAAGAGTTTGTAACAAAGATGTTCATTATCAATAAAGAGAATTTTTTTATCCAATGCTTGTTGTTTAATTTGTGTACTCTGTTACATATGTTTCTATATATATTATTATGCCTAGGCCTTATGCGAGTGCACCTTACGCTCGTACGGCATCACGCCCGGGGAACGACTATCGATTCTAAGGAATTGGGGCATGACAGTAGAGCCTCGACTTTGGGCCATGCCACAGCGGCAGTAGCACCACGTATAGGCAGGTAGGCTAATGTCAAAGAGGTGGAGAGTGGTAGTACAATACTACAAAGAGGCATGTGACCTCATGCTATAATGGGGTGATGTCATCAAGAGGTTGTGGACCTCAACTTTGGGCTATGTCATTGTGGCATAGCACCACAAGGAAGCGCAAGGCTTCATGTTCGAATATCACTTTGGGGAATGCTCAACCATATATTATGATATATATGGGGGATTGGTGGGGTTTTCTAACTTGCCTTTGGGAACTTTAGATATTGGAAAACTACAAAAGTATATATTCCCAATATATTGACATGCTCTGTATTGGTATATACACATGGGGTGTGATGGCCCATGTGGGTGATTTTTCTAGAGGGTTTAATTTTGAACCTCAAAGGAACAATCTTAATTTTTGTCACTTCTTTGGGAAAATTACCTTATGAGTTAATCCCTGAAGAGGCTTAGTGACTCGGACTATGACTCAGACGAAGAGCCCAAAGTGGTACTTTAATGGCGTACTTTGCACTTCGTGCATACGCATATGGTGCATGGTGCTTGTGCGTATATGTTACACTTGTTTTATATGCGAGTTGCATGAGAAATTGTATGCGCATGTGTATGTACGAGTGCATATGCGAGTGCATGCACGGGTTATGCATGGGCTTTTCATGGCCTATGAGCGGCTATACGCGTATGTATGCATGTGCTGCTACGATGTTGCGCATATGCGTACATGTGTTGCTATGCACATGTGTATTTGTAGCTAAATTTCCAAAAGAATATAATGTACTAATACAAAAGATAGAAGTTGGGCATAAAAAGAGGCCCACTCAAGATCATGCACTACTATCCTTTTGGTATAGTATAACGAGCAATAACTATAGAAGATTCTCCGCCTTCGCTATGAGATCTGGCCATCAAAGCCATTATGGTCAACTCAAAATAACAAGTACCATAAAGGAACCTTAAAGGAGATTAAAAACCGAAACATGAAATAAACCAACAACAACTATCTATCATTTTATAATGTGACATGAAACAAAAATGTTGCAATAATATAAAGTAGGATACATAAGAATTAATGCGATACCAACACACAATCTTGAAAGCAAAGACAAAAATTAAACAAGCTACTAAAAGGAATAAATAGTAGAAACAAACCACCAACATATCACTATCAAGTATATCATATGGCATGCTATCATTACTTTTCTAAGTTATCTTGGTTACTATATAACCGAGAATTTCCTCGGTCATATACCTTGTAGTCACCAAGACTGGCCAAGCTGTGCTAAGCATAGCATAGAATAGCATGATAGGAGGTTGACCACATCTTCAATATTAGAGTGGACATCAATGTTTCCATAATCATATACATATAGCACTAGCATGTAGGATCAGAATAATATACTGAATTGTGCAACCGAGTGTTTAGCATAGCCAGCGAGGTTGCATGAACTTTTGAATCTCCCCTCCCAATGATATATATGATTATTCTAGTTAATTAACCATATATGTCATGAAATTTCCTAATCTAGAGCCATGGATACTCGGGGAATCGATCATAGGTATGTCGTACTGGATAAGTTGGATATTATCAAGGACATGACACATCAAACGCCTATCGATCAAGTCATATATATATATATATATATATATATATATATATATATATATATATATTTATATATATATATATTTATATATATATATATATATATATATATATATATATATATATATATATAATACATGATATATATATATATAATACATGATATATATATATATATATATATATATATATATATATATATATATATATATATATTCGTATTAATGAAACACGATCAGAATAAATTGCCATGGGTAAAATTGCTTGCAAACACAATCAATGTCTGCGACAGTAACGAATAATTGCTTCTAAAAATATACATTGCACTAGTGATTGGGTCGGTCCTTCTCAGGAACAACATATAGAGATTGAGCTAGCATGATATTAATGTAACGTACTCACATTATGCTATGAGCTTAATTGGGTAAAGCAACACGAGATTACACCATAAAAAAGCTAGCATGGTAATCATGCAAGTGGCAAACATGCCAAAACTATTAGTGTAGACACTATTTCTTTGTTAGAAAGTCCTCACGACGAAGGATTAGGGAAGCCACCCACATAGATAGATGGACTAGAAAAGGGTAGAAATTTAGGTTGAAACATGAAGAACTTAGGAATCATCCAGACTCAACCTTTGTCCCTCTACCCTCACTTAAGTATAACTTGGATTAGATGTACCATAACATAATCATGTAGCCATATAAGATAAATCTCAAAAGAGTGAAGATAGTGGGATGATCTATACAATAACACAGTTGAATTTTTAGATTGAGTATAGATCTGATAGCTACTATAAGTATCTATAATAACAGATTCGAGAAAATAGATTTGTGCACCTTATATTAGGTAACTAGGTTAATAATATTGTACTTAGGATAAAATAGTAACCAATATTGGGAACTAGTCTCTAAATATAGTAAAGGATTACAAATGCGTTGATTTTAAGGCTTCTACTTAGAAAAGCAGAAAGAGATAGCAACATGATGACATTATGCTTATAGTAGAGAAGGGAAAACAAGGATGGATAGAAATTATGAAGGAATTTTTGATAGGGAGAACATGCTTGAATTAGCTTAAGGGTAGACACTTCCAAAAAGTAGTTAGACTAGAGTTAGAACAACCATTCATATCATAACATAAAGACTGTCAATAGGTAAGTGCTTCACCGAAGATAATAATGTTGACCCATCTAGTCAGTCAACCTTATTTTGATAATTGACATAAAACTATGAGTCGATACACAAAAAAGCATTTCAACAGAAGATTGCACCTTCAGTAATCATTTCATGAGAACTTCTTACTTCAATGTACACCGGGTTCTATTTTTTAGTTATTATGTATTTTGTTTTTCATGAGTTTAGGACTTATGTGAGTGGGATTAAACTTTGGCACTAGTTGAATCCTAACCCAAAGTCCACTTAAAATAAGCCTACCTAAACCTAAACCAAATTTGAACTCATACTAAATCAAATACCCAACTCAAATACCAACCCAAATGAGGCAAAATTTGACCAGGACTATTTTTGAATTTGGTCAATCGAGCTCGGTCCGAGTTTGCCCCGAACTCTGTCCGAACTCGGTCACCCAAAATTGATTCCTGAATTAGAGTGCTAGTCATATTCTCATGGATCCAACGTTTAAAATTTTGAACTTTAGGATACCGAGTTCTTCCCGAACTCTGCCCCAAAAAAAAACCTATAAATAGAGAAGATTTTTCCATTTTTATTCACGCATTCACTCTTCATCTTCTCTATTCTCTTCGAATCAAAGATCGTATATGTACGAAGTCGCAAGCTCTTCGGATCAAAGCTTGTATTTTCATTGTTAGTAGATTTAATACAAAGCAAGATTTCTTGGGATTGAACTAGTCCTCCATGAGAAAAACCAGTATAAATCTCGGTATTTTTATTTGCTCTTCTATACTCATTTACTGTTCATATATATTGCTACATTATTTGCTAGTTGGTAGCTGCCTTTACTTAGTCTTCAATTTTAATTGGGTATATATTCCACTATACTCTATTCATCCCCCTCTAGAGTTGCCTAACGATCATTCAATTAATATTTGGACTAACCTCTCAGAGTATTAATATGGAAACCATGAAACTCATTTACACCAACAATGGTAAAGGCCAGTCCACAAATAGGCCACCCCTATTTAATGGAATAAACTACACATATTAGAAGACACGCATGAGTTTTTATCTCAAATATCTTAGTTTTGATTTATGGTCTATTGTTATAGATGGCTACAAAAAACCTGCTAGAATTATTATAGATGGTAGTCTTATTGATAAACCCATGATAAATTTACAAACTATGAAAAGAAACAAGTCAGTCTTGATCCTAAGGCTATCAATGCTTTATTTTATGCAGTAGATAGAACTGAATTTAATAGAGTCTCAACATGTGCCATGTCACACAAGGTTTGGAAACTTCTTGAGGTAACTCATGAAGGGACTTCACAAGTGAAGGAATCCAAAATCTCAAGACTAACACAAGAATATGAGACATTCAAAATGAAGCCTAATAAGACAATCACTAATATATTTACATGTTTTCTAGATATTGTTAATCCATTATCTTCTCTTGGTAAATAATATAGCAATCACGAAAATATTCGCAAGGTACTTCGAGGACTTACCAAGAATTGGAATCCCAAGGCAACAATAATTATTGAAGGAAACGATCTCACTATAATAACTCTGGAGACGCTCATGGGCAAGCTGATAAAATATGAGCTAGACATCAAAGATTTTAAAGAGTCAATACCAAAGGAGAAGACCATTGCATTCAAGGAACATCACAAAATGAACTCCGACGACGAAAGTAAGAACGATAATTCAAAGAATGAGAAAATGGCCCCGATGACTAAGAACTTTAGAAAATTTCTAAAGTGTGAAAGATAAAATCGAAAGAAAAAGGATCATAAAGACGATGAAGAACCGGTGTGCTAAAATTATAATAAGACAGGTCATATCAATAAAGACTCCCCTACGATAAGGAAGGGAAGTCGCTATGAGCATTCAAATAAAAGAAGACATTCATCAAGGAACTATGCCAACACTAGCATATACTACAAAAGTGAGGCAAGTGATTATGAAGAAGAAGAAGAGAATCCTCGCAACATTGCAAACCTCTGTTTTATGGCAATTGATGCTAAGGTAACTACTAATCCCTTGTATGAAGATCTTACTTTTTATGAAATATCAGATGCATTTAGTGATTTGCTAGAAGATCATAAGAAGATGAGATACATGTATAAAACTGTTAAGAAAGAGCTTAAGTCATTATACTTTGAATATATGAAGCAATCACATATACTAAAAGAAATCATAGATACATCCTTTTCTAGTAACACGGATGAGATATCCTCTCTGAAATTGAGTCTACATGATGCTCTTGAAAAGCTTGAAAAGGCTAATCAAGAGAATATAAATCAATGAACTATATGAATCAGAGAAGAAAAAATATAACATAGCTACAAAAAAGGTAGATGCATTCACTGCCAAATACAATGAAGCATATGAGACCTCTAAAAAGTTAGAGAATATACTGAAAAAATAGGCAGCTCAACCTATAACCCAGGTTAACACTAGTCATGTTGCAAATTACAAGATCAATCACAACAAGACACAAACACACTCAGCTAAAGTTTCAAAGAATCATGTATTTTTTTATAGATATCCATGCAAGACATAACACACTGCTTCTAACACACATATCCATTATCATGCTACACCAAGCACTAACACGTTTGCTATCTATTACTATTATGGTTAGAAAAGACATATCACGATAATGCAGAGTTAGAAAATTAGTGGATATGCATGTATATGTTTGGATTCCAAAAACTAACATATTCAGACCCTCAAGAAAGTGGATACCAAAGGTTACATCTTTAACTTGTGTTGTAGGTGGACCTACCCTCTCATGCTAGAAGCAAGTGGATCCTCGTTAGTGGTTGCTCATGACACATGACCAGTGATACCAACATATTTGCAACACTATTGATGACGAAAGAAGGATATGTTTCCTTCAGTAACAATCTCAAAGGACATATTATAGGTAATGGTAAAATAGGTATTCCTCATTTTTCTGTTATTAAAGATATTTGTTTAGTAACGAAATTAAAATATAACCTAGTAAGCATTAGTCATCTAGCTGACCATGGTTATGGCATTAATTTTGTGAAAGATAAATGCTCTATCTATGAAAGAGCGACTGGTAAGATTGCATATGAAGGAATCAGAGAAGAAAATATATATTTTCTATCTCTCAGAGGATACTAACAATATAGGTAGATGTCTATACGCAATCAAAGACGAAAGCTGGCTATCGCATATGCGTCTTGGACATGCAAACATGGACATAATTGCAAGATTATTTACAAAAAATGGTAAGAGACTTAACTGAAATTACTTTCAAGAAAAATATTGTCAAAAGAATAAAGCAATCAGATCATCTTTTAAATTAATAAACGTTGTAAGTACCTCGAGACCCCTTTAACTTTTATACATGGACATGTTTGGACCTAGTAGAGTCGCCAGTCTTGACGGTAAATTGTATGCTTATGTAATTGTTTATGACTTTTCGAGATATACTTGGGTTTATTTTCTTGCAAATAAAAATCAGGCATTTTCAGAGTTTGTTATATTTTGTAAAAAGTACAAAACAAAAAGGGCATCATGATTAGTCATATCCAAAGTAATCATGAAGGCTAATTTGAAAATTCTAATTTTAAATTATTTTGTGATTTAAATAGATTTTTGCATGAATTTTTTTGTCAAATAACTCCTCAACAAAATGGTGTTGTGGAGCAGAAGAGCAGAACTCTTGGCGATATAGCTAGAGTCATGTTAAATCAGTATAACCTTTTAAAATATTTTTGGGTTGAGGTTGTAAGTACAATATGTTATCTTCTGAATAGGGTTCTTATTCGACCTATATCGAAGAAGACTCCCTATGAGCTATGGTTTAATAGAATTTATATTATTATCTACTTTAAAGTGTTTGTTTGCAGATGTTTTATCTTGAACACTAAAGATAACTTAGGAAAGTTTGATTATAAAGCTAACGAAGGTATTTTCCTTGGATATGCTGCAAAGAGTAAGGGATATAGAGTATTTAACAAGAAATTTTTAACTATTGAAGAATCAATAAATGTTACATTTGATGAGCTAAACAATCACGAAGCAAACGACATTGATAATGAAGATATAAGGTCAACATCCAATAAGACACATGAAGATACATCAACTACCTATCTGGAGAGTCTGCCTAAAAGACTAAAATTTACTGTCGACCATCCAAAGGACTTGATAATAGGAGATGTGCGAAAAGGTATAAGTACTCATTCTGCAAGTAGAGATATCATTGTTAACGTATCTTTTATTTCTCAGGCAGAACCTAAAAATATAGTAGAAGCTTTTAGTGATAAATTTTGGATTTTTGCAATGCAAGAGGAACTTAACTAATTTGAATGGAATCTAGTTTGGGAACTAGTTCCTAGACCAATGATCACCCGGTCATTAGAACCAAATAGATTTTCCAAAATAAACTAAATGAGGATGGTGTAGTCACACGTAACAAAACATGTCTCGTAGCTCAAGGATATAACCAAAAGGAAGGTATTGGCTATGATGAGACCTATGCTCCTATTGCTATACTAGAATTCATTCGCATGTTATGTGATTTTGCTAGTTTTCATAATTTTAAACTTTTTTAAATGGATGTCAAAAGTGTGTTTTTATATGGTTTTATAAAATAAAAAGTTTTTGTTAATCAACCCCCTGGCTTTGAAGATTTTAAATATTCTGATCACGTATTCAAGTTACGCAAGGCTCTATACGAACTCAAATAAGCCTCTCGTTCTTGGTATGAGCATCTTAGTTCCTTCCTACTTGAACATGATTTTTTAAAAGGGAAAGTTGATACTACACTTTTTATAAAATTTTATGATAACAATCTTTTATTAGTACAGATTTTGTATATGACATTATATTTGGATCTACTAATGAGATATTTTGTAACGAGTTTTCTAAGTGTGTGCAGAGTGAATTCGAAATGAGCATGATGGGAGAACCCACCTTCTTCCTTGGATTACAAATCAAGCAGAATTCACAGAGAATTTTCACCAATCAAGCAAATTATACTAAAGATCTGCTTAAGAAGTTCGACATGGACAACGCAAAGTCTATCGACACTCCTATGACAACTTCAACTAAACTTGATCTTGATAAAAATGGCAAACCATCCGATATACGTAAGTATCGAGGTATGATTGGTAACTTATTATATTCGACTGCTAGTCGTCCTAATATTATGTTTTCAGTTTGCCTCTGTGCTAGATATCAAGCCAATCCTAAGGAATCTCATTTATGCATAGTTAAGCGTATCTTCAAATGCCTTAAAGGCACTTTGACAACCGGCTTGTGGTATCCCAAAACCATATTATTTGACCTCATTGGTTATTCGGATGCTGATTTTGCTGAATGCAAGGTCGATTGTAAAATTACCAGTAGCACCTGATATTTCCTAGAAAAGTCTTTAGTTTTCCTGGTTCTCTAAAAAGTAAAATTCAGTTGCATTATCAACTAATGAGGCTGATTATATAGCCGCAAGACATTTATGTGCACAAATTTTGTAAATAAAGCAAACCTTAGAAGACTTCAATCTTTATTTTAAAAATATTCTCTTTTACCGTGATAACACTAGCACTATTAATCTCAATAAAAATCCAATATGCCATTCACGCACTAAGTACATTGAAATTAAACATTATTTCCTAAAAGATCATCAACTACAAGGTAATATATGCTTAGAATTTGTTGACACAGAATATCAACTCACTGACATATTCACTAAACCTTTAGCTGAAGATCGTTTTAACTTTATACCTTGAGAATTATATAATTTTGGATATCAAAATTATATAATTCACTTATATTATTCTTTTAATCGATGTTCTTTAAATGTAAATATTATTTTGGTTATAAGTCGAAAGGGCCCTTTTGTCACATAGCCATAAATAGTCTAAAGCGATATGGTACTTAAGTGTCTTCAGACCACCACTAGCTGGGATCCGGCCCCTACAGCTAACCCAAGAAAATAATTACTTTAACCAAAAAAAGATTAATTAATAATATTAGTAATTATTATTTTCTAATCTAATAATTACTTTAATCGAAAAAAGATTAATTAAAAAGATTAATTAATAATATGAGGAAAAAAAAGATTATTTTTTCCTTACAAAAGTTAAAACATGCATCATAATATATAGAGTATAGGATTTATATAATAAAATCATTGAACAAAAGAACCAAACTCAGATAGAGTTCTGCACAAACTCGGTTGTTCGATTTCTATATTTGTATTATGTGGACCCAACTCCCGTTGTATATCTATTTATCATCACAACTTCATGGAACACCATAACAGCAGCCGAGCCCTCTTCTTCCTCCTCCAAAAACCCTCTTTTTTTTAAAAACCTAGCAAGTGGATCTTCCTCCTCCAAGATTTTTAACTCTCCAAAACTTGGATCAAACATTCTTTCAAGGTTCTTTATCATTCTGTAAACCCCCAGATTTTTTAGGAATTTAAAAATAAATTTTGGAATTTTTCTAGAATTTTCTGTGATTTTTCAGGAACTAAAATAAATGTTCTTCTGAATTAAATAATTTTATTAAATATTATGAAAATAATATTTTTGGGTGTAAAATAAAAAATTAGACATAAGGTAATTTTTCTGGATTTTATTGGACCCCAGAACTATTTTTAAAGACCTAAAAACTAAGTTATTTATTAAACCAAAATAAACCAACCTGAACCAACTGGTTTATTGAACCAAACCAACCCAGACCGGCCTAATTTCTAAACCCTAATTTAAAACCCTAGCGGGTCGGGTCGGGTCTGAAAACTAACCCGGAACTCGCCAACCCGAACCCGACCTATACCTTATCGGATCGGGTCAGATCCGGACCCATACCCGAACCTGACCCGAAACTCGAAATCCCAAATCCCTAACCGCTGTAACCCCCGCCCCGCGACCGATCGGCTCTGCCGCCCTCCGCCCGCATCCCTCCGACTCGCCTTCCCACCGGCCGTCCGTTTGCCTCCCCTCCGCCAGAACGGCCGGCCCTTCTCCTCCCACTCTGGCCTATATAAACCCCACGACCACCATCACCCTCCACCCTCACCGGCCACCCGTCCCTCACCGTAAACCTCATCCCGGCCACCGCCTTCCTCCTCTGCCACCACAGCCACGGCCACCACTCTTCCCGAACCCGACCGTCTCCTCCGCCCTCCGCCCGAGGAACCCAAACCCCTCCGATCAACCCCGCAAATGGTCATCCCCCTCCGTTCGACCCGAGCCCACCAACCGTGCCTCACCGGACTCCGCCACCTACTACCAGTGCCTCCTCCGCCGACCACCAGTGCCGCAATGACGAGCTCCTTCGGCCGCCTTCAGCTCCGGCGAAGCCTCCCCGCAGCAGCAGAAGCCCTAGCCGCCGTGCCCTAGCCACCACCGTGCCGCGTTGCGCCGCCTCGCCGAAACGCGTAAATTTAGTCAACTTTGGCACCTTGTTCAGGTAACTATTTCTCTCTCCTCGCTGTCCCATTTTTTGTTCCGTCTACTGTAACGCGTAGACAGCGTGACCCTCTCGATACCCGTGCAACTTGTTTGGGGTATCGCGTCCTGTGGAGATTGCAAACTGCGACACAAAATCAGGAAAATAAATACCCTATTTTTTTCCGGAACTGGGTGCACCCCGCTAAACAGGATGACTTGGTCGTGTGCGGACTTCATCGAAAGGTGCGTGCCATTAATACGGACGTGTGGGATTTTGCGAAAGTTGATTTGGATGTGCGTGCACACCGAAATTAACATATATCCGTCGACAACACCCCGTATCGGCCATGTTCTGGAACTCATTGTATCTTCGTGTACGCACGTCGTATCGAAATGAAACTTGCGCCATCGGACTAGTAGCAATACGCTGGTCCTGTGACCCAAGTTTGGTTCGATTCTGAGAACATTGACAAAATCGCGTATCGTGGGCCCCATGGCTCTACTTGACGGGCGATTTTGTGATCGACTCATCGGAATCCAGTTCTGGACATTCTATTGGGTTTGTATCATCGTTCTGGACTTGTAAACACTAAGTTTGATAAATTTGGAGAATATTGTCTCTGGCACATTTTTTGGTACGAAGCGGGCCACATGTGGACCCCGCTTTGACCAGAAACTTTTACTTTTGCCTCTGTGTCCAAATTGGACTCATGGACAGACAATTCTAGCTATTTCATGTCTTCTGAATCTGATGATAATATTTATTACAACTTTTGGAGGAGTACCTGCAGATTTTGCTGATACCGGAGTAGCTGTTGGTATCCAAACCCCACGCAAGTGTACCTTGCCAACCTTGCAGTTCTTGTTACATAATATTTCTTGATTTATTTATATGTTATATTTGTTCAACCTAGGACCGTATGATATTACTTAACGTCCGAATAAAATTTGGGTGTCAACACCGTACGCGGAGTTGTTTAACGTCACCTAGTGATGGTTATCGAAATCCTATACATTCTCGTGCTTGCCTCATCAAGTACGTCATACCCAGGACACCTGACACTATTTATGAGATAGAATCTTCCTGATATATTCGTGGTGATTCTGTATAGATTATAGAATTTGTGACATAGACATTATATTCATAGCTATTATATGACTTGCTGTATTAGTTATGATCTTGCGTGACATGGACATGAGATGTTGTGGACATGAGACATGTGATTACATTGGGTAGGGAGAGACACACAGGCTACAGGCCGATTTTATATATGTATTTATTATTGTGAGGCCGTAGACTCTACATCAGAGCTAGGCACATTACATGATATTACTGCTACCGGCTCCCCGACACAGAGCTTGTAGCGGTCTCAGCCTGAGTACTAGTGATGCTCTCACTTGTATTTCACATAGATGGATACATAGATTAACATATTGTTTTATTTATTGTACTGTATTTATTTTGGCTTATGTTATTTTGTACCTTGCTATGTCCCCTGAGGACCTGGATTCCGGATTATGTCCCCAAGTTTAGCAGATAAATTCTATCCCGAGGTATACGGGGCAGGAGCAGGAGCAGACACTGGAGCTAAACCGATCCCCGAGGACGAGGTGATGGCTGAGGACTTCTTCTGAGTATCTGTTATCCATACTCAATATTTTCTTTTATTAGACTCTTTTGTTTCTGGTCTGTTGAACTAGTGTATCAGACTTATTATCGGGTTGTTCCCCGATTTACTTTATTGAGACTTGATGACAGTATATTTGATTTTGCTGATATTGATCATATTTATCTTCCATGGATGAGATTAGTTTGTGACATGTTTAGAAGACTTATTTTTATGTTACAGCTTAAGTACACCTTGATGGGTCCATTAAATTGGGTCTGCCCATTAGAGTGTGTTGCTGGCCATTGCCACTTGGCTAGTCCCTCGATATTTTGGGACTGGGGTGTGACATGATTTTTGTGGTGGCCCATGAAGGTCTAAGACTAAATTATTCGGTTTCAACTTAGTGATCGAGCAAGCCTGCAATAAGAATAGGATAAGTTATAGGATCTCATCCATTGATTTAAATTATTTTTGATCTCTATATCGGATTTGAATTAATTGCTTGATTTGCATCCTGTTTTAATTCTCCTGTGCGTTCTCATAGTTTATTTTTAATGTAAAGTAATGGATCCGAGAATCGGTGACGAGAATCCCTTAGGTACACCACACGATATTGCGGTTACTTATGATGATGGAGTGACACCAGAAAATAGAGGACAATCCTCTCAAAGCGATCAAGCTGGCCAGCATAATTCAAGGTTCCGGCGTGATGACATCCCACCTCCGCCACAGTTCACTCCACTAATGCCTATTTTTCCACTAGGGCAAGCCATGGACGGACAGCAGATGTTTCAAATGTTTTATACCATGATGCAAGCCCAACAACAGGTTCAACAAAAGGCTCAGCGTCATGAGGTAGAGTACTTGAGAAACAGCCTAGTAACCCCATTGGAGCAAGCGAACCCACCAGCTAGGCGACCAACGACGGGATCTATCACTGATTTCCGTCAGCTGAAGTCCCGTACCATTTTTGGCAAGGAAGGGCCAACTGAAGTTCACGAGTGGCTCACAAACACACAACACCAGTTGGAAGCAGCTGAACTTCCAAGGGAGAGATGGATGACTGCTGTCAGGATACAGTTGACTGATAATGTGCACCATTGGTGGCTATATGAAGAAAGGAGGCTCGGACATGACCGAGTCACTTGGAAAGAGTTCTTCAGACTCTTCCAGGAGATGTATATCCCAGCTATTGCTCGGTCGAAACTTCGAGACAAGTTCAACCGCCTTATTCAAGCCAATATATCGGTGGAAGAGTACAATGCTGAGTTCATTCGACTGAGTCATTTTGCCCCTTCTCTAATTCCTACAGAAGAAGAGAAGGCAGAGAAGTTCTTCGACGGACTCAGGTTTGAGCTCTAGAGGTTGATCGGATCTGTTATACCTATATCATACACCGACGTCCTTACTGTAGCACGACGCATAGAGCGCATCACTAGGAGGGAGTCAAGTCTGAAGCGGCCCTTCACATCAACACCATCCAGAGTATCACAGGAGGAGTCTGCAAAGCAATCCCAGAGGAATCTACCTCAGAGAGCAGCACCAAGAGCCCTATCCCTTCCTACTTGTCACTATTGTGGCAAGGTAGGCCATATCGAGAGGGAGTGTAGACGCAAGTTGGGACTATGCCTGATTTGCGGATCTAACCAGCATCCAGCCAAGGACTGCTCTGAGCGCCGAAAGGGAGCACCAACATTAAATCGACCAGCTTTACCAGCACCAAGGCCAGCTTATCCAGCATTGGGAGCACCACAGACGGGAGTTGGAGGAGTCAGACCACCAACTCCAAGAGAGTATCAGCAGAGACCACCATTGGCACCACAGGCAGCACTATTCCAGCAGGCTCATCAGTAGAGAGGTCCAGCTCAGGGACGAGGACAAGCATTTGCATTGGCTGTTGAGGAGAAAGCTACTGTAGGAGAGGTTATTGCAGGTACTATATTAGTAGCTTCATTACCTGTTGTAGCTTTATTTGATTCTGGAGCATCGCATTCATTTATAGCTGCTAGTTTCGTAGCCACACATAGAGTAGCTACCGCACCACTTCCGAAGACTAAGAGAATTCTTATGGGAGGTGGAATTATCCCAGTTAGTGACATCTATAGATCTTGTTCGGTAGTAGTCTGTGGAAGAGAGATGTGAGCCGAATTTCTGATCTTTTCCATGCCGGATTATGATGTTGTACTTGGTATGGACTGGTTAAGTCAGTACCATGCGACCCTTGATTACCGGCTTAGACGGGTTATATTTAGACCGCCTGGACATCCAGAGTTTGAGTTTCTTCGGGGATCTATAGAGCAAGGTGTTTAGCCTACTCTTAGGGTACTATCTGTAGAAGGGGAGTCAGGTTACCCAAGAGTTATATCAGAGTTTGTGAATATATTTTCTGATGATCTTTTAGGTTTACCACCTGATCGGGAAATAGAATTCACAATAGACTTGACGCCAGGAGCAGAGCCTATCACTTCATCAGTGTACCGGCTAGCACCTAAGGAGTTGGTGGAATCGAAGGAGCAAGTTAATGATCTTCTGGAGAAGGGTTTTATTCGGCCCAGTGTTTCACCTTGGGGAGCACCCATATTATTTGTGCCGAAGAAGGATGGGACAGTACGCCTGTGTATTGACTACAGGGTACTGAACATTATAACCATTAAGAACCAGTATCCCTTACCACGCATTGATGACCTATTCGATCAATTGAGTGGTGCTAGGGTATTCTCAAATATTGACCTTAGATCCGATTATCACCAGATTAGAGTGAGGAAGGAGGATATACCGAAGACAGCCTTCAGGACTAAGTATGGACACTATGAGTTCTTAGTTATGCCGTTTGGTTTAACCAACGCGCCAGCTGTGTTCATGAGTTTGATGAATAGAGTTTTTTATCAGTACTTGAACAAGTTTGTGGTTGTGTTTATTAATGATATCTTAGTATATTCCAAGAGCCACGAAGAGCACGAGGAGCATCTCAGAATCGTGCTAGAGACGCTGAGGTAGGAGAAGCTGTATGCCAAACTCAGTAAATGTGAGTTTTGTATGGAGAAGGTGCCTTTCTTGGGACATATCATCTCAGGAGAAGGACTTTCAGTTGATCCAGAGAAGGTTGTTGCAATAGAAACTTGGCCTACACCTACATCAGTTGTAGAAGTGAGAAGTTTTCTCGGACTTGCTCGATATTACCGGAGGTTCATAGAAAATTTCTCAAGGATTGCGGAGCCTATGACGTGGTTGATGCGTAAGGACCAGGAGTTTTTATGGACAGAAGATTTTTAGAAGGCCTTTGAAGAATTGAAGAGGTGATTAACAACAGCACCGGTCTTGACTCTTCCTTCAGGATCGGGAGGCTTTGTTGTTTATAGTGATGCGTCAGGTAGTGGACTAGGATGTGTTTTGATGCAACATGGCAAAGTTATCGCTTACGCATCGAGACAGCTGAAGGTCTATGAGAAGAACTACCCAACGCACGATCTTGAGCTAGTTGCAGTAATATGTGTACAAAAGATATGGAGGCACTATCTTTATGAAAAGAAGGTAGAAATTTTTACTGACCACCAGAGTCTGAAGTATATATATACTCAAAAGGAGCTCAATATGAGACAGAGATGTTTGCTTGAGTTGATGGTCGACTTTGATATAGATCTGCAGTACCATCCGAGCAAGGCGAATGTTGTAGCAGACATACTCAGTAGGAAGCCCACGGCTTATTTCTTAACGATGCAGCCCCAGCTATTAAAGGATCTACAGGAGCTCCAGATAGAGATTGTTTTACCAAGACAAAGTGGCTTTTTGGCGAATCTTGAAGTTAAGTCGTCACTTGTGGAGAGGATTAAGGCAGCATTTTCCACCGATGATAGATTTCGAAGACTAAAAGAGAAAACAAAAGCAGGCATGCAGACGAGACTTCGCATACATGAGGATGGGACATTAAGGTACGGAAATCATCTATATATACTGAATGGGGAATTGAGACATGAGTTAATGACTGAAGCACATAGCTCCATGTACTCTATTCATCCGGGAGGAACGAAGATGTACCGAGATTTGAGGCAGTATTATTGGTGGCATGGAATGAAGAGGGAGATTGCACGGTTTGTGACAAAATATTTGGTCTGCCAGCAAGTAAAGGCCGAGCATCAAAGAACTGCTGGTATGTTACAGCCGCTTCCCATACCCGAATGGAAGTGGGAACATATCACTATGGATTACGTTACAGGATTTCCAAGAAGCCCCAGTGGAAAAGATACAGTATGGGTTATCGTGGATCGACTCACTAAATTGGCACATTTTTTATCGTTTAGAGTTGGACAGTCCATGAAAGTACTAGCCGACATGTACATACGACAGATTGTAAGATTTCATGGAGTACCGGTTAGTATTGTGTCAGATCATGACTCGAGATTTATATCCCATTTTTGGCAAAGCATGCAAGAGAGTCTTGGCACCCGACTCAAGTTCAGCACTGCTTACCATCCATAGATAGATGGTCAATCTGAGCGCACGATTCAGATCTTGTAGGATATGCTACGATCGTGTATGTTAGACTTCGAAGGATCTTGGGAAGATCATTTGCACTTGGTGGAGTTCTCTTATAATAACAGCTACCAGGCAAGCATCCAGATGGCACCATTCGAGGCTTTGTACGGCAAAAAGTATAGATCACCGATATGTTGGAGTGACGTTGGCGAGCATCAAATACTGAGTCTACAGTTGGTGATGCAGACTGTTGAGAAGGTGAAGCAAATTTAGAATCATCTTCATGCAGCTCAAGACAGACAGAAGCATTGGGCTAATACACACAGACGTCCTTTGGAATTCAAAGAAGACGAGCACGTATTCTTGAGGATCTCACCTACTCGGGTTACTATTCGATTTGGGAGCAGAGAAAAGCTGAGCCCAAGGTACATTGGGCCATTTGATATTCTGGAGCGCATTGGTGAGGTGGCATATCATCTTGTATTACCTCTATCTTTAGAGGGAGTGCATGATGTATTCTATGTCTCACAGCTAAGGAGGTACGTGACTGACCCAAGCCACGTAGTCGATCATTCTGAGATTGCAGTAGGCCCTAGCTTGAGATATGAAGAGCAGCCAGTTAGGAAACTCGACATCAGTGAGAAGACATTGCGGGGTCAGACGATTAGACTGGTTCGAGTAGCTTGGAAACATCATTCCCCCAACGAATCTACCTGGGAACGAGAGGATATCATACGCCAGCGTTATCCTCATCTGTTCGAAGATGCAGGTATAAACTAAGCATTTATTTTAGTTACTATGCTTTAATTTCCTTTAGTAGTTAATCCTTTGATTGCGAGGATGCAATCCTCTTAAGGGGGTAGATTGTAAACCCCCAGATTTTTCAGGAATTTAAAAATAAATTTTTATAATTTTTCTGGAATTTTCTGTGATTTTTCAGGAATTAAAATAAATGTTTTTCTGAATTAAATAATTTTAAATAATTTTATTAAATATTAAAATATTATGAAAATAATATTTTTGGGTGTAAAATAAAAAATTAGACATAGGATAATTTTTCTGGAATTTATTGGACCCCGAAACTATTTTTAAAGACCTAAAAACTAAGTTATTTATTAAACCAAAATAAATCAACCTGAACCAAATGGTTTATTGAACCAAACCAACCCAGACCGGCCCAATTTCTAAACCCTAATTTAAAACCCTAGCGGGTCGGGTCGGGTATGAAACCCAACCCGGTACCCGCTAACCCGAACCCGACCTATATCCTATCGGATCGGGTCGGATCCGGACCCATACCCGAACCTGACCCGAAACCCAAAATCCCAAATACCTAACCTCTGTAACCCCCGCCCACAGACCGATCGGCTCCGCCGCCCTCCGCCCGAATCTGCCACGTCCGCCCGCATCCCGCTGACTCACCCTCCCACCGGTCGTCCATCGACCTGCCCTCCGCCAGAACGGCCGGCCCTTCTCCTGCCACTCCGGCCTATATAAACCCCACGACCACCATCACCCTCCACCCTCACCGGCCACCCTTCCCTCGTGGTAACCCTCATCCCGGCAACCGCCTTCCTCCTCTGCCACCACAGCCATGGCCACCACTCTTTCCGAACCCGGCCGTCTCCTCCGCCCTCCGCCCGAGGAGCCCAAACCCCTCCAATCAACCCCCGCAGCTGGTTATCCCCCTCCATTCGACCCGAGCCCACCATTCGTGCCTCGCCGGACTCCGCCGCCTACTACCAGCGCCTCCTCCGCCGACCACCAATACCGCCACGACGAGCTCCTTCAGCCGCCTTCAGCTCCGGCGAAGCCTTCCTGCAGCAGCAGAAGCCCTAGCCGCCGTGCCCTAGCCGCCGCTGTGCCGCGTTGCGCCGCCTCGCAGAAACGCATAAATTCAGTCAACTTCGACGCCTTGTTCAGAGAACTATTTCTCTCTCCTCGTTGTCCAATTTTTTGTTTCGTATGCTGTAACGCGTAGACTGCATGACCGTCTCGATACCCGTGCAACTTGTTTGGCGTATCGCGTCCTGTAGCGATTGCAAACTATGACGCAAAATCAAGAAAATAAATACCCTATTTTTTCTCGGAACTGGGTGTGCCCCGCTAAATGGGATGACTTGGTCGTGTACGGACTTTATCGAAAGGTGTGTGCCGTTAATACGGAAGTGTGGGATTTCGCGGAAGTTGATTTGGATGTGCGTGCACACCGAAATCAACGTGTATCCGTCGACAACATCCCGTATCTGCCCTGTTCTGGAACTCATTGTAAATTCGTGTACGCATGTCGTATCGAAACAAAACTTGTGCCATAGGACTCATAGCAATACGCTGGTCCTGTGATCCAAGTTTGGTTAGATTCTGAGAACGTTGACAAAATTGCGTATCGTGGGCCCCTCGGCTCCATTTGACGGGCAATTTTGTGATCGGCTCATCGGAATCCAGTTCTGGACATTCCATTGGGTTCGTATCATCGTTCTGGACTTGTAGACAGTAAGTTTGACAAATTTGGAGAATATTGTCTCTGGCACGTTCTTCGGTGCGAAGCAGGCCACATGTGGACCCCGCTTTGACCAGAAATTGTTATTTTTGCCCCTGTGTCCAAATTGGACTCATGGACAGGCAATTCTAGCTATTTGATGTCTTCTGAATCTGATAGTAACGTTTATTACAACTTTCAGAGGAGTACTTGCAGATTTTGCTGATACCAGAGCAGCTGTTGGTATCCAAACCCCAAGCAAGTGTACCTTGCCAACCTTGCAGTTCTTGTTATATAATATTTCTTGATTTATTTATATATTGTATTTGTTCAACCTAGGACCGTGTGATATTTTACTTAACATCTGAATAATATTCGGGTGTCAACACCGTACGCGGAGTTGTGTAACGTCACCTAGAGATGGTTATCGAAACCCTATACATTCTCATGCTTGCCTCATCAAATATGTCATACCCAGGACACCTGACACTATTCATGAGACAGAATCTTCCTGAGATATTTTTGTTGATTCTGTATAGGTTACAGGATTTGTGACATAGACATTATATTCATAGTTATTATATGACTTGCTGCATTAGTTATGATCTTGCGTGACATGGACATGAGACGTTGTGGACATGAGACATGTGATTATATTGGGTGGGGAGAGACACACAGGCTACAGGATAATTTTATATATGTATTTATTATTATGAGGTCGTAGACTCTACATCAGAGCTAGGCACATTACGTGATATTACTGCTACCCGGCTCCCCGACACAGAGCTTGTAGCGGTCTCAGCCTGAGTACTAGTGATGCTCTCACTTGCATTTCACATAGATGGATACATAGATTATCCTATTATTTTATTTATTGTACTGCATTTATTTTGGCTTGTATTATTTTATACCTTGCTATGTCCCCTGAGGACCTGGACTCCGGATTATGTCCCCAGGTTTAGCAGAGGAATTATATCCCGAGGTATAAGGGGCAGGAGCAAGAGCAGACACTGGAGCTAAACCGATCCCCGAGGACGAGGTGATGGCTGAGGACTTCTCCTGAGTATCTGTTATCCATACTCAGTATTTTCTTTTATTAGACTCTTTTATTTCTGGTCTGTTGAACCAGTGTATCAGACTTATTATCGGGTTGTTCCCCGATTTACTTTATTGAGACTTGATGACAGTATATTTGATTTTGCTGATATTGATCATATTTATCTTCCATGGATGAGATTAGTTTGTGACATGTTTAGAAGACTTATTTTTGTGTTACAGCTTAAGTACACCTTGATGGGTTCATTAAATTGGGTCTGCCTATTAGAGTGTGTTGCTGGCCATTGCCACGTGGCTAGTCCCTCGATATTTTGGGACTGGGGCGTGACACATTCCCCTTGTCTGTTTCAAGTATAATCTTATACTTTTTCTCTATTCTTTTTCAATGGCACCAAAATTGTGAAAGAAGAAAAGGAAAGTTGGAGATGCTTCTTCTTTAAATGTTCAAGAAGAAGTTTCATACTCCTTATTCATTACTTCTTTTCCTGAAGAAGGTGAATTTGATAACCTTATTTTTTATCCCTTGATCAATCCATGGTGTGGTTTAATGACTTCATAGAGAGGACCATATGTCCTGGAAGTCCATTAAATTTTATTGTATTTCCTACATATTTATCTACTTTTAAAACTCTTGGATTAGAAGATCTTGTTACTTCTAGATATCATATATATCTAAATACAATTTGTATGTTTTAATGCAATTTTTTTGTCACACATAATATTGTACAGTCACGAGTTGGTGGGAATGGAATTGAATTTGATGATGAGGATTTAGGCATGATACTTCATATTTCAAATAAAGGTGAAACCCTAGGTGACATCGCCAAATTTTAATTTCCTAAAAATATGACTCTTGACTTGTCCAAGGACTCCATGTATTCACCCAATCTTTGTCCTCCCGACAAACTTAAGCCAAAACACATGAATGATTGGTTCTATAACTTGCATCATATGGTTTTCTCTATCATTCTTGCAAAAAATATTCCAATGATGAACTTATTTATTTGGAGATGTCTGTACTGTATCATCTGCATTTTGGGAGACAACTTAGTCTACCAAAGACCATTATTGCATCCATGGAACGATGTTGCAAGAAACCAAGTAACTTACTATACGTTATGTACTTGCCCATCATCTTTGAGTATTTTATGATCCCCATGGACGATTGTCCCTATCTTGTTGAGCCCGCTTATCTTCACAAGCATCATAGAGTTGAGACTCCTGCTCCTGCTCCTACTCCATCATATCCGGTTGACCCATCTCTTGGTCAGAAGACTGCTCCACCTCCTCCACATGCTCCAGCTATTATATTTGAGACACTTCATACCATGCTCTAGGATTGCTTCAGACTGGAAGACGATCGATATTGCTCTCAAGATTTTTCTACCACTCTACAGTTCCAAGCATTGTCCAACACTCTGAGGGATATGCGCTATAGTAGCGATGCAGAGATCTGATGCTTAGATTTATTTATTATGTTAGTGATGAGACGTTGTTTACTTAGTTGACATTTGCACTAGGTTTACTTTATTACCTTGCATTAAACTATTGCAATTTGTAGTAGTTATTTGGTTATGTACTTTAGTTTGCTCTAGTACTTTGTATCTGAATTTTTTTCAAGTTGCAATGAACTCTTGTTGATGTTTGCTTAAATATTATTTTTTTGCTCCTATTTTACTTTTCTTGTCTACTTTGTAAGAAATTATGCTCCATTTCGATAAAGTGACAATGGGAGAGAAACACTAATACAGTCATATATGCTCTTGTTACGTGGGAGCAATTTTGATGCAATTGCTGAGCTACAAACACAACACATCAATCGACGACCCGTATCAGTCACAGTTTTTGTCAATTATCAACATGAGGAAGATTGTTGACCCATCTGGTCTCACTCAACCTGATTTTGATAATTAACTTAAAACTATGAATCGATACACTGGAAAGTATTCTAATAGAAGATTGTACCTTCAGCAATCATTTCGTGAGAATTACTTACTTCAGTGTTGGTTGAGTTCTATTTTTCAGTTATTATGTATTTTATTTTTCTTGAGTCTAGGACTTATGTGAGTCGGATCGCACTTTTGCACTAGTTGAATCATAATCCAAAGTCCACTCAAAATAAGCCTACATAAACCTAAACCAAATCTGAACTCGTACTAAAGCAAATAACCTACTCGAACACCAACCAAAATGAGCCAAATTTTGACTATGACTATTTTGGAATTTGGTCAACCGAGCTCGGTCTGAGTTCGCCCCAAACTTTTTTCGAAATCGATCACCCAAAATTGATTCCTGAATCAGAGTGCTAGACCTATTCTCATGGTTCCAACGTTTAAATTTTTGAACATTAGGATACCAAGTTCTGCCCAAACTCTGCCCCAGAAAAACCTATAAATAGAGAAGAGTTTTTTATTTATATTCACTCTTTATCTTCTCTATTCTTTAAAGGGATATTAACCTTATCCATCTCCAAGATAACTCATATTCTTCTAAGTGCCAGTGCAGTTTCGATTAAAAGTGTTTGAGTTGTACAAGCTTGGTTATCCAAAGCTACTTCTTAAAAGTCTGAAGTCTTTGAGCTCTTCGGATCAAAGCATGTATCTGTAAGAAGTTGCAAGCTCTTCGGATCAAATCTTTTGTTTTCACTATTAGTGGATTTAATACTGAGCAAGAGTTCTCGGGACTGGACTAGTTCTCCACGAGAAAAACTAGTATAAATCTTGGTGTTTGCGTTTTCTCTTCTATACTCATTTACTATTCATATATATTAATGTATTATTTGCTAGTTGGTAACTGTCTTTACTTAGTCTTTAATTTTAATTGGCTATATATTTTGCTACACTCTATTCATCTCCCCTCTAGAATTGCCTAACGTTCCTTCAAATAAGTCTAGAACCACCCTAACTTAACTTGGTCCTTTCCTTACTAGTTAGATGTAAATTTGATTAGACATATAGTTTACTTGTATAGCAAGATAGAGTCATTTGTGTCACGCCCCAATCTCCCGCAAGCTCAATAGTCCCCGCTGAACGTGAAATCACCACGTTACAGCTCTCCCGCGGGACAATCGTTCTAATCGGGACGTGATGCCGTACGAGCCTGGAGTTACGCTAGTACAAGGCGATGTTGTCAAACACCAAATGTTATCATTGAATCAACCAAGTTGCAGCGAAAGTCAAGTATTGTGTACCAAGCACACATCAGAGTAATACGCAGTGAAGCTCACGATAGGGTCCAAATAAAATGCCCCGAGGCAATGCCACAAAGGTGATGCCACGAAGACGATGAAATGCTCTTGCTCTTTCTCTAGCCCACAAAGGTACTTACAGTTCATACATCTTGTCCCGTATATCCAAGCAGCGCCACTACGCCTGCGTACCTGAAATATTGCCCACAAACGTGGGTCAGTACACAACCGTACTGGTGAGCGGGGTAACCCACTCGCCTAAACCGACATTAAGTAAAATAGTGAATGCACACAGTTATATGGTGATATTTCTAGTTTGAATCCTAGATTCATTTCATGGCATATGGATGACATGTTAAGGAAAGCTGTAAAGCAGTTTAAGCATGCAAGCATTCAACTCAAACTAATCGACAAGCATTATATATAACCGACCCGTGATACTCTTCACCATTAGCACTCTTGGTATTAACGTCATTCACCATTAGCATTACTGTTATTAACGTCATTCTTGACAAATCCTTGATATAGAATCATTAGCACTCTTGGTATTTGTCACGACCCGCACCCGGTTTAGGGGCACGAGAGCGTGGGTACGTCCAGCCTACGCCGCAGCATCGGCGGTAGAACGCTGTCTAGGTCAAGTACTATCTAACAATCTTACGCTAGTATCCAACTCCATAAGGAGATTCGGATAATACTATAAAAATATTCACAACATACTCAATCACAACTACAGCACGATAGGAATTTGAAGAAATAAAAGAATACAACACTAGTCTAAAGACAACATAATCATACCTGCAATCATTAACTTCCAATCCCCAAGTGTGTCGGAACCAGTCTACTAAGGTCACAGTCTGGAAAAATATTTTCCAGTCAGGAAGGAGCAAAGTACATCTCTAAATAGCAGTTCTATATAAATGACATAAACTATGTAGCAATTCTAGATGGAAACATACCAGATGCATGTATAGGTACGAGAAATGTACAAGAAAAGAAATATACTGGAAATACTGTAAGTAAATGCAGGAAGAAAAACAATATGTCAATGAGCAAGAACCTATGACTAAGTGTGTTGAGTACTAGCTTTAACATGTGATCGGCTTGGGAACTTGATCAGGCTGGTTACATGTGATTAGCTATGATTCATGGAAGATCAGGCTAACCGTTGGTTAGCTATGATGCATGGAGAGGTCAGGCTAATCACACGTAACAGCTATGAGGCATGGAGATGGTCAGGCCGCACCCGACGTGAGATGTGGGGTGAGCTATGATGCATGGATAGTTGGGTATGATCACATATCTACACTAAAATACTCTCCAAACCCCCGACTGGTATAGTAGATCCAATCATGGTACGCTATGGCACAGGATTCCCTAGGAAGGTAGCAAATCTCCCCGGGAATCAGTGTCTGTACATGCACAAGATATCAAGGAAACAAGTCTTGTACAAGCTACACCATGAATAAGGAATAACATCTCATGACGAGATCCGTGTATACCAATCCGTGTAACCAATGTGTCAAGAACATGGATATTTACACTAGATACAGTAAACATAGGAGATATCATAAATTAGAAACTAATCAGAGAATGTACTCGCCTTGGGTCCTTAGCTGGTAATTATTGATGTCCTGTTCCGGAGTACCGTCTGGAGGAACCAACAGTCCTAAAAATATTTCAAATACAACATTGGCATCAGATGCTACACTAACACATCTCAATTACATGAGCTCAGGGCTCTGCCAGGTATGGCACTAGTCAACTAGGGTCATCTAGTAGGGATACGTATATAAATACACATATTATTAATTATCATTAATACTTACAATATATATACATGCACCAATTTAAATGTATTTACAATATATATATATATATATATCTTTTAAATACATATTTGATTTATACTGGTTGAACATTATATATATATATACACATACATATGCTAAAATACTTTTTAAAATATATATATGTATATTGTCAATGTTATTATTAAAATATATACTAATACTAGTACATCACATTAAATACATATACAATACATTAATTGTATGTACAATATATATATATATATACATTTATACTAATTATACATATTTGAAAATATATTAAGTATATATATATATACAATATATACATATACTCAACATTATATATTTTTATACCAAAATAATACGTATACTATTACATTTTATATACCAAAATATGCATATATATCATATATGTGCAGAAGTACAATTTAGAATATACCTATACATATTTTAAATACATATATATACCAATATGAAAATATAAATCTACATATATATATTTATGCCAAAATACGTATACATATATATATACAAATTTTCATAATCAAAAACCCATATATATAATACATAATTAAATTTGCACATACTAAATAACTAATTTCATACATTAAAACAATAAAACTAATTATGTTGTATTTACTAAACTAGTTACATGAATTTACTAAGCTAATTATATGAATTTACTAAACTAATACATATTAATATAACCAAATTATATAAAATAACCAAATTACATATTAATATAAACTAATTATATTAATATAACCAAATTACATAAACCAATTACATTAGTTAAACTAATTATATAAAATAACTAATTATATATACTTAACTAATTTTATAATTTAATTAAACTAATTGATTACTAATTAACCACTGATTAATAATTAACTAAACTAATTTAATTAATTAATTAACTAACTACTCATATTTAACTAAACTAATTAAATGTATAACTAATTAACTAATACAAATTAACTATTATAATTAAACTAATTAACTAATCTCATTTAATTAATTAATACACTATACCTACTCTTTATTACAGAACAGAAGAAAGGGGGAGAAGAGAACTCACATTCGTCGACGGAGGGGCAAATCCGCCGGGGTCGGCGCGGGTCAGGCGTCGGCAAGGTCGACGTTCGACTCGGGGCGGCGGATCTGTTCGGCGGCGGTGTTCGAGGAACCGGCAGTCAGCGGTGGCGTCGGCTCCAGCGGTGGCGTGGGACTCGAGAGCGGCGGGTCTGTTCCAGCGGCGGCGCTCGGCTTCCGCGGCGGTGCTCGACTCAGCGGCCAACGACGGCGGCAGGTACTCGATCTCGGCGGAGGGGATCCGCGGCGGCGTCTGGTCGGCTCGAGGCGGTGCTCTGCCCGAGGGGCGGGCGCTCTGTCCGAGGAGGCGGGTCTCCGAGGCGACGGCGGTGACTGGTCCCAGCGGCGGTGGCGTGGGACTCGGTGGCTAGATCTAGGGTTAGGGTTCTGTGTGTCAGGGGGTCGTGTCCGGGTCTGCCGGACACGGGGATGGTGTTGTGTACGTGTCCGGGTTGGACACGAGGGTGGTGCTCTGTGGAGGACGTGTCCGGGGCAGGACACAGAAATCTGATGTACTGTGGGCGTGGGGGTTGTGTCCGGGTGTGTCGGATACGGAAATCTGTTTATAAAATTGTAACCGGACACAAGAAATAAATGGATACGGTGGGACACCCGGGGTCGGACCCGAGGCCATCACGGCTGACACGGTGATGCTGGACACACGGACACGAGCACACAAAAATGGTGGTGGCTTTGGCTTGTGGGAATTTGTGAAGGCTAGCTAGGGTTTCTAGGGAGATGTGAGAATGAGAACTTAAATAGGGAGAGATGGTGTGGGATAAAGGGTTGCGGGTTGGCCCAATAATGAATGGCCCAGAATTAATTATAAAAAGGGGCTTCTCATGTGGGAAAAATGAGGGTGTGCTGGCTAGTTAATAGGAACGGCAACTTGAAAAAATAAAAATAAAAATAAAGATTATAATTTCAGAAAATGTTTTTAGGAAAGCTAGCTAATTTCCAATTAGCTACTAATTAATACATTTTGCAAAGTCCTAGAAAGCATGACATTTATTTATTTACTATCCCAATAAATAAAAATTTATTTTATTTTATGAACTAGTCCTTTAAATAACTATTTAGTTAAAACAATAATTTTATGATTCAAGCCAATAAATATTTGAAACTAGAAATATATATTATTATTTATTTATTTATTTTGTAATACATCGTCATTTAGGAAAAAATGATTTTTATAAAGATTTTTAAATTACCTTCTAAAATCAAACATCGTTCAAAATCAATTAAAAATTTTCAAGGAGAAATATTTTATAAAACTTGATATTTTTAAAATAAATTAAAATCTAATTATTTTGGAAATTGGAAATCGGAGGTTACAAGTCTATCCACCTTAGAAAAATTTCGTCCTCGAAATTTTAGGGATGACTAGGATAGAAAAATTTGTTGTTCATAATGATGAATATTTTCCAAACAGAAGGAAACATGAAGAAAAAGAAAATATGGTTTAAGACAGGAATAGCTTGAAGGAATCATGGCTCGGCCTTGAATCCTCTAGAAAGTTTAGGTTTTGGGAAGTAGACACGATCACAAAAACAGATAATTGGAATAATGCACGTTACCTTTTCAAAGTAACTAAACCAAGGAAGACCCAGTATAATGAATGATATAGACATGAAAGTTATAGCTAATTCGAAAGATACGGTCGACAATTTGATTTAAGAAACTTAAATACATCATTCAGAATGTAATCAAGAGACATCTAATCGCCTTTCTTAATTTCTAGGAAAAAGAAAGAAAAGAGTAGTCTTTACTACCATCTGAAAATAATCCTTCCTTTTTATCCTCGTTCATTTTACTTTTCTCAATCTTGTGATTCATCATTAACTAATATCTATAAAAGTTTCAAATTCCACAACTTTATTAGATTAGGTCTTAGAATTTCTGAATCAAAATTTATTACATGTCCAAAATCCTTATCATCAAATTCGAGTTTGTTTATCTTAACATCAACTATACCTCGATTATTTTCTTCGATTTCAAATGTTACTGTCATGGTCAAGAGTTTAATTTAAATCACAACCTCAATATACCATGATCTTACCTTACGACCTTCAATTATATGATTCCATAATCAATTATATTATAATCTTCTTTACCATGAGCTTCATTTCATTCCATATTTCTTTATCCGAATGTATAATGTTTCCGGGTTTTGAACTAATAAATTTTTTTTTTCCATCCTCTGAATTTATTATCCCAATGTAAAAATTTTACTACTCAAATCCTCAATATTTTAATTGAATTCCAGTCGTATCATAATCTCCTCAAATTTTGAGTAAATAACTAAATACAAGATTTACTATCCAATCCTTTTAATTGAAATCCAATCGATGCATATTTATAAAACTTAAAAATCTGCATCCCAAAATTTAACTTTAAACACTCATCAATCATCTAACTCAAATTCAATTGATGCTTATTCCAATCTAACTCCTCATCCCAAGAATTTAATTTGACACTATTCCATTTACGATTTTATTTCCTGCTTTTCTTTTTCCTCAAATACTCAACGATGCGATGCTTCCAGTATCTTCAATGCAACATTCATACTACATAAAATTTCTATCTTGCAATCAAATAGATAAAATGATAATCTCTCAAAATTTTCAAATTTTTAATAATCAATTCAATCATATCAAGACCTCCTTAAAATTAATAAATTCTCAAATTTTTGGCTCGGTGAATTTCTTAATTCTCCCTTTAAGTAAATGTTTGCTCTCGAATTTCAATCATACCTCGATTTTTATAAAATCATTGATCCATCAACTCCGTTATAACAACCCCTAAATTCTTTGTTTAATTTAATGCTCACCCACAAATTTAATCCTCTTGTCTCTTTTTGTCAGTCATAACCTCGTCATAGATCTTTGCTATGGTCAAAACCCAATGATCATGGTTTAAGAAAACTCTACCTACAGCCATGCAATTTAAGAAAATATAGGTCATGTGTCTTTTGTCATGGTATTTCAGTCTCTGTTAGGGTGCACTACTGGCTAAGTTCTAACAAGAAAATCACGAATATAAACCACGTTACTAGGGAATCAATCAATCAAAAGACGAAAAAGAACATTAGGAAAGAAAAGAAAGAACCTGCTAACATATTACTTGCGGTATCTGCTATCAACCACTTAACTCTAGCACATTCACTAACTAATTCCTATTCATGTACACTGGCACCCATATCAACTAATCATATATTCATATTCATATTCATATTTCTCATCTACCATAGAGTTAATCCTCAAAAATAATCATCGAGGTTTAACTTCTCGATCAACTTAAAAATAGATTGCATACACTTCCTCGAAGTCAGATACTCAACATCGAAATAAAATTTTAATCACTTCTAAAATCTTCGTAGCCTTAACTATGTTTATTGAATCAATTTTAAATCCTCAATATTTTAACAACATAAAATCTCAACTCCTTAAAATTCTCAAAATCTCATTTCATTTCCATTCTTGAAACGATAAAATTAAATCCACAAGTACACATTTATAATTGTTCACGGTCTCTAATGCTCAAGGTGCACACTAATACACCAATCTAATTATCATCACTTGAAGTGCTTCTAAAAATGTGTCACTCTCGACTAACCCTCGAAATAGAACCATTAGCACTCTTGGTATTACATCACTAGCTGCATTAATGGATTATCTCATCAAGCTCATTAGAACTCATGATCACCGGTATCCTCTATAACACTCATGTTTCTTTACTCTCATGGGTATGTGTATGGTTCCTCATCTCGATGGTTGTATATGTATTTCCTTTGATCCTTTAAAGCCTATTAAACTAATCCGTGATACGCTTCACAACTTCCATTACTAATCCTGATATTTCTCTACTTATGACATCTCATTAAACCCTTTATACATATACATCTCTTTACCTTTAACATTTCCGATATCAATCACCAGATTGAACATCATGCTCCATAAATTTTTTTTTTTTTTTAACACAATTTTTGGATACTTAATCGTTTACATAGATCACTCAATTACATCATCATGATTATCCAGGACGGGTAATTGGCTCTGATACTAACTCTGAGAACTATCACTGATACTCTATACTCTCCTTAACTCTCAGTCTCTAATGACACTACTCCTAGAATCATTGGTACAAGGTACTATGCTGAGGGCTAACTCTAGATTAAAGCCTACTGCTCACATGCCCAACTAAGAAACACTTACAAATCACTAGCAACACAGTCAATACTAATACAAGACACAAACAAAATTACAAGCCACTAATTATCATGCTTAACAAGAAATCCTCAAGGAATAGGAGCTCAAAGACTGAATTAAGGACAGAAGGTATCTTTACTGCTAGTAAAGAAAGAAGCGGTGGAACAAAGTCCTGGAATAACAGAAATAGATAAGTCTTGAGATGATACTTTAAGAACCAATTTAAGATACGACCTGATAATCATACACGTCTGTCTAAAATTATGACACTCAGAATTCTCGCCACGCCAGTAAGCATAGATGCGATAAACGACAGGTTCTGTAACTAAGGTATGCAACCCTATAATCATGTCATCTAGAATCCTCGCCACGCCAACCGGTATGGCTGCGAGAGACCCTAAGTTTCATAACTACAGTATGTACATCCAAGTCAGGTTCCTACGTTCTCGTCACGACAGCTAATATGGCTGCAATAAACTCTAGGTTCCATAATCAAAGTAGACGTTTTACCTTCCTCACTGTCCTCATCAATATATGTCATCAGATGATACCGTAAATTTTAGTCCGTAAAATTCATCTCAATTTGAAATCAACTCAACAACGATACCAGGAATTAAAGTTAACAACTCGTCAACAAGAATCAAACTCAACAATGATACCAAGAATTTAATTTAATAACTGCTCAACAAGAATCAAGTTCAGTGACAACAAACGAGAGCGGACGGAAACAAGGAAAAGATTTAAATTGGAAATTATAATAAGATTCTCAAGGGGTCGTCCCAGGAATCTCTCAAGAATTTGTGATTGAGTATCCTCTCTCATCCTAGTATCCTATGTCATGTATCCTATTGCAGGCACGCAGTAGTATAACAAGGATGCCACACTACTACGACATCGCACAACTCGCGAAGTCTGACCTGTATGGGCCACCACTAAAAACGTGTCACGACCCGCACCCGGTTTAGGGGCACGAGAGCGTGGGTACGTCCAGCCTACGCCGCAGCATCGGCGGTAGAACGATGTCTAGGTCAAGTACTATCTAACAATCTCACGCTAGTATCCAACTCCATAAGGAGATTCGGATAATACTATAAAAATATTCACAACATACTCAATCACAACTACAGCACGATAGGAATTTGAAGAAATAAAAGAATACAACACTAGTCTAAAGACAACATAATCATACCTGCAATCATTAACTTCCAATCCCCAAGTGTGTCGGAACCAGTCTACTAAGGTCACAGTCTGGAAAAATATTTTCCAGTCAGGAAGGAGCAAAGTACATCTCTAAATAGCAGTTCTATATAAATAACATAAACTATGTAGCAGTTCTAGATGGAAACATACCAGATGCATGTATAGGTACGAGAAATGTACAAGAAAAGAAATATACTGGAAATACTGTAAGTAAATGCAGGAAGAAAAACAATATGTCAATGAGCAAGAACCTATGACTAAGTGTGTTGAGTACTAGCTTTAACATGTGATCGGCTTGGGAACTTGATCAGGCTGGTTACATGTGATTAGCTATGATTCATGGAAGGTCAGGCTAACCGTTGGTTAGCTATGATGCATGGAGAGGTCAGGCTAATCACACGTAACAGCTATGAGGCATGGAGATGGTCAGGCCGCACCCGACGTGAGATGTGGGGTGAGCTATGATGCATGGATAGTTGGGTATGATCACATATCTACACTAAAATACTCTCCAAACCCCCGACTGGTATAGTAGATCCAATCATGGTACGCTATGGCACAGGATTCCCTAGGAAGGTAGCAAATCTCCCCGGGAATCAGTGTCTGTACATGCACAAGATATCAAGGAAACAAGTCTTGTACAAGCTACACCATGAATAAGGAATAACATCTCATGACGAGATCCGTGTATACCAATCCGTGTAACCAATGTGTCAAGAACATGGATATTTACACTAGATACAGTAAACATAGGAGATATCATAAATTAGAAACTAATCAGAGAATGTACTCGCCTTGGGTCCTTAGCTGGTAATTATTGATGTCCTGTTCCGGAGTACCGTCTGGAGGAACCAACAGTCCTAAAAATATTTCAAATACAACATTGGCATCAGATGCTACACTAACACATCTCAATTACATGAGCTCAGGGCTCTGCCAGGTATGGCACTAGTCAACTAGGGTCATCTAGTAGGGATACGTATATAAATACACATATTATTAATTATCATTAATACTTACAATATATATACATGCACCAATTTAAATGTATTTACAATATATATATATATATATATCTTTTAAATACATATTTGATTTATACTGGTTGAACATTATATATATATATACTCATACATATGCTAAAATACTTTTTAAAATATATATATGTATATTGTCAATGTTATTATTAAAATATATACTAATACTCGTACATCACATTAAATACATATACAATACATTAATTGTATGTACAATATATATATATATATACATTTATACTAATTATACATATTTGAAAATATATTAAGTATATATATATATACAATATATACATATACTCAACATTATATATTTTTATACCAAAATAATACGTATACTATTACATTTTATATACCAAAATATGCATATATATCATATATGTGCAGAAGTACAATTTAGAATATACCTATACATATTTTAAATACATATATATACCAATATGAAAATATAAATCTACATATATATATTTATGCCAAAATACGTATACATATATATATACAAATTTTCATAATCAAAAACCCATATATATAATACATAATTAAATTTGCACATACTAAATAACTAATTTCATACATTAAAACAATAAAACTAATTATGTTGTATTTACTAAACTAGTTACATGAATTTACTAAGCTAATTATATGAATTTACTAAACTAATACATATTAATATAACCAAATTATATAAAATAACCAAATTACATATTAATATAAACTAATTATATTAATATAACCAAATTACATAAACCAATTACATTAGTTAAACTAATTATATAAAATAACTAATTATATATACTTAACTAATTTTATAATTTAATTAAACTAATTGATTACTAATTAACCACTGATTAATAATTAACTAAACTAATTTAATTAATTAATTAACTAACTACTCATATTTAACTAAACTAATTAAATGTATAACTAATTAACTAATACAAATTAACTATTATAATTAAACTAATTAACTAATCTCATTTAATTAATTAATACACTATACCTACTCTTTATTACAGAACAGAAGAAAGGGGGAGAAGAGAACTCACATTCGTCGACGGAGGGGCAAATCCGCCGGGGTCGGCGCGGGTCAGGCGTCGGCGAGGTCGACGTTCGACTCGGGGCGGCGGATCTGTTCGGCGGCGGTGTTCGAGGAACCGGCAGTCAGCGGTGGCGTCGGCTCCAGCGGTGGCGTGGGACTCGAGAGCGGCGGGTCTGTTCCAGCGGCGGCGCTCGGCTTCCGCGGCGGTGCTCGACTCAGCGGCCAACGACGGCGGCAGGTACTCGATCTCGGCGGAGGGGATCCGCGGCGGCGTCTGGTCGGCTCGAGGCGGTGCTCTGCCCGAGGGGCGGGCGCTCTGTCCGAGGAGGCGGGTCTCCGAGGCGACGGCGGTGACTGGTCCCAGCGGCGGTGGCGTGGGACTCGGTGGCTAGATCTAGGGTTAGGGTTCTGTGTGTCAGGGGGTCGTGTCCGGGTCTGCCGGACACGGGGATGGTGTTGTGTACGTGTCCGGGTTGGACACGAGGGTGGTGCTCTGTGGAGGACTTCTCCGGGGCAGGACACAGAAATCTGATGTACTGTGGGCGTGGGGGTTGTGTCCGGGTGTGTCGGATACGGAAATCTGTTTATAAAATTGTAACCGGACACAAGAAATAAATGGATACGGTGGGACACCCGGGGTCGAACCCGAGGCCATCACGGCTGACACGGTGATGCTGGACACACGGACACGAGCACACAAAAATGGTGGTGGCTTTGGCTTGTGGGAATTTGTGAAGGCTAGCTAGGGTTTCTAGGGAGATGTGAGAATGAGAACTTAAATAGGGAGAGATGGTGTGGGATAAAGGGTTGCGGGTTGGCCCAATAATGAATGGCCCAGAATTAATTATAAAAAGGGGCTTCTCATGTGGGAAAAATGAGGGTGTGCTGGCTAGTTAATAGGAACGGCAACTTGAAAAAATAAAAATAAAAATAAAGATTATAATTTCAGAAAATGTTTTTAGGAAAGCTAGCTAATTTCCAATTAGCTACTAATTAATACATTTTGCAAAGTCCTAGAAAGCATGACATTTATTTATTTACTATCCCAATAAATAAAAATTTATTTTATTTTATGAACTAGTCCTTTAAATAACTATTTAGTTAAAACAATAATTTTATGATTCAAGCCAATAAATATTTGAAAATAGAAATATATATTATTATTTATTTATTTATTTTGTAATACATCGTCATTTAGGAAAAAATGATTTTTATAAAGATTTTTAAATTACCTTCTAAAATCAAACATCGTTCAAAATCAATTAAAAATTTTCAAGGAGAAATATTTTATAAAACTTGATATTTTTAAAATAAATTAAAATCTAATTATTTTGGAAATTGGAAATCGGAGGTTACAGTATTATATCACTAGCTTCATTAATGGATCATTCATCAAGCTCCTTATAACTCATGATTACATGTATCTACTATAACACTCATGTTTCTTTACTCTCATGGGCGTGTATATGGTTCTTCATCTCGATGGTAGTATAGATATTTCCCTTTTACCTTTCATAGTCTGTTACACCAACCTGTGATACTCTTCACCATCTTCATTACCGATTCCGATATTTCTCTACTCATGACACCTCATTATAACTCCTCATGTATATAAATTTCTTTACCTTTAACACACCCGATATCAATCATCAAATTGAACGTTATGCTCTATTAATCCTTAATACTATTCCTTGATACCTAATTGTTTACATAGATCACTCAAGTGCATAATCATGATTATCCAGGGCGGGTATGTTAGCTCTGATACTAACTCTTGAACTATCACTGATACTCTATTCTCTCCTTCTACTCACAGTCTCTAATGACACTTATCCTAGAACCATTGGTACAAGGTACTATGCTAAGGGCTAACTCTAGATTGAAGCCTACTGCTCACATGTCCAACTAAGAAACACTTACAACTCACAAGTCATATTCAGTCAACTAATACAAGTCACAACCAAAATTGCAAGTCACTAATTATCACACTAAGAAGAATCCTTAAAGAAATAAGGCTCAAAAGAACTGGGTTAAGGACTGAAGGTATCTTTACTGCTAGTAAAGAAAAGAAGCGATGGAACAAAGTCCTGGAATAACATAAATAGATAAGTCTTAAGATGATACTTTAAGAACCAATTTAAGATACAACCTGATAATCATACACGTCTGTCTGAAATCATGACACTCAGAATCCTCGCTACGCCAGTAAGCATAGATGCGATAAACGATAGGTTTCGTAACTAAGGTATGCAACTCTATAATCATGTCGTCTAGAATCTTCGCCACGCCAACCGGTATGGCTGCGAGAGACTCTAAGTTTCATAACTATAGTATGTACATCCAAGTCAGGTTCCTACGTTCTCGTCACCACAGCTAATATGGCTGCGATAAACTCTAGGGTCCATAACCAAAGTAGACGTTTTACCTTTCTCACTGTCCTCATCAACATATGTCATCAGATGATACCGTAAATTTTAGCCCGTAAAATTCATCTCGATATGAAATCAATTCAACAACGATACCAAGAATTAAATTTAACAACTGGTCAACAAGAATCAAACTCAACAATGATACCAAGATTTTAATTTAATAACTGATCAATAAGGATCAAGTTTAATAACAACAAGCGAGAGCAGACGGGAACAAGGGGGAAGGATTTAAATTGGAATTTATAATGAGATTCTCAAGGGTCGTCCCAGGAATCTCTCAAATAATTTGTGATTGAGTATCCTCTCTTATCCTAGTATCCTATGTCCTATATTCTATAGCAGGTACGCAGTAGTACAACTATGACGTCGCACAACTAGCGAAGTCTGACCTGCATGGGCCACCACTAAAAATGTGTCATGACCCGCACCCGGTTTAGGGGCACGAGGGCGTGGGTACGTCCAGCCTACGCTGCAGCATCGGCGGTAGAACGCTGTCTAGGTCATGTAACTATTTAATCAAACTCACGTGAATACCCAACTCCATAAGGAGACGTGGATATCATAAAATAATGCTAGAAATACTCAATCACATAAACTAAAGCACGATGAGATATCAAGGCAAGCAAAAAATACAAGACAAGTCTAACGACAAAATAATCATACCTGAAATCATTAACTTCCAATCCTCAAGTGTGTCAGAAACCAGTCTACTAAGGTCACAGTCTGGAAAAATATTTTCCAGTCAGGAAGGAGCAAAGTACATCTCTAAATAGCAGTTCTATATTAATGATATAAACTATGTAGCAGTTCTAGATGAAAATATATGAGAAGCATGTATAGGTACGAGAAATAAAAGAAATACTGGAAATACTGTAAGTAAATGTAGGAGAAGAAAACAATATGTCAACGAGCAAGAAACCTATGAATAAGTGTGTGAGTACTAGCTTAAACATGTGATCGACTTGGGAACTTGATCAGGCTGGTTACATGTGATTAGCTATAATTCATGTAAGGTCAGGCTAACCTTTGGTTAGCTATGATGCATGTAGAGGTCAGGCTAACCGTTGGTTAGCTATGATACATGTAGAGGTCAGGCTAATCACACGTAACAGCTATGAAGCATGTAAATGGTCAGGCTGCACCCGACGTGAGATGTGGGGTGAGCTATGATGCATGTAGAGTTGGGTATGATCACATATCTATACTAAAATACTCCCCTTCCCCGACTGGTATAGTAGATCCAATCATGGTACGCTATGGCACGGGATTCCCTAGGGAGGTAGCAAGTCTCCCCGAAAATCAGTGTCTGTACATGCACAAGATAACAAGGAAACAAGTCTTGTACAAGCTACACCATGAATAAGGAATAACATCTCATGACGAGATCCGTGTATACCAATCCGTGTAACCAACGTGTCAAGAGCATGTATATCTACACTAGATACAGTGAACATAGGAGATATCATAAATTAGAAACTAATCAGAGAATGTACTCGCCTCGGGTCCTTAGTTGTCAATACCAATGTCCTGTCCCAGAGTATCGTCTGGAGAATCCGACAGTCCTATAAACATATAATATATCACTTGTATCAGATGCTACACTAACATAAAATAGAAATACCCTGGCCTTAGGGCTATACCAGGCATGGCTCTAGTCAATTAGGGTCATCTAGTAGGGATACGTATATAATACACATTTACACTTAAAGTATATACCAATAAAAATATACATAATATATGTATAAGTGTCTATTAGTAATTGTACAAAATACGTATATGTGTATATACACTAATAGATGTATATAAATATATATTTTTATACCAAAATACATATTTGTATATATATATCAATCAAATATTTATATATATATATATATAACTAATCAAGAATGTATATAATGCCACCCTCCTCAAGGTGATCCCAAATGAGGTAGCAGTTCGTTCCAATGGGTCCAGAGCGGTCCAAATAGCTAGAAACTACATAAAGAAGTTCAAGATCGGAGTTCGGCACGAAAATCGAGATAAGGATACCGAGTCCTCAATACATAGAGAAAATATGCGGGGGTTAACAAGTTTAGCTAAAAAAAGAGAAAGGGTCGTTTGTTTGTTATTAAGGTAACACCTTAATTTAATGAAAATCATTTTAAAATTATTTTGAACAATAATTACAAATAAAAGTTTATTTATAGAAATCTAGAATTTATGTAAAAGCCATCATATATTTTTATATATGGTAAAAATCGGTCACCAGTCCAAATAATAATTTTGAACTAATTTTTTTTATTATTGAAACTATATTTTTAACTAATAATATAACCCCAAAAATTATTATATATATTTTTTTTACATAATCAAAACCCTTATAATTTTTTCGCAATTACTAATTACATAAAACTACTAATTGCATATTAATATAACCAAGTCCTTATATATAATACATAACTAATTCCATACACATAATAAATAACTAAATTTACACATAATAATTAACTAAATTCATACATTATAAACAATAAAACTAATTATTTTTTAATTACTAAACTAATTACATGAAATTACTAAATTAAATATA
The DNA here is from genome assembly GCA_036927795.1 of Iris macrosiphon. Classification (NCBI taxonomy): domain Eukaryota; kingdom Viridiplantae; phylum Streptophyta; class Magnoliopsida; order Asparagales; family Iridaceae; genus Iris; species Iris macrosiphon. The sequence goes on from JAYESA010000009.1 coordinate 157,773,935, forward strand.
TTTAATTACTAAACAAATTACATTAATTACTAAACTAATTACAAATTAACTAATTATATAAAAACTAAACTAATTATTATTAACTAAACTAATTATACAAAACCGTAACTAACTCTACTTAACTTCACAGAACAAAAAAAGAGGGAAGAGAAAAGAGGGGCTCACGTTTGGGGAAGGGTTTCCTGGCGTCGACGCGGGGGTCTCGCCGGGGTCGGGCCGGCAGGGCGTCGGCGGATCTGTTCGGGTCGGTGGTCGACGCTCGAGAGAGGCGGGTGTTCTCGGTTCCAGGCGGCGGGTGCTCGGTTCCAGGCGGCGGCGGCTGTCGAACTCGGCGGTGGTCGACGGATCCGAGGCGGCGGCGGATCTGCTCGACGGATCTGAGAAGGTCCGAGGCGCCGGCGGCAGTGGCAACTCGAGGGCGGCGGCGGATCTGCTCGTCTCGTCGGCCACAGGTGCTCGACGCCGAGGAGGAGTCTCAGTCGTCGACGGCAGCGGGATCGTTAGGGTTTGGATTTGCTGTGTCGGGGTGGATCGTGTCCGAGGCTGGACACGATGGTGGGTGTACTGTGGTCGTGTCCAGGTGTTGGATACGGGGTTTGAATGTACTGTGGTGTGGGTGGATGTGTCCGGGTGTGTCGGACACAAAAATCTGGTTGTAATGTTATAAATCTGGACACAGGAAATGAATGGATACGGTGGGACACCCGGGGTCGGATCCGAGGCCAACACGGCTGACACGGTAATGTTGGACACACGGACACGAGCACACAAAATGGTGGTGGCTTGTTGGCTTGTGGGGATTTGTGAGGGCTAGCTAGGGTTTCTTGGGAATGGTGATGAGAGACTTAAATAGGGAGAGAAGGTGTGGGATAAAGGGTGAGGATTGGCCCAAATAATGAATGGCCCAGATTATACATGAATAAGTTCATGTGGGAATGAGGGTGTGTGGGCTAGTTAATGGGGAAAAGGTAAACTTGTAAAATTTTAAAAAGAAAAGATTATAATTTCAGAAAATATTTTAGGAAAGCTAACTGATTCCCAATTAGCTACTAATTAATCCATTTTGCAAAATCTTAGAAAGTATGAAATTTATTTATTTACTATCCCAATAAATATAAATTTTATTATATTTTATCAACTAGTCCTTCAAATAAATTTTTTTTTTTTAAACAATAATTTTATGATTCAAGCCAATAAATATTCGAAGCTAGAGTATCATATTTACATCATTATTTATCTATTTATTTTATAAAAAAGCAACATTTAGGAAAAATGATTTTTATAAAAGATTTTAAATCACCTTCTAAAATCAAACATTGTTCAAAATCAAATACAAGAATTCAAGGAGAAAATATTTTTAAAAAACTTGGTATTTAAAATAAATAAAAATCTAATTATTTCGGAAATTGGAAATCGGAGGTTACATACATCTCCTGGAAGAGCCTGGAAAACTCTTCCCAAGTGACTCGATCTGGTCCGAGTCGTGCCTCCTCAGACAACCACCAGTGGTGCGCGTTGCCTGTCAACTGCATTCGGACGGCAGTCATCCAGCGTTCCCGGGGAAGCTCGGCTGCTTCAAGTTGATGTCTTATGTTGGTGAGCCACTCATGAACTTCTGTGGGCTCCTCTTTTCCAGAAAAGGTGCGGCGCTTCAGTTGGCGGAAGTCAGTGATAGAGCCTGTAGATGGCCGTCGAGCTGGTAGGTTGGCCTGCTCTAGTACAGTTACGATGTTGTCCCTCCAAAAATTAGATTTGCGACGCTGAGCCTCGTGTTGGACTTGCTGCTGAGCTTGCATCATGGCGTAGATCATTTGAAATATTTGCTGCCCGTTGAGCGGCTGTCCTGGTGGGAACACGGGCGTTGGTGGAATGAACTACGGCGGAGGTGGAATATCATCGCGTCGGAATCGGGAGGTAGGTTGACCTGCCTGCTGGCTCTGTTGAGTTATGGGAATTCCTCCGACTGGTGTCACTTCGTCGTCGTAGGTGACACCTGTAGCTTGTGGGGTTCCGACGGGAGTCTCATTGCATTCTTGTGGGTCCATTTCTCTGTATCCAAAATAACCGATAAGAGTCGCACAGGAATCAAGGCAAGATGCAAGTCAAAATTTGTTCGAATACGATACAGATATCAAAAACGATTCAAGCAAGTGGATGAGATCCTAAAAACTTATCCTATTTTTATTGTAGGCCTGTTCGGTCCCTAAGTTGAAAACGAACAATTTAGTCGTTGACCTGCATGGGCCACCACAAAAACCATGTCACGCCCCAGTCCCAAAATGCCGAGGGACTGGTGAAGCGTGGCAATGGCCAGCAGCATGCACTGATGGACAACCCAATTTAATGGATCCATCGGGGCATGCTTAAGCTGTAGTCTAGCAGTACTAAGTACAAGTCGCAGGTATTACTAATCTCATCCACAGAATAAATACAGATTAATTGCCAGAAATAATGCAATCGAATTAAATATGTAATATCAAATATGGTTATCTCGAGAAACAATCCGAGAAATTATTCTGTTACATTTAAGGAGAAAAGACAGAAAATAAAATGGAAATACTGTGTAGTTGAAGCCGGTGCTCAGGAGAAATCTTCGGCCACTACTTCGTCCTCTGTTCCTTGTTCTGCTCCAAGGAGTGCTCCGGTACCGTACACCTCTGGGTAATTTTCTTCAGCTGTACCTGGGGACATAATCCGGATCCAGGTCCTCAGGGGACAGCAAGGTACAGAAAATACAAGCCAAAATAAATACAGTGCAGCAGATAATTAAACAAGAGGGTAAGCTATGTAACCAGCTAAGTGATATGCAGTATGAGAGCAGCACTAGAACTCAGGCTGAAGCCACTACAAGCTCTATGTCGGGGAGCCGGTAGCGGCAATAACTATGAATTATACTCTGAAATATACTATATTTTATATATATAATATCAGCCTGTAGTCTGTGTGTCTCTCCCCACCCAATGAATCCCACGTCTCATGTCCACGATACCTCATGTCCATGTCACGCAGGATTATAACTAATGCAGCAAGTCTGATAGCTATGAATCAAATGTCTAAAAATGTAAAGTCTATGTCATAAAACATGCATCCTATACAGAATCACCTTGAATGTTTCGGGAAGACTCTGTCTCATGAAATAGTGTCAAGTGTCATGGGTTCTGGTGTACTTGATAGGACAAGTACGAGAATTGTCGGGTCTCGATATCCATGTCTATGTGACGTTACACAATCCCGCGTACGGAGTTGGCATCCGACTATGATCGGACACTAAGCACGTCACTCGTTTCCTAGGTTAAGCAGTTAAAACATGTTTATATTTAATTCCACAAAAAATCCATTAAAATACTATGTCAAGAATTACTGAGATTTGGCAAGCTTTACTTGTCCATTATTGCATAATTAAATCCAGAAAATAATTAGCAAGCTGCAGGGTTTGGCAAGGTACACTTGTCTGTGGTTCCAGCTATGTTTGCGGTTCTGACTTCGATTGGATTTGCAGGCGGTACTCCGGTTGCTGAAACAAACATCACCATCAGATTCAGAAAATATCAATCAGCTAGAAACGCCTGTCCTTGGGTCCAATTTGGAGACAAGGACAAAAACGGCAGTTTCGGACCAAAACGGGGTCCACATGTGGGTCCGCTTTGCACCAAAAAACGCGTCCGGGTCAAAGGTCTCCAAATTTACCAAACTCAGTGTCAACAGGTCAGGAACGATGATATGAACCCAACGGAACTTCTAGAATTGGATTCCGATGAGCCGATCACAAAATCGCCCGTCGAGCGGGGCCTGTGGGGCCCACGACACGCGATTTCGTCAACGTTCTCAGAATCGAACCAAACTTGACCCACAGGACCAGCGTATTGCTACGAGTCCGATGGCGTAAGTTTCGTCTCGATCCGACGTGTGTACACAAAGTTAGGATGAATTGCAGAAAAGTCGGATACGGGGCGATGTCCGCAGATACCCGTTGATCCCGGTGTGCACGCACACCCGAATCGACTTCCGTGAAATCCCACACGTCCGTATCGACGAGGCGCACATATCTGTGAAGACCGCGCACGACCAAGTCGTTCCATTTGGCGGGGCGTACTCAGTTTCGGGGTGAAACAGGGTCTGGTTTTTCCTGTTTTTGGATCGCGGTGTACGATCACCACAGTACGCGATGCCCCGAACGGTTCATCCGGGCACCGAAAGGGTCATACAGGCTTCGCAACACAATTTGCAGAATTGAAAACAGAGCTACGAGCAAAAAGTTACACGCACCTGAAGGAGACCCGAAAAACAGGGTCGAGTCGTGTCCGACACGTGTCCGACTCATGTCGGACACAGGGGAGAAATCTAGGGTTAGGGTTAGAGTTTGGCTTGGGGATTCCTCGTCGGAATCCGGTGGAGGGCGGCCGGGCTGAGGCGGAGGGGGCCGGGGGCAGCGGCGAGGCACGCGGCGACGTTGAGCGGCGGAGGCGGCGTCGGACGGCCGGAGGGGAGCTGTTGTGGTTCGGAGGTGGGTCGGCCGGCGGAGTAGAGGAGGAGAAAGAAGAGGGAGGAGGCTGTGCGGGCGGAGGCGGTGGCTGGGGTGGGCAGCGCAGCGGTGGCGGGGTAGGCTAGGGCAGCCGGGCGGTGGTGGAGTGGCGGCTATGGCGGTGGAGGGGGAGATCGGAGAGGGAGGATTTATAGGGGGCTCGGGGCGGGGGTTGGCCGAGGACGTGGCCGGGGAACGCGGAGGGGCGTCGGGTCGTGGGGGCGTGCCGGCTGAGGCGGCGGACGATCCGGGCGGCGGAGCGGGAGACGCGGGCTGGCCCGATCGTGGGGGAGGGGGAGGTCGCCCGGGTCGGGTCAGGGCGGGTTCGGGTTGGGCGGACCCGCCCGACCCGATAGCACTGCGGGCTGGGCTGGGCTTCGGCCCACTGGGCCGGGCCTAGATCTAAAATCTAATAATAATAATAATAATAAAAATAATAATAATTTAATTAGTTTAAATAGTTTTTGGTATTTAAAAATAGGTCCAGGGTCCGATAAATTCCAGAAAAATTGTCCTAAGTCCAGTTTTTCATTTTACATCCAAAAATATTATTTTCATAATATTTTATTACTGTTTAATATCATTTAAAAATCATTTAATAATTAAAACCCTATTTTTAAATTACAGAAAATTCCCAGAAAATTCCAGAAAATTGGAAAAAATCCAGTTTTTAAAATTTTGAAAAATCAGGGGGTTTACACTTTGCGATAGCAAATTTAAACAAGTTACAAGGGTATCTTTATGTTCGAGGCATCCATTTGCTTTACTCCCAATTGAACTGAATCACAATTTTCATTCCAACATATTCGATTGAGCACTATTCTCAAATATGATAATTTCCCACCGACTCAATCAGTTCGTGTTCCAACTCAATCCATCCAACTATTTCTGAAATCCGAACTAGCAACATCTCCAAATATTATCTCGTGCACCGAACGATCATCTCAACTGATCTACCCCTGTAAACCACCTCAATTTTATTCTGTAGATAGTTAGAGTGGGCCAGATAAAATTTTAGATAGAATATATTAAGGTTTAGAGTAGGAGATATTTTACCTGAAATTTTAATCCATTTAATTAAAACATTATTCCACCCTATCTTTGTCTAATTATTCGGAGCCCATTTTCAGCCCATAATTTCTGTACAAATTTTGTACACTCGACTCAACTCGCCAAATTAGGCACTGGACTTTTCTGACTGTTAAAATCAACTTTCGTGCGCTCTAAATTAATTGCGCAACATTCCGAAAATCGTAAACCGTATTTTATTCCGTGTCGGACACCTTTGTCGTTACCCTCGATTTTGGGGTACCAACTTAACCCGTTGAGCCGGACCAACTAAAGGGTCCAAGACCGACTCTAAGCTCCCACTATTTTTGGCCTTTGTGCCGTTTCCAGATTTTGACCCCGCGGGCCCCAATTAAATTAAATTCGCGGGACGCGTTATCGTTAATTTAATCGGGATTTACCAACTCTGTAAATTCTATTTTAATATTAAATTAATCCCAATGCCCTTCAAATTTGACCCGCGCCTGACGCGCAACGCCCCCTCACTATGACAATTTTTAATTATATTTTTCTCCACAATTTTTACGTCATTTCATGTGTCCATGCAAATTCCCGAATTTGCGGGGGCTAATTTGCAATTAACAAATTGTTGGCAACACCTCATTGGTCAATGGTTATTTATTGGGTCCCAAAATGGGGTCCCAAACCCATTTCCCTCATGAAGAAACCCCTTACCTATTCATGTTAAATCTCATCCATCCATTTTAAATGGATGGATCCCAACCCTTCATTTTCCAACACATTCCCCTATAAAGTTACATTTTCCCCACCCTCACCACATAAACCCACCGGCCCTAATCCCTAGGGAAAACTTCTCTCTCCTCCCTCCATACACTCAGCCATATGCAAGTTTCATTTTTTCTTCTTCCTTTCTTCTTCATTACTTCTTCTCCTTCCTTTATTTTTTCTTCTCCTTGTAGAATACCACCTTTGGCCGGCCGACCAGCTGGGTCCGACCAGTGTACCTCCGGCCGTCGGTTCCAGCTCGACCCCGCAGCACGGTGCGGCCACCCCCCCCGGCGGCTGACCGAGCCGTTCTCCGGCGCCTGTACTGACCGCTGTTATCAACTCCGGCCGTCCCGTTCATCCACCCCGACTTCGGCAGCTCCGCTGCCCCGACTGTGCAGAGCCCCGCCGACCTTTGTGTGCGCTTCCCCCGCCGGCATCCTTCTCCAGCCACCTCTCCAGCCGTGCGGCGACAGCGACCCGACCATTTCCGCCGGAGTGCAGACACCGGACTGTGCTCCTTCCGACCGTGCGTCCCCGCCAACTTCCCTCTTCCGTCTTCGTCACCACCGGTTTCACCACCTCCATCACCCCCACTTTTCACCACCACCATCACCACCACCCCCGGCCACCTTCTCCGACCGTACCCGGCACCGTCGTCGCCAAGGTCGACTCTTCCCCATCTTCATTTAAATTCCAGAATTATTTTGGTTATATATGATAGTGTTTTTATATGTGAAATACTAGCTAGGGTTTGGGATTAAGTACGTTAATGGCTAGTGTATTGTGGTAATTAAAATATATGTTTGAGGTATATATATGGGTTGAGGTTAATGATGGTTAAAGGTGAATATGGATGAGGTTGTGTTTAATGAGGTTTAATATATTTCTAGTGTTTATATAGGGATGATATAAATGATTAGTGTAGTGAAAGATTTGAACTACAGGATCAAGATTTATATGGGTTAAGAATAGATGTTTATATAGTTGTAGTATAGCCCATGTATCTTGCGGTTAAGTATGATAGTTAGGGTTTATTATGATGATTATATATGGATTGTGGTGTATCGAGGATGAAATGAAGGGATAGTTGTTAGGATTTGATATTTATATTGTTGGCATAAATTATGGTTAGCCTAGTATAGCACTTGAACAATGTGGTTTGAGATGAATGGTAAATATTATGACTTGAGGTTAACGGTGAGCTTGGAGGTTGAAATCGTCATCGGTATATCAATATAGATTTGAGTGAGAGAACATTGAGTTTAAGGGGTTAAACACATTTATGGATGTGCGTGATGATCTGTAGGGTTGAGCAGAGTTTGGAGGTGGAATGATCGTGAGGATTGAGGAAGGCCTAATTATCTAATGAGTAAATACAGTCAGGGAGTGAGCACACCTAATACTGAACCATGTGATGAATATTGTCGAACTGAGAATTGGTCGAGGAGAGTGTAAAGAGGACTAGTGATGGACTATCGTACCAACCGTCAACTGTAATCAACCCCCTAGTGACTTGTCCCTGAGAGTCGTGTTTGAGACTAAGTTTAGATGCAGATGTGTGTAGCACACCTGTCTGTCTTGATTAGATTATTGATTCTGGTCTGTATCTCTTCTCTAGGTACTGCGGGACCTGAGGACTTGGATGCTGTACCCGATCCCCGTCATCAGCAGCCGCACGCAGGCAAGTGTACCTTGCCACCCTGTATTTCAGTTTACAGATATTTATTGTTTCGTTATGTACATTGTGCACGTAGTTAGGTTGACGTTCGATACTTCACGTCCGGATCGCAACCGGGTGTTGACATTCGACTTAATGTCTTAGAATAAATACTAGATGCTTCATAGCACCTCGATGCACGTACCAGAGTACATCGATACCCCAGGACACACTCATTCACTGTGATTGTGCCAGATTCCTGTATCCTGATACTGACATCATGACCAGAGACTGGGACGACCTTAGGGTCGCGTCTGTTGAGTTATTCCTTGTGTCGAGACTGTAGTTAGAGGTTCAGGTTCAACGCACAATCGTTGACCGCTTGGGAAGGGGAAGACAGTTACTAGACGTTTGGGCTACTCTGCACGCGCTTATATATATGTGGTATTTTCTAGTGATACCTGTTTCTAGTGATACCTGTTTCTAGTGTAGCCTGTTTCACCCGTGTGACTCTTTGCCCGGAGCTGCGGTACGTGCCGTGTGTTTCCGTGTCCGGAGCTACGGTTTTACTTTGGACATCCCACGCGTCGAACATTGTCTTTAAACTGTGTCACACTAGTTGGTTATGATAGACTACCCTGTCGTGCACTTGTACTTTCTGTTTACTTGGCATGCTATATTTCTGTACCTTGTTACGTCCCTCTGAGGACCTGGTTCCCTGCCAGTTTTGCAGCATAGACGATTACGGAGCACTTGGAGATACTGATGGAGTGGCATATCTTGCGAGCATGGTACCAGGTACTCACATTATATCTACCGGCATTATGGTTATTTTTACATTGTTTATTCATCTGCTGTTGTAGCCTAGTTTTGTAGACTCATACTTCTTCTCGAGTCTATTCGAGTTAGTGTGTTATTGGGCGGCCGACTCTAGCACATATAGCTCTTTCTTGTATACTGTTGTACATTGTGGATTGAGACATAGAGGTTTACATTTATGGAATATCTAGTTAGTGCCCTTTATATTACAGCTTATACGTATTCGAGTCAGACCAGTGTCTGGTCGAATGCGTAGCTGGCGTGTCACGTATTCCTGGTCCTACGTATTTTGGGACTGGGCGTGACATATTTTTGTGGTGGCCCATGCAGGTCCGATTTAAATCGTCTTGGTCACCTGACTGTGCCAAGCGATCCTGCAAATTAGGAATAGATGTTATGATTATTGAATAGGATCTCAATCCATAATCGATTTTAAAACTCCTTGTATGTGATTATCGTCCTTGGACTTCCACTTTGCATTCGTTCAATCTTCGTATATATCGCTATCCTTGTTTCTCGTCCCCTATTGTTCGGGGAGACGAATGCTTGTGACTGATGATTTCCCTCCAGAAGAAGATCGAAGACCAGACGACAGAAGACAGAATTCGTATACCTTTGTCTGAGAAGATTGTTACCTTATCAGGATAGATTGATGGGTTCCTTGGATTCTAGAACTAGTGTGGAAGGTTGGTAAGAGAGTTGGACACAGTGGTACCCTACCCGTGCTGGAGGTGACAGTGATCTTAGAAGTACTGAGAGCTAGAAGTATTGTTGAACATGACCTAGAATGATTTATGTGAATGCATAGCCTAATGATGGAAACTAGTGGTTGTATATGATAGCAATACCAGGAATGATATTATGGACTAGAGGAGATAAAATTTCAAGCTCTCACATGGAAATAAAATGATAGAAATTTTAGTATGAGAATATTAGTATGATTGTTGACATCATTATTATAATTATAATTTTGTCTTGGAGAGATAAATAACGAAAAGAAGAAATTCGAAGAATAGAATTTTAGGGAAAACTTTGAGGAGAAGATAATTATACATTAAGCACGGAAATTGTTCTTTCGAGGATTGATGTTGGAAACATAAAGGGAGGAATTATTTTGAGGTTTAAGACTAGACTATAACATTATCCTAGACGAGGATTGGTTGAACCAATACCACGCAACGCTTGATTGCCGTCGTGGTTGTGTCACCTTTAGACCACCGGATTACCCTGAGTTTGAGTTTTTAGAGAGCCTGGAAGCATGGTGCCCACCTACCTTTGAGGCACACATTGCAGAAGGGGAACCAGTGTACCACCATATTATAGCAGAGTTTGAGGATGTGTTTCTAGAGAATCTTTCTGGCCTGCCACCTGACAGAGAGATAGAATTTGCTATAGAGTTGACTCAAAGAGCCGAGCCAGTTAATTTTCCGTCTTCAGACTAGCACCGATATAATTGGTTGAGTTGTAGGTCCGTCGTAAAAGGATCTCCTAGACAAGGGTTTCAGTCGGGCTAGTATTTCTCCATGGGGAGCAACCATCTTATTGTACCAAAGAAGGACGGGACGATACATTGCATAACGATTACAGGGCATAAAATGCCGTAGCAATAAAGAGCAAGTACCCTTGTCGCACATCGAAGATTTATTTGAATCAGCTAAGTGGCGCATATGTATTTTGAAGATCAATCTCAGATCCAGTTATCACCAGATCGAGGTACGGAGAGAGGACATTCCGAAGATGGTTCTTCGGACGAAGCATGGACACTGTGAATTTCTAGTCATGTTGTTTTAACCAACGCGCCAGCAGTATTTATGTGTTTGATGAACAATGTCTTCCACCAATACTTGGATAAGTTCGTGGTGGTATTTATAGACGACATCTTGATATATTCCAAGAGCCAAGAGGAGCATGAGAGACATCTCATGATTGGGTTGGAGACGCTAAGACATGAGAGGCTGTACGCCAAACTCAGCAAATATGAGTTTTGCTTGGATAGAGTACCATTTCTGGGATACATAATCACCGGAGATGGACTATCAGTTGATCCGGAGAAGATACCTGCAATAGAGACCTGGCCTACCCCTACATCAGTTACGGAGGTTAGGAGTTTCCTCGGACTTGCCGGCTATTACCGGAGGTTCGTGGAAAACCTTTCGAGGATAGCTGCCCCTATGACGCGACTGACGCGTAAAGGCGAAGAGTTTATCTGGACCGACGAGTGTCAGGCGGCTTTCGATGAGCTGAAGAAGCGTCTGACGTCAGCACCGATTTTGACATTACCCTCAGGATCAGGAGGATTTGTAGTGTACAGTGATGCGTCAGGGAGCGGATTGGGATGTGTACCGATACAATACGGCAAGGTGATTGCCTACGCATCGAGACAGTTGAGAGCTCATGAAAAGAACTATCCGACGCACGACTTGGAGCTAGCTGCGGTGATATTTGCACTAAAGCTATGGAGACATTACCTTTATGGTGAGCGTGTTGAGATTTATACAGATCATAAAAGCCTGAAGTACGTCTACACGCAGAAGGAGCTCAATATGAGGCAGAGACGCTGGCTAGAGTTGATGACAGATTATGACATTGAGCTACAGTACCACCCTGGCAAGGCGAACGTCGTAGCATATGCCTTAAGCAGGAAGCCCATGGCATACTTTTTGACGACGCATCGACAGTTGCTAGAGGATCTCCAGGAGCTTGGAATAGAGATCGTATTGCCAGGCATGGATGGACAGATGGCCAGTCTTGAGGTTCAGTCTACTTTGATTGAGAGGAGCAAGGCAACATTGCCTACAGATGCGAGATTTCAACGTCTGCAAGAGAGAACAGAAGCCGGCCTGCAGACGGGACTCAGGATTCATGAAGACGGAACGCTGAGGTACGGAGATCGCCTATATGTTCCGAGTGGCGAGCTACGCCAAGAGTTGATGACAGAGGCTCATAGCTCGATATATTCCATTCATCCCGGGGGTACGAAGATGTACCAAGACTTGAAGCAACAATTCTAGTAACATGGGATGAAGAGAGAAATTGCAAGATTTGTGGCGAAGTGTTTAGTTTGTCAGCAAGTCAAGGCTGAACATCAGAGGACTGCAGGATTATTGCAGCCACTCCCCATTCCCGAGTGGAAGTGGGAACACATTACCATGGACTTCGTCACAGGATTCCCGCGAAGCCCTAGCGGGAAGGATGCAGTTTGGGTTGTCGTAGACAGACTCACCAAGTCTGCACATTTCTTGCCCTTCAGAGTTGGGCAATCCACAGAGATACTAGCTGACATGTATATGAGACAGATAGTACGATTACATGGAGTGCCTGTCAGCATCGTATCGGATCGTGATTCCAGATTCACCTCACATTTTTGGCGGAGTATGCAGGAGAGCCTAGGAACTCGTCTCAAGTTCAGCACTGCGTATCATCCACAGACTGACGGACAGTCAGAGCGCACGATACAGATATTAGAGGATATGTTGAGAGCGTGCATGATTGATTTTGGAGGATCTTGGGAGGACCATCTACACTTGGTAGAATTCTCCTACAATAACAGTTACCAGGCCAGCATACAGATGGCACCTTATGAGACACTGTACGGCAGGAAAGGTAGGTCGCCAGTTTGTTGGAGTGACGTGGGAGAGCGTCAGATACTTGGTCCAGAGTTGGTGACGCAAACAGTAGACAAGGTCAAGCAGATTCAGAGCCACCTGCGCGCAGCACAGGACCGATAGAAACACTGGGCAGATGCACACCGCAGACCATTGGAGTTCAAGGAGGGTGACCACGTATTTTTGAGGATATCGCCCACTCGTGGTACCATCAGATTCAGAGGCAGAGGCAAGATGCTTTCGACATTTTAGAACGAGTTGGCGAAGTGGCTTACCGTCTTGCATTACCTCCATCATTAGAGGGAGTACATGACGTATTTCATGTGTCGCAGCTGAGGAGATATGTCGCAGACCATAGCCACGTGCTTGATCATTTTACAGTCGGGCCCAGCCTGTCATACATAGAGCAGCCAGTTGAGATCCTCGATCGCAGCGAGAAGACTTTGAGGGGGCAGACTATTCGACTGGTCAGAGTGGCATGGAAGCACCATTCATCAGGCGAGTCTACTTGGGAGTGCGAGGATTCTATTTGGCAGCGATTCCCGTACTTATTTGAGGAGCAAGATACGAATTTACGTACGACAATTTAATTACTAGTTATTTTAAATTTTGTTAGATATTATCGTGCTTTACTTTTAATTTCGGGGACGAAATTTTTCTAAGTTGGGAAGAATGTAAACCCCCTCAATTTTATTCTGTAGATAGTTAGAGTGGGCCAGATAAAATTTTAGATATAATATATTGAGGTTTAGAGTAGGAGATATTTTACCTAAAATTTTAATCCATTTAATTAAAACATTATTCCACCCTATCTTTGTCTAATTATTCGGAGCCCATTTTCAGCCCATAATTTCCGTACAAATTTTGTACACTCGACTCAACTCGCCAAATTAGGCACTGGACTTTTCTGACTGTTAAAATCAACTTTCGTGCGCTCTAAATTAATTGCGCAATATTCCGAAAATTGTAAACCGTATTTTATTCCGTGTCGGACACCTGTGTCGTTACCCTCGATTTTGGGGTACCAACTTAACCCGTTGAGCCGGACCAACTAAAGGGTCCAAGACCGACTCTAAGCTCCCACTATTTTTGGCCTTTGTGCCGTTTCCAGATTTTGACCCCGCGGGCCCCAATTAAATTAAATTCGCGGGACGCGTTATCGTTAATTTAATCGGGATTTACCAACTCTGTAAATTCTATTTTAATATTAAATTAATCCCAATGCCCTTCAAATTTGACCCGCGCCTGACGCGCAACGCCCCCTCACTATGACAATTTTTAATTATATTTTTCTCCACAATTTTTACGTTATTTCATGTGTCCATGCAAATTCCCGAATTTGCGGGGGCTAATTTGCAATTAACAAATTGTTGGCAACACCTCATTGGTCAATGGTTATTTATTGGGTCCCAAAATGGGGTCCCAAACCCATTTCCCTCATGAAGAAACCCCTTACCTATTCATGTTAAATCTCATCCATCCATTTTAAATGGATGGATCCCAACCCTTCATTTCCCAACACATTCCCCTATAAAGTTACATTTTCCCCACCCTCACCACATAAACCCACCGGCCCTAATCCCTAGGGAAAACTTCTCTCTCCTCCCTCCATACACTCAGCCATATGCAAGTTTCATTTTTTCTTCTTCCTTTCTTCTTCATTACTTCTTCTCCTTCCTTTATTTTTTCTTCTCCCTGTAGAATACCACCTTTGGCCGGCCGACCAGCTGGGTCCGACCAGTGTACCTCCGGCCGTCGGTTCCAGCTCGACCCCGCAGCACGGTACGGCCACCCCCCCGGCGGCTGACCGAGCCGTTCTCCGGCGCCTGTACTGACCGCTGTTATCAACTCCGGCCGTCCCGTTCATCCACCCCGACTTCGGCAGCTCCGCTGCCCCGACTGTGCAGAGCCCCGCCGACCTTTGTGTGCGCTTCCCCCGCCGGCATCCTTCTCCAGCCATCTCTCCAGCCGTGCGGCGACAGCGACCCGACCATTTCCGCCGGAGTGCAGACACCGGACTGTGCTCCTTCCGACCGTGCGTCCCCGCCAACTTCCCTCTTCCGTCTTCGTCACCACCGGTTTCACCACCTCCATCACCCCCACTTTTCACCACCACCATCACCACCACCCCCGGCCACCTTCTCCGACCGTACCCGGCACCGTCGTCGCCAAGGTCGACTCTTCCCCATCTTCATTTAAATTCCAGAATTATTTTGGTTATATATGATAGTATTTTTATATGTGAAATACTAGCTAGGGTTTGGGATTAAGTACGTTAATGGCTAGTGTATTATGGTAATTAAAATATATGTTTGAGGTATATATATGGGTTGAGGTTAATGATGGTTAAAGGTGAATATGGATGAGGTTGTGTTTAATGAGGTTTAATATATTTCTAGTGTTTATATAGGGATGATATAAATGATTAGTGTAGTGAAAGATTTGAACTACAGGATCAAGATTTATATGGGTTAAGAATAGATGTTTATATAGTTGTAGTATAGCCCATGTATCTTGCGGTTAAGTATGATAGTTAGGGTTTATTATGATGATTATATATGGATTGTGGTGTATCGAGGATGAAATGAAGGGATAGTTGTTAGGATTTGATATTTATATTGTTGGCATAAATTATGGTTAGCCTAGTATAGCACTTGAACAATGTGGTTTGAGATGAATGGTAAATATTATGACTTGAGGTTAACGGTGAGCTTGGAGGTTGAAATCGTCATCGGTATATCAATATAGATTTGAGTGAGAGAACATTGAGTTTAAGGGGTTAAACACATTTATGGATGTGCGTGATGATCTGTAGGGTTGAGCAGAGTTTGGAGGTGGAATGATCGTGAGGATTGAGGAAGGCCTAATTATCTAATGAGTAAATACAGTCAGGGAGTGAGCACACCTAATACTGAACCATGTGATGAATATTGTCGAACTGAGAATTGGTCGAGGAGAGTGTAAAGAGGACTAGTGATGGACTATCGTACCAACCGTCAACTGTAATCAACCCCCTAGTGACTTGTCCCTGAGAGTCGTGTTTGAGACTAAGTTTAGATGCAGATGTGTGTAGCACACCTGTCTGTCTTGATTAGATTATTGATTCTGGTCTGTATCTCTTCTCTAGGTACTGCAGGACCTGAGGACTTGGATGCTGTACCCGATCCCCGTCATCAGCAGCCGCACGCAGACAAGTGTACCTTGCCACCCTGTATTTCAGTTTACAGATATTTATTGTTTCGTTATGTACATTGTGCACGTAGTTAGGTTGACGTTCGATACTTCACGTCCGGATCGCAATCGGGTGTTGACATTCGACTTAATGTCTTAGAATAAATACTAGATGCTTCATAGCACCTCGATGCACGTACCAGAGTACATCGATACCCCAGGACACACTCATACACTGTGATCGTGCCAGATTCCTGTATCCTGATACTGACATCATGACCAGAGACTGGGATGACCTTAGGGTCGCGTCTGTTGAGTTATTCCTTGTGTCGAGACTGTAGTTAGAGGTTCAGGTTCAACGCACAATCGTTGACCGCTTGGGAAGGGGAAGACAGTTACTAGACGTTTGGGCTACTCTGCACGCGCTTATATATATGTGGTATTTTCTAGTGATACCTGTTTCTAGTGATACCTGTTTCTAGTGTAGCCTGTTTCACCCGTGTGACTCTTTGCCCGGAGCTGCGGTACGTGCCGTGTGTTTCCGTGTCCGGAGCTACGGTTTTACTTTGGACAGCCCACGCGTCGAACATTGTCTTTAAACTGTGTCACACTAGTTGGTTATGATAGAGTACCCTGTCGTGCACTTGTACTTTCTGTTTACTTGGCATGCTATATTTTTGTACCTTGTTACGTCCCTCTGAGGACCTGGTTCCCTGCCAGTTTTGCAGCATAGACGATTACGGAGCACTTGGAGATACTGATGGAGTGGCATATCTTGCGAGCATGGTACCAGGTACTCACATTATATCTACCGGCATTATGGTTATTTTTACATTGTTTATTCATCTGCTGTTGTAGCCTAGTTTTGTAGACTCATACTTCTTCTCGAGTCTATTCGAGTTAGTGTGTTATTGGGCGGCCGACTCTAGCACATATAGCTCTTTCTTGTATACTGTTGTACATTGTGGATTGAGACATAGAGGTTTACATTTATGAAATATCTAGTTAGTGCCCTTTATATTACAGCTTATACGTATTCGAGTCAGACCAGTGTCTGGTCGAATGCGTAGCTGGCGTGTCACGTATTCCTGGTCCTACGTATTTTGGGACTGGGGCGTGACAACCCCAGCTATGCGACTTACCCAAATATCAACTTTGCTTAGATCAGCTCAGTCCAACACATTTTCCTGCCATCTCAATATCTCACAGGGTGAATATCTATATTGAGGTTCGTGTGATCCACGAAGATTTTGCCGCCATGCCAAAGGGATTGTGTCACCACGATTTCAACGTGGACACACTCGCCACAATTCTTAGGTTGCGCATGGAATAGTTCTTCGTGCCGCTTCTACTACCTCGAAGCATAGAATATCACCTTTGCCTTCCGAACGAGCACGCATCACAGACTATGTTCTGAGACATCTTGTAAATCTGAGGCACGTCTGTCCTTTCCAGTATTCGCAAGAATTTAATCTGAATGAGCCGCTGCTTTAACTTCACGAGTTAGTTTTACAGTCGTCAATTCATATGAATGCTATTCCCTTCCAGGGCACGATGAGTCAGAGGCGATGCCATCGATAAAAATCTGCGACTCTGAATCTCATCAGTTAACTAGGCTACTTCCACCATCGCTTCGATCTTCTGGCTGCATCTTCAGCTGAAGACTATCCCAAGGGTCTCTCAAATCCAACACTCAGTCAATAAGCCAAATATCATTGCTCACATCTGCCCTCGACGCATTCCCAAATACGCCATCTTAAGGGTCGTTCTATGGGTCTACCATATTCATATCCGATTCGACGGGCAAGGTCGCTTAGGGTCAGCTGTCCCAAAGCTACGCTTGATAATTGAAATCATCACGATGGACAGTTACTATAAACCATGCTACATCTTATCTGTAAATCTGAATCAAAATCCAACCATCCATCCGAGCGAACTCCCGAATCCGAGCAATGTGCTCGTTGAAACCATCTACCATCAATCCGTCGTTCTGCCCTGAATCCATCAAATTTCCGAATTGCATGTTCGATTCTCATACTACAAATTGCAATAATTCTCAAAACCCAAGACTTGCTCCAATTCTTATCCATTTGCTGCGTTCTACAATGCACGTCCAACTTACTCGAGCAGCACAGTGATTTGTTCCGACGTTGCTCCCATATTTAGCTATCTTTAAAAGTCTGTCCGCCAAAATCTTTTGCCTTCTGTTGTTGCCACAATCCGTCCATGTCTTTCGAAGAATCCGTCTACCATCGTTGCACTATCTTGCCCAAAATTCTATTTCCGCTAACCTGAGTCGACTTCTCGAGCAGTAATTTCCAAAATCTCCCAAGTTTGTGTGAATCTATCGTATCGTCCCTCCAAACCAAATCGTGTTTTATTGCTCAACCAACAGCTCAAATGTGTTGCCCAAAATCGTAGTTCGTGCTCGCTATCCTTTCGATAATTCCATCGCTTTGCTCAAGCGTAACCCAAATGTTCGTTCCGATTCCGCCCATCTCTTAGGCCCAATGATACTTCCGTTTTGCACGATTCCGTTCTTGAGTTCTCAAGTCTAATGTATCGAAGGATGCCCGAGTCAAATTCTATTGCACTATATACCACTTGGAAATATAGTTGCCCTCGTGCGTAATCTGCGTCAACCAGCGTCTATCCCAAACCGACTATTCCGAGGTGATTCTGTCGAATCATAACTCAATATTCGCTTGCTCCATTTTCATTCTTTCCAACTCAGTCGATTTGCACCAAACGACTTGTATTCGTTATCCGAGTCCATTCAGGCAATTTCCATAGATGTCCAACCAAAATATTTTCAATGCCTTACTTAACATGTTTGATCCCATATACCACTTCGAATCAAGTCGCTACTCACATTACGTTTCCTTTCATGAATCCAAAATCCGTTTGAACCATCCCTTAGGTGTGATCATGCCTTTCCCGATTCGAGTTTGACACAAAACTCAGGCAATGCTTGAATTATCTAACTATTTCCATCAATCTCGCTATGCAACTTGTGCTATGTTCCATTCTTAATATTTTCAACTATTCTCACCGTATGATACTTTCGCTATGCGAGCAACCCGTGCAACGATCGTATTCCAAGTAGTCCAACCCAATACCCAACGGTTCCACACATTTGTTATACGAGCAACTCATGCCAACTTATCTGATATTTCTCAAGCCAAACTCAAATCTGCCCAACCAATGCGCCACAGCCGAAATTCCAACTTATATCCAACACAATCGCTAGACGAGCAACTCGTACAAGGATTCATTCTCATCGAATGTTTCTACTCAAAATATGCCGCATAACCAAATCTCGTTAGCCAACCAACTGATCCAATGAGGCAATCAAAACTCCCCCGAACGACAAGCCAAGCCAACCCAATGAAAGCCCAGACTTTTTGCACAAATGCAACAACACCAACCAACTTGCTGCACGAATGCAATAACGCCTAACGAGGCTAAGCGATCCTACGAAAACCAACCAAGGCAACCCAACAAAGAATAATATGCAGCCACAACTAGCAATAAATAGACTTATTGCATTAAACATCCAATGCGATACTGAGTAGAGTCAAGAGCTAAACGACACGCGGAAGCTATTTAGAGTTTGTGATGAAACAAAGGACCAAGTCCGAAGAAATGAACCGGGCGCTCTGATACCAATTTGTCATGCCCCAATCTCCCGCAAGCTCAATAGTCCCCGCTGAACGTGAAATCACCACGTTACAGCTCTCCCGCGGGACAATCGTTCTAATCGGGACGTGATACCGTAGGAGCCTGGAGTTGCGCTCGTACAAGGCGATGTTGTCAAACACCAAATGTTATCATTGAATCAACCAAGTTGCAGCGGAAGTCAAGTATTGTGTACCAAGCACACATCAGAGTAATACGCAGCGAAGCTCACGATAGGGTCCAAATAAAATGCCTCGAGGCAATGCCACAAAGGCGATGCCACGAAGACGATGAAATGCTCTTGCTCTTTCTCTAGCCCACAAAGGTACTTACAGTTCATATATCTTGTCCCGTATATCCAAGCAGCGCCACTACGCCTGCGTACCTGAAATATTGTCCACAAACGTGGGTTAGTACACAACCGTACTGGTGAGCGGGGTAACCCACTCGCCTAAACCGACATTAAGTAAAATAGTGAATGCACACAGTTATATGGTGATCTTTCTAGTTTGAATCCTAGATTCATTTCATGGCATATGGATGACATATTAAGGAAAGTTGTAAAGCAGTTTAAGCATGCAAGCATTCAACTCAAACCAATCGACAAGCATTATATATAACCGACCCGTCTAACTCAATGCCATCGCTTGCACGATAACACATCGAACCAACAATCTTGCCTCAATATCCATCCTCAACCAAAGTTTATATCCCAATATCGAGTGCACACTCTTGCCGAGTCAAGGTGGCCGCGCCTGCACGAAAGCCAAACCGACAAAAAAAAGCAAGCCAACTCTTATCTATATGAAGTCACTGGCAAAGCCATAAAGGACAAAATCCAAGCATTAACGGTGTGCCCTATCATCCCGGGTAGCAAGCCCCGCTGGAGGTCCCGCAATGCATCGTGACTAGCACGAATCAATATTTTCCTCCGGATCGATACGGTCCCAGTGCCCCGGGAAGCCGTTTCGAGGAAATGTCAAACCTTGTGTACACAGGTTGTCCGTGACATGCAGAAAGTAGGTATGACGAGAGGATCGAACATTCTTGCCCCACCAAGCGATCCTAGACTCGTTTCAACCGAATATCCAACTAAAGCATCCATAACCATTCTTTCAACATATCCCCAAGGAGTCCAAATCTCGACCTCAATATATATATCCCAAGGCACCAAAATACTCATAAGCACAATCTCTCAAGTTGTGCCCAAGTTATGCCCACACTTCACATTGCCGCTTCCCAACACAGTATTTCACATTGGGTGCAACACCCCACACTCCGAATAATCCCGTGGCACAATGCCCCAACAGTGGCACAATACCCTCGCCTATACAGTTGTTCGGTTTCGAACCACAACTACTCGCTTTGCAAGACAAAGCGACCCAGTGATACTCGTGCACGGATGCACGCTCGCTCGCCCGAATTCCCGATATTTCTATTGTATAATTCCAACTAGTATAATTCCAACCGTCCAAGTATAATCCCAATTATCCAACCGACTGCCTCAAATGTATAACCCAACTATCGTACCAACTATCCAACGCGTAAATCATTTTAAGTCATAATCCTACCAAGCCAATGACGTACACTCTATGCACGCCTCAGTGTAGTGATTCTCAATATTTCAGCCCAAGTGTTCAAGCCTTTTACGTATTTTCCATATTATTAGGCATGAAGGAGTAGAGAAGAAGGGAAAGAGCCCACTCATAATGTTTGATCCATTAGGCATCCTGTCCTGCCGATACAGCCAATCCCTTGAACCCGTGGTCCGATGCAAGCGCGATCTACTCAACTGGTATGATCGTGCGAGCAGGCCGTGCTCTCCAAATCATCCGACTGATCGGATTAAGGAAGACGACATTATCGCTTCCATCCAGCTATTCAGTACTGTTCTGAACGAACACCTGATTTCCATCGAACCCGCTAGCCATCTGCACATTAAAACCAACTCGATTAATCCTTCTTCCCGAAATCCAACAATTCAAATATAACCAGCATTTGATTTATTCAGTCCGACTCAGCGTAACGCTCCGAGCGGTTGCGGGGCGTTATAATTTGCATAATCAGGGTAAATAGGTGATCATAATTATGACTCATATAATGCATAGTTTAGATTTTAAATTAGCTTTATTCCCTATAACTTTTGAAAGTACCTATATAAAGAATGGGCAAATACAACTTGAGGATTTCATCTTGGATAAAAGTTCCACCATATTATACTCATCATGGATTACTAAGACCAATAAGGAATAAGATTTTTCACAAAGATAGTCGTTGTTTATAATTGTATTTGATTTTTTTTGGAAATTTTTACTTTGAGGTTATAAATTGAGTGACTACGTTATGGCATCATGTTTATTATAGGAAAATATTGGACAACAATGGATAGAAATAAATCGACATAAAATGGAAAGGGAATTACAAAATTGAAAGAATGCATTGAGAAAGTTTAAGGACAATGTTAATTATAGATAATAGAAAAGTTGGAATTGAATCATATTCTAAAATTTCTATGGTCTATAATAACTAAAACATTTGGTAGACTTTATTTTCTAGGCTTAAAACAATTTTTTGGAAGCCAATATACAATTGTTCTACACAAAGGATGGCCTGGAGATAAAAGGAACCTATATAACAAGAAATAGAATTCGAGCCATGGGACTAGCGGTTCCCCATAAAAGATTATGATATGTATAGGATCCTCCTTAATGATCCTAAGGAGGTGATCTTTATCCAAAGGTGATCCCTCTGATTCTATTATGACTCGATGGCCAAGATATTATACTGAAATTCTCTCAGCGGCATGTTCTTTGCTTCTTGTCAACTTCGAAAGCAAAGGAACCTCTGAAAGAGGCCCAAAACATTGCCTATGAAGCACACCTACTAGGTCTTAGGCTATAAGACAGATTAACACATTGGCGATTATTGGCCGACCATGATTGCTGATGCAATATAATACACAAAGAAGTATAGGGCGTGCCAAGTTCACGCCAAGTTCATCCACCGACCATCGAAAGTCTTATATTCAAAAAAACCCGGGGTATGGACGTCATTGGCCAATAACCCCACCGTTTGCCAAAGGATATCGATTCATTTTGGTAATCGATTCATTTTGGTAATAAACGACTACTTTTTAAAATGGACCAAAGTTGTACCTCTTATCGAAGTCAAGACCACCAACATCATTAACTTTTTTAAACATCATGATATAAATTGATTTAATGTTCCCAGAAGAAGCGTACACGACATGGGTGGGTATGTATTTTCCAAGTCATACTTTCTACCGATTCTACAACAAATACCATAACCAAAATGTGGACTCTACATCATATAACCTGGCAGCCAATGTCATGCGCCGACTCCGTAATGTCGATAATCATCCCCTGGACGTAATGTCGTACGAGTCTAGATTGCACTCGCACAAGGCAAGAAGATAAAACATAATGGTTATCATCGAAATGACCATATTGCAGAGAAAGAAATATAGAGTCACAAGGAACACTATCAGAGTATACGAAATGAAGCTCTTTATTGAATATTTACAGCAGTTATAAAGGCTTTCAATCACCCCAATAAATATGTCAACTTGGCTTACAACACTCATTGATCTCTCTTGCTCACAAATGATCTCGTCGTTGCATACACCATGTCTTCTTATATCCTCAGTCAAACATCTGCATGTTGTCGAACCTGAGCTTCCAACGCATTTGGTACGTCCGAGCGATCTTTCGTACCTGGAGGGTTGAGGAAAAATGTTAGAAAATGATATTTTATATGGAAAATCTAGTCTTAACTGTTAGAAGACCGATGATCATGACCAAACAAAAACAAAGGCAAGTTCCAACCAAAATGGGAAGGCTCAAACGTGGTATAGACCGTATACTCAAACGGGACATACCGACTTATCAAGCTTAACGACACCTGCTGGTGATGTCCATCAATGGAAAATTTCTGAAAAAATAAATTGTCTAACTAATGGTAAGTCAGGGAGTCTTCAAATCTTGTGAAGAATGTTGCCCCAAAGATTGTATAGAAATAAGTACTCATCTTGTACATCTCATAGAAATCTTTTCATGACCTCGACACACCCGCTCGAAAAAAATCTCCCCAATTGGAATCCCTCTGCAAGGACCCATCATTAGCCAAACATTCCTATCATGCTTCCGAGTATCCCCTCTGATGGTAACCAATTGCCATGTCCAGCTTGCCACCTCTGAATAGACAAGGGTCATCACGAAGTTGCAGCCATAAATAAAGAAAAAGACAAGACAAAGGGAATAAAAGATATAAGGAGGCAAAAGCTCGTACAAAGAAGGTTGCATAGTAGCCCTTAAATCTGGTTATCTTTAAATCTTCGTATATAAAAAAAAAAAAAGTAAATTGTCAAAAACTTTGAAGGAGGTCTTGTAAATCCTTAAAGAAGTAAAAGGTCTTCGTGTAGAACTTATGTCACAGAAAGCAAAATAACGACTATCATGGAAGGGCCCATATTATGAAAAAGCTGGTACCTTGTGTGAACAAACAAGAGAGTTCACATAGCCCTGTTGCCGTAGTTGTAATAAATGGTATATACTACCTCTAAACGGTCACGTCGGTAAAACACCACGTGGCCCAGATATTGTATAAGCATTGACACTTGCATAAAGCACGAAAGATACCTTGTGTGAACAATAAATAAATCCCCAGGCTAAGGGAAGGGCTAATGGAAAGTATTCCTTGTGTGAAGGACAACACATAGCCTGCATAAAGGCTATATCACATGAAGTATGCCACCCGACGGCTCTACCAGACTGGCACCCTACGATTGACTGATCACTAACAGAGAACTCAATTGACATGATACTTGATTGCCTTATCCACCTGACCAAACCATCTGATTGGTTAAACACCCAATATGAAAGTCACTAAAATAAGATTCCTTGATCCCATATTGATAGACAACTCACGAGTTCACTTCCATTCGCAATCAATAAACAAAAATGATACATATCTAACACAGTACTTACGAGCCACCGTCCGTTGTCTCATCCCTCTTCCAATCCTCGTCCCTCTCCTGCATCGCATCCGGCAGGTCAGCCGTCACATCCACCTGCGTGCCGGTCCTGTCCGTTCCCCCCGCCCCTCGTCCGCTCCTACTCCGCGTTCGGCCCGGCCGGAGCACCGTATGCGAACACTGCGCATGCAACAACGCGAGCAGTACAGCACGGTTGATCAATTAAAGCATTTGGCATGGGTGGTTCGTCTTGGTCCTGAGAAATATAAAGATATATGTCACAACCCGCACCCGGATATTCGGACACGAGTACGGGGGTACGTCAAGCCTACGCCGCAGCATCAGTGGTAGAACGATGTCTGGGTCAACTCTAATATCTAAACATCTCAACCAATATATATATGATACCTGTCAATCCTCTCAACTCCAAACGGAGGAACAATATGGTATCTGATAAATGTAAATTATACTCAATCACAATGCAAACTAGGGAAGATAAAGCACGAGATGGAAAACGAAAGAAAGGGTCATAATACATCCACACGACTGAAATAATATATACAGGCCAATAACCTCAAGAAAAGTCTAACACAAGTCTAACAAAATAATCTAAACCTCCTCAGGCTCTGGTACTAAAGTCCTCCTGGTCTACAGGAGTATCCTCTAATGGTATGCCCTCATGCGGTCTGTAGTATGTGGGACACTGGTCTACGTGCCAATCATTTAAAAAATATATCCAGTCAGGATTGTAGCGAACTACATACCTCTGAAATCAGTTTCAAATACATAATCGAGCATATATAAAAGATAATAGAAAAGCATAGAAGAAAAATAAACAACATAATGAAATAAACTAGAGTGAACAGGTGATGTACTGGAATAAAGAACATACAACAGAATATCTGCAATATAATGGAAATAACTGAAATATAACTAATGTGCAATGGAATACAAGTTCATTATGTGATCGGTTTAGGTTGAACACGAATACAATAAGGTAACTCGATTACAAGTGTGATATGTAATCGACATGTACATGAATACACTGGGCTTGATCACATAATCAACTCCTACTCCCCCATTCCTAACCAATACCAATGGATCAAATCACGACATGTTACGAACACGAATATGGGCACACTGAACACGAGCAGTGTGTGTACACGAATATAAGCACACTGAATACGAGCAGTGTATGAACACGAAGTACACTAAATCAATACCTGATACACACGATGAAATACATGTGAAGAAATATCCGTTAAACACGGTAAGGGATAACATCTTCTGACAGGATCCATGTAGTACAAGTTCGTGAAACCACTGTGTCAGAATCAAGTATACAGTTCTAGAACATGAGATATATACACTATTATGAAATAAAAACTAACAGAGAAATATACTCGCCTGAGGTCCTGAGCAAGATGTGTCTCTCGATGCCCAAACTGGTGTCACCCAGACCTATATATGGTATATTGCATCAATACAAGATTTTGGAATGAAAATAAGTTAAACTAGTTCAATTCTAGGTCATAAAGCCATTTCTAAGTCAAAACAGTCAAACTAGGTCAACTCTAGGTCAAACTAGTTATTTTTAGGTTGTATGAGTCCATCTCTAGGATATTGGGTCCATACCCTATGTATCTAGGCTATACTAGCTATACTAGGATACTAGGATACCAACAAAATACCGTATCATAAGATACGCAAGTTATTAGATATGAAAATACTATAATATATATATACAAGATAAAATATATAATACTCCTAGCCAAACTAATGCTAAGTGGATACCTTGGCTTTGAACCAAATGTGGTATCACACCACCTACACACCCATCTTGATATACAAACTCAATACCTTGAGTATAAACCAATACCTTGACATTACCTTGGTATCACAAGGTAATACAATATATAACATTAGCTAACTAACCAACCTACCTCACTATACACTAACATGTATTTAAACTTATAACAATACAATACCAACTATCATAACTAACATACCCAGTGGATATTCAATACCCATACCCAAGATACCTCAACTCTCATTACCTTGGTGTAACTCAAGGTAAACTAGAGATAATACTAACCAATGATAACTAATGCTTATATATATCTCTCTCGTATATATATATATATATATATATATGCTTAACTTACCAACTAACTTATCAATAAATCTAACTTAGCTTATTACTAGCTTACTAACTTATCTACAACATAATTATAAGCACTTGCTATACTAAAGCTTCTGCTGTTTATCGCTGCTGCTGCATCTTATCTCTTCTGCTGCAGCTTATTGCTGCTACTGCTCACTGCTTCTGTTTATTGCTGTTGCTGCTCACTGCTTCTGCTTATTGCTGCTTTTTGGCCTGCTTATTGCTCATAATATCCCTCTTCTAGCTCACATGCACACATCTAATACACACATAATATATATATATATATATATATATATATATATATATATATATATATATATATATATATATATATATGCTACCACATACCTATACTAATGATGCATAAGCACTCTCCTATTCTTCCATGACCACCAACACATCAAAATAAAATATAGCACATACACACAATTATATATACATATATATACACATATATATCATATAATAATTATAATTATATTACTCTAATAGCTATAACCAAGGTAAATTGAATTAAAATGCAAGAAAACAAACACGTGGAGTGCACCGCACCTGTATCACACTTAATCTATGATACGCTTGTGATACGGCTCCACTACACAACCAAACGTATCTCGAAGTACACGAACAAGTCTAAAATTATAATTATAAATAATACAAAGAGCTAGCTACTCAACTACATGGCCGTGTCAAAATATGACATGCTCAAACCCTCGTATCAGAAGAAAACTCCCAAATCAACCCATATCGCCAAATTGTCGGGATACGACCTACACGTATCCAATTGTGGACATGACACTAGTCACACACAATCAAACATATGTCAATTTGGTCTAATTGACCTATTGACAAACACAAGATGTGCCAATCTCGGAATTCTTCTAAAATTGACACAAATACTACATAACTTTCTCCATAGGCCTCCTATGAACCTAATTCCAATTTCTATGGGTAGCCTTAGTACATGGAAGGGTTTCTAATAATTAAATTATATATTTAGAGTTTAATTAGAGAGAAAAAACTAAATTATACCAATTGGGAGATGGATTCCCAATAAAATCTCTAAATTGAGTGTCAAGAGCCTTTAACTTGTAGATCCTTGCTCCTCCTTGTAGATTATTAATTTTTCCTTGTAGATCCTTGCTCTAATAGCCTCCAATGATGAATAGGAAAGGAATTGAAAAAAAAATTGGGTAGAAATTGGTGTATGAATGAAGAAATTTGGAAGAGAGAAATTTTAGATCTAGATTTGGAATAAAAAATAAAGAGAGAGAGAGTCTCTCCCCACTCCAATAGGTGGCCGGCCTCTACCCCTTCCTCCAAGCTACTATGAGATACCACAATACCCCTTGGGGCTTGTCATGAAGGAATTAATTAAGGAGTAAAGGTTCTAGTCTAATTGGTTTAACTAATTAATTTATCCTCCTAATGAATGTGCTAACTATTGGGCTAAATTCTAACTAAAATTAAATGTTGGTCCATGAATATAATCTAAACTAGTTAGGTCCACTAACACAAGTCCAAAAATAAAATCTAACATCTAACAATAAATAAATAATACAATATATAAATATTTACAACATACACAATATTTAATATTATATTTCAAAAATAATTACCCATGCCAAATTATCAAACTACCCCTAGCTAAAAAAGTGAGGGTGACAATCCTACCCATCTTAGAAAAATTTTGTCTCAAAATTAAGGAAGAAACTAACTACCAAAAGCAATCAATATAAGCAATAAAAAATTATACCTCACGGCTCAAACAGATAAGGATATCGCTCGCGCATCTTGACCTCTCGCTCCCAAGTACTCTCTTTTGGCGAGTGATGCCTCCATACGACTTGCACCAAAGTAATGGTCTGGTTCCTCAGCACCTTCTCTCTCCGATCCAGAATCTTAACTGGTTGCTTTGGATAGCTAAGAGTAGGGCCCACCTCTATCTCCGAGTGATCTAGTACATGGCTAGGATATGCCATATACCATCTCAGATGTGACAAGTAGAATACGTTATGCACTCCCTCCAACGAAGGTGGCAAGTCTAGTTTGTAAGCAACTGTACCGACCCTCTCGAGAATATTGAAATGTCCGATGAATCGCAGACTAAGATTTTTGCCTCCACCGAAATAAATCGTACCTCGTGTCGAAAAAATTCTCAGAAATACCAAACCACCAACCTAGAATAAAACACAGCCTTAGCACTCTAACAAAAATAAATAATCACAAGCAATACAAAACAAAATCTATACCTCAAACTCCAATGGTCTTCGGTGGCTATCGTCCCAATGTCGTTGTCTGTCCTGCGCCATCCGAAGTCTATCCCTGACGAACTTCACCTTCTCAGCTGCATCCACGACCATCTCTGGTCCCAATAAGGCTCTCTCACCAACATCATCCCATGATAACGAAGTACAACATCTTCGTCCATACAACGCCTCAAATGGTGACATCTCGATATTGGCCTAGTAGTTGTTGTTGTAAAAAAAACTCTACCAAGTGAAGATGATCCTTCCAAGAGCCTCCAAAATCCAAAACACAAGTGTATAGAATCTTCTCGAGAATCTGAATAGTCCTCTCTGACTGCCCATCTGTCAGAGGGTGATATGAGGTACTGAACTTGAGTTGAGTGCCCAAGCTAGCCTGCAAACTCCTCCAGAAGTTGAACGTTAAGAGACTATTCCGATCCGAGACTATGCTCACAGGAACTCCATGCAATCTGACTATCTGATGTACATATATCTTCCCGAGCTTCTCCGTAGACGTACCCACTTTGAATGGCATAAAGTTGGCTAATTTTGTCAACCTGTCTACGATGACCCAAATCGCATCTTTACCTCCTAGAGAACGCAGAATCACTGAAACAAAGTCCATCGTCACATGCTCCTACTTCTACTCTGGAATGGGTAACGGCTGAAGCAATCCACCCGGTCTCTGTCTCTCTGCCTTTATCTGTTGGTATACCAAGCATCTGGATACGCAGCTAGCCACTTCCCGCTTCATACCATACCACCAAACATGCTCTCTCATATCCTTATACATCTTGTTGGCACCTGGATGCATAGAGTACTGAGATCGATGCGCCTCCTAAAGAATCTCCTCGTGCAATCTGGTACCATACCGCAATGATCCATCATCTGCAATGCTGAAGTCCTCTGCCAATCCTATCCGGACCTGTGCTCTGATGCTCCTCTCAGACTCATCCTCGAACTATGCCGCTCTGATCCGGTCCATCAACTCTGGCTGTACCTGAAGTCCCCGCATATGTGCTGCAACTCCAGGAACTAATACCTCAATACCCAAGCTATCAAGATTGACCAATAAATGTATGTCCCTTGTCAAGTACATAGCCACTGGATACCTGTTCAAGGCATCCGCGACTACGTTGGCCTTCCCTGGATGATACTGCAAAACAATATCAAAGTCCTTCATCAACTCCAACCACCGTTGTTGCCTCATGTTGAGCTCTTTTTGTGTAAACACATATTTCAAGATCTTGTGATCTGTAAAGATCTCTACCTGCTCTCCATATAAGAAGTGCTTCCATAGTTTAAGAGCAAAACTAACTGCTGCCAACTCCAAGTCATGGGCGTAATTGCTTGGAATCATAGGCAATCATCTTCCCGTTCTGCTGCAACACATAACCCAAACCCATACCCAATGTATCACTATATATAGAGAATTCTCCTGCCCCTAATGGAAATATTAATATTGGAGTTGTAGTCAACCTCTTTTTTAGCTCCTCAAAAGTAGACTGACAATCCTCAGCCTAGACGAACTCCACGTCCTTCCTGGTTAGTCTAGTCATTGGCTCCACAATCCTGGAAAAATCCTAAACAAACCTTCGATAATAGCCTGTTAGTCCAAGAAAACTCCTGATCGCCTCTACTGAACTCGGGGTAGACCACGACTCAACTACTGAAATCTTCTTCTGGTCTATTGAGATCCCGTCTCCTGTAATCACATAACCGAGGAATTCAACCTTATCAAGAAAGAACTCATACTTCAAAAGCCTGTCATATAGCTTCTCCTTCCTGAGGGTCTCCAGAACTATCCTCAGGTTATTCTTATGCTCCTCCGGGGTTTTCGAATAAATCAATATATCATCAATGAATACTACCACAAACTGATCCAAGTACTGATGAAACACCTTATTCATCAGGTTCATGAATACCGTCGGG
Organism: Iris macrosiphon; assembly: GCA_036927795.1. Taxonomy (NCBI): domain Eukaryota; kingdom Viridiplantae; phylum Streptophyta; class Magnoliopsida; order Asparagales; family Iridaceae; genus Iris; species Iris macrosiphon. Next base: position 157,804,525 of record JAYESA010000009.1, read on the forward strand.
GCATTGGTCAACCCAAACGGCATCACCAAGAACTCAAACTGCCCCTACCGAGTCCTAAAAGTTGTCTTCGAAATATCTTCCTTCTTCACTTTTACCTGGTGGTACCCCGACCTCAAGTCTATCTTTGAGAATACCTTCACTCTGCTCAACTGATCAAATAAATTGTCAATCCGCAGCAACATGTATTTGTTCTTGATAGTGAGGTTGTTGAGTTCCCTGTAGTCGATACACATGCATACCGACCCATCCTTTTTTGGTACAAATAATATAGGAGCACCCCACGGTGATGAACTGGAGCGGATGATGTCGTTGTCCTATAACTCATCCACTTGCCAGTTCGCTATTTTTTACCCAATAGACATGCTATGATATTGGCTCTGCGTCTGGCACCAAGTCTATAGAGAACTCCACATCTCTGTTTGGTGGCAACCCCGGCAACTCCTCTGAAAAGATGTCTATATACTCAGCAATCAAAGGATGTGGCAACTCCTACTTCTACCAAAGCTCCACAGAATTCTCCTTCGCTCTGCTCTGTTGCTCCTCTGACGAACTCAAACTCTGGCTCTTCTGGTATCAGGAACAAAACTCTGCCTCCTCGACAATCGATACTAGCATGGTACATACTCAACCAATCCATCCCGAGTACTATATCGTAGCTCGAAAGTGGAATTACGAGTAGAAATACACTCAACTCTCGGCCTCCCGAAGAAACTCTTCGGTCCTTGCAAATATCACTGACCAGGATAATGCCACCCCCGGTCATGATCTTATAAGTCCTCGCCAACGATTTAGTCTCAAGGTGATATTTCAGAGCAAAAATTACAGATACAAAATTATGTGAAGCACCGAAATCAAATAAAACATGAGCTGAAAAAGAATCAAGATAGACTGAACCTGAGATAACATCACCGACTGGCTCCTCCTCCTCGACGGTCAAGGCGAAAGCTTTCCCCTGTAGCTGGTCACCTCTCTACTGTAGCTGGTGCTGAGCGAACTGCTACTGTTGTGGTGGTAGAGGAGGTTCTCTCTGCTATCCCGCTAGTGGTCTCGTGGGTGCTCTCTATGCCTGAGCTCCGCCCTGAGCTGGACGAGTTAGAACCTTAGGACAAGCCCTCAACTAATGGTCTCCTGATCCGCAGAATAAGCACTAGAATAATCTCATCCTGCATGCATTTCATCCATGTCCCTGTTTCTTACAGAATATGCAAAGAATAGTTGTCCTCTGGATTTGGTGCATCTGCTGTACCAGCGCTTTCGCAGGTCCATAATACTGCTGTCTCGGCTGCTGGAAGAGCCTCTGGTGCTGCTGCTGAAAATGAGGCCGCTTTATTGGACCCGTGTTGGTACTGGATCCTTCTATGTCTCTCGGTCTCTTAGAGCCAAACTCTTGATCATCCTCTGTTCGTTGTGCGTGTCTCAGAATCTCCTCGAAAGTAGCGGAAGGATCTCTATTCGTATGTTATTTGATCTTCCTGTTCAGGCCCTTTCTAAACTTTCTGGCTCTTCCTCTGGGGTTCTGCCCCTCCACAAAGTGGCCTAATCTGCAATACTCTACCGCATACTCATCCACCGTCATACCTCCCTGAATGAGGTACTGGAACTGGCTCTCTAGAGATGTCAGAGCCACATCTGGAAAGAATTTTTTCTTGAAGAGCTCTTTAAAATCTTCCCAAGTAAGACCTGGTGCTGAGATCTTGAGGTCCATCCTGAACCAAGTCAAGGCAATATCGAACATCATGCTCCATGCGGCCTCTATCTGCAATCTCTCTGGAATCTGCGGCAACCGCAGGTTCTGCTCAATGTTTTATATCCAATCATCAGCATATATGATCCCTTCAATGCCTTTAAAGTTCTTCGGTCCCATCCTCTTAAAATCTATGATAGTCCTCGGCCTCGGCTGTTATGGGGTAAAGGAGGTGGTACCGTCTACGGCTTGGCTAAAGCGACTCTTTCGACTGATGCGAGCACAATCTAGTGAGCATTCTCAATGCCCTTCCTTATAACATCTGTGTCTGATTGACTGCGGATGGTGGGGATGAAAGATCCCCTAAAACTGTCAGCGTTGCCCTCTATAGCGGAGGTGGAGCACCTCCGAAAGCTGCTGCAAAAATATCCACCTGGATCGGTAAAATTGACCTCTGGAATTTAGCTGGTGGAACAGCGTCTGCTTGTGCTGCCCTCATAGGTGACGAAGTGACCGACCTCGCTGACATTGAGCCTGAGCGCTGGGAACACGTCTTCTTCGACATCCTAAAGATAGATTAAACAAAGGAATCGATATTGAGTATGATATGATATCATCAAAAAAGGACATATTTTATTCAAAGTAAAGAAAATATTCTAATAGGGAAGGATAACAAAACTGATATTGGAAGTGTTTCCTAGTTTTGATTGAGTATACTCTCAATCTAAATTCTATATCCTAAAGCGGGCTCGTAGCAATACTCTAGGTGAGCACTACTCTGATATCGCTCTACTGAGAAGCCTGACATGCATGGGCCAACACTAAAATCGTGTCATGACCCGCACCCAGATATTCGGGTACGAGTACGTGGGTACGTCCAGCCTACGCCACAGCATCAGCGGTAGAACGTTGTCTGGGTCAACTCTACTATCTAAACATCTCAAATAATATATATATGGTATATGTCAATCCTCTCAACTCCAAACGGAGGAACAATATGGTATCTTATAAATATAAACTATACTCAATCACAATGCAAACAAGGAAAGATAAATCACAAGATGGAAAATAAAAGAAATAGTCACAATACATCCATATGACTGAAATAATATATACAGGCCAATAACCTCAAGAAAAGTCTAACACTAGTCTAACAAAATAATCTAGACCTCCTCAGGCTCTGGTACTAACTCCTCTTGGTCTACAGGAGTATCCTCTAATGGTATACCTTCCTACGGTCCGTAGTATATGGGATACTGGTCTACAAGCCAATCATCTAAAAAATATATCCAGTCAGTGTCACGCCCTAGTCCAAAAATACACGGGACCAGACCACGTGGCAATGGCCAGCTAATACGACTCTGAAGGATTTCCTAATTTAATGGACCCGACGAAGCGTACTATGCTGTCCTAAAATACTATCAAGTCTAGTATGCTAACATGAAGCAGGTAAATATCTAATCTCATCCACAGAATATAATATAAAAATGACTGAAGCAAGTGCTGGTAAATAAAATACAAAGAGTCTGAATATCCATAATACATCTAAAATAGTCTTATGGGGATAAACCTACTGAAATACAGCAATGGAATAAAAGTGCAAAAAGTAGTAAGATAACTAGACTAAAGTATCAACTAGCTAGATAAAGATACCCTAGCCCAAAGCAGCAGTGTACCCCAAATCACGGGAACTCCTGTGGAAATACCTCAAAGTCCTCAGCCACGAATCCGGTCTCTACTCCTGCTCCATAGATGGTCGGGTACAAGTGCTCGTCCGGATCTAAAAAGGAACCATGTCCTAAGAGGGACGTAACAAGATATAAAAGTACATGCCATAAAGTAAATACTGTATAAACTCGAGGGTGAACTAACCAGCTAAATAAAATGCACTTGAAGACAACCTTGGTACGTATGGGTAGGTAAAAGGTATAAAGCGTAGCGTCAAGCCAGAGGCTAAGTATCTGGCATTAGTTGTAAACTGGATGCCAGAAGTATATGCTGACTATATCACCGATTATGATAGCACGCAGCTAGTAACCTCTGTCGGATGTATCGACAAGCATATACGCCCATAACCGGGTAGCACATAGCCCATAACCGGGTAACACATAGCCCATAACCGGGTAACACTGAGGCTCACGACCCCGTAGTTTACTCTGAAACTACGGTAGCCAAATGTGTCCCATACGCCTACTAATTGTCTTCCCCGTCCAATGTCAATGTATATGTCGTTAATACGACGTGGACATCTCGTACTATAATGCAAGTCACTAAAGAAATATATAACTATGCTAAATACCGTCACACGTGATGCTCACATCGATGGCCAGTCAAGTATGAAGCTCGCGTCCCTACATGAACTCACTATGTGACGTGCAATAATACGTGTCAAGGCCTGGGGAGTCAAAATGATAACTCATCAACTTTATGTGCGTCTACTAGACACTAGGTCAAACACAAGTCCTAACGTCAATGCCTTCGTCGACTGCACCCGAGTCATTCTCGGACGCGCACAGTTATATAATATTAAAATAATAAAACATGCAAACTAATAATAACTGAATTTAAAAAGTAAAACAAGACAAGGTATACTTGTCTGGAACTCTGATGTGAACAAGTAAGGATCCAGAACACGCAGCCAAGGTAGAACCGTCTTGGGTGCCTATGAATATATAACAATAAATATCAGTCACTACATTACACTACGCTAAGCCTCCACAAGAGTTCAACATACGCAACGTCATGAGTCACGTAGAGTCCAGACCAAACAAACATTCTAACTAAGTAGGTCGGCTAAGGTTGACTAGTCCAGGATCAAGAAAGTGTGTGTACACTTAGGCTACTAGTCCTACAACATTTACATGTCATCCTAAGGTATAAGTTCTTATATGTCATAATCGCAGTCACAACTAAAATTCGTGTAAGTGCTAAGTTGCACCTCTAACACATAGGTTGCTAGTGTTCTCTCTCTGGGTCTCCGTGCACAAGTATATAAAATATTCTCAAATATTGTGCACAATAAGTCAACTAGCTACTATGCTATTAGTAAGTGTTTATAACCCAAAATATCGTGTAGCACTAATCACGTGTCCTAACCATTAGGTTAGGGTGTATATTATATATATATATATATATATATATATATATATATATATATACAATCATCATTGCATCCTCTAAATATATATAAACCATCACATAATCCTCGTACACTTGCACACAACAACGAGTGCACATACCAATTTATATCTATTCTAACTTGTTACACTAGCATGGCACTATTTATATATCAAACTAGTGTATAACCTAGGCAACAACCACATATACTAGTAGTTTACTAACACTTAAACCAATCATCTGATCAAGTAATAATCTAAAATTTAGAGTTAAAATTTGGTTAAACATGCGGTGGATAGTGTCAAGGCAAATGATTATATAAATATACATATATATATATATATATATATATATATATATATATATATATATATATATATATATATATATATATATATATATATATATATATATAACAAACAAGAGACCAAGTGCATGATTATATATACTTAAAAAAAAGGAACAAGAGGTTATGCATATACATACATATTATGATAAAAATACAAATTAATACATATGTGCATATATACGAGAGGAAGAACAACAAGATCAAGATAATTTGTATACGTATATATATATATATATATATATATATATATATATATATATATATATATATATATATATATATATAAGAATATATATATATAAGAATATAGGATGAAGGATGAAAAGGAAGAAGAGAGCATTACCTAGGGTTCAAGAAAATGGTGGGAGGCTAAGGGAGAGGGTGCTCGACTAGGAGGGGGGTGCTCGGCCTGCGGCTCGTGGGTGTCCGATCTCCGGCGGGTGGGGTGCTCCTGCGGGCAAGGCTGCACAACAGCAGCAGCAGCTCATAGTAGCAGCTCGCAGCAGCAGCGACTTGCAGGGGGTGGTGGCTGGTGGTCGATGAGGTGATGGTGGTGGTAATAGGGGTGGAGCTCGGTGGTAGTGGTGAAAGAAACAATGGTGGTGGTCGGGATAAAGGGAGAGGAGGTAGTGTGGAGGAGGAGAAGGTTGTAGTGATGATGGTGTGGTGATGGCTGTGGTGGTAATGATAGCGGTGGTGATGGCTGTGGTGGTGATGATGGAGGTGGTGATGGTTGTGGTGGTGATGATGGAGGTGGTGATGGTTGTGGTGGTGATGATGGCCGTGGTGATGGCTGTGGTGGTGATGATGGCGGTGGTAATGGCTGTGGTGGTGGTTGGTGGTCGGGGGATGATGGTGGTGGCAGGATAGTCATGGAGGAGGAGGTAGCTGTCGATGGTGGTGGCGGTCGTGAGGAGGAGGAGAGGAAGAAGGAGTAGAGGAGGTGGGTGAGTAGGAGGTGGTCGATGATGGTGAGGGTGGTGGTTGATGGTGGTTGTGGAGGTCGGGTGAGCAGGAGGTGATCGTTGGGTTGGTTGCTCCGGCGGCTAGGGGATGAGGTCGAGTGGAGGTTGAATGGAGGAGGAGGTGGTGACAGTGGGGTCATCGTGAGTGATGGTCAGAGGAGGAGAGGAAGTTGGTCGGAGGAGGAGAAAGGAAGTTGTTGGTGGTCGGGTGAAGGAGGAGAGGAAGAAGGAGGTTGTGGTTAGGGTTTCGGTTTTTTGAATGGAGGTGGTGGTGGCTGAAATTTTTGGGGAGAGAGAGAGAAAATGAAGGAGAGAGAGAGGAGATAAGTATGGGGATTATGGCCAGCTACATATCTATTTATAGGGATGGGGGAAGGATCCTCATGAGGAAATGAGTGGTTGGGATGGGGTTTATTTTGAATGGAGGGTGGTGATTGAATGTAGGTATAAAGTGTTGTGTTGTACACACAAAAATAGGGGGAAAATAATGGATGACCGGTCAAAGTATGAAGGAGGGTTTCTTCATTGTTTTCCTCCAATGGAAGGTGGACACCTAGTTGCTTATTTGCACAAATACCCCCAATAATTTAGAAATTGCACAAACAAGGGAGAATCGGGATTAGATGAGAAAAAATACCATGTTTGGTGTGTTATAGTGGATTAAAATGGTGTGTGATAGATTTTATGAACCTTGAGGGTGTGAGTAGTGGATTGGGTTGGTGTTGGGTCTAGTTTTGGGTTAGGTTGAGTCATTACACCAATTTAATTAAAATTAGTATCAATAGTATTCTTTAATTAATTGAAAATACGTAGGATTAAAATTGGATGGGACATAATTGTCATGGACGTAGTAGACTCGGAGTAGATTATTGTCATAAATTGGGTTGCACAAAATGGGTCGAGGTTGTGTCTCCAATTTCAATTGAAACGGACAAAGATGCAAAGTTGAATTAATTTGAATTTAAAAATAGATATTTATAACGAATATTGTGCAACTAAAATAAAGCACAAGAGAGGATATTTATGAGTTACACAAAGGTTAGAATGGAAGGCTGGCACGTCTAGGTCAAGTGTGTAAAATTTGTTTGAAGGTAGAAGCTAGAGTAGCGCTCCAAACATCGAAGCAAGGGTAAGGTACATCAAGGGAATTAAATTAAAAGAGGCAAATTAATAACTCCATTAAATAATTCAAAAATAATCCTAAATGAATCCTAATCCTAGTTTTGGGTCTGGGGGTTTGCAACCTACCCAACTTATAAAAATTTTGTACTCAAAATTAAAACAAACACATAATAAGCTATAAATTATCAAGCAATGCTACGGACATACCTAGGACCGGTAGAACTGGCCTTTGGACTATCTGTTGGGCTCTATTGACATACTGGAAATACTCCTAAGCTTGATATTAGTTCGATCCGTACCTTAAATACTGTCCTAACCTTCTTATGCAATCTTTCTGAACATGTCCCTTCTTTCTGCAAAAGTGACATATCGGAAGCTCTTTCTGCTGATACGGCACAACCCTCTGTTGCCTCTGCACTCCTGTATGACGGATTGGTCCTCCTGCTCCTAGTCGTGCCTTAGCTGGTGCAGCTATACTGGAATGCCTCTGACTCATCGATCCCTTGCCAATAGCCTCTTGGATTATAGCCTCTGTCAAGACCTCCTCGTAAGAGATCCTCGCCTGGGTGGTAGTGTACCTCTGCAGCTCGTAAGTCAAACCATGATAGAATTTCTTGGCCTTCTCTAGATCATTGGGTATCAGGGTGGTACCAAATCAAATAATATGACTGAACTCCGCGTTATACGCGTCTATGATCATGTTTCCTTGCTCCAGATGTAGGAACTGAGAGTAGAGCGCATTCTTGACCGTAGCCGGAAAGTACTTCGCATTGAAGTATTCTAGAAACTGCTCCCACGTCTGCTTCTTGCAGACGCTGCGCTCCATAGAGTCCCACTAGTGATAGGCATTATCTTTCAATTGAGCCCTCACTGCGGTCATCCAAAGGTCCGGAGGCAGCTAAGAAGCCTCTAGTAACATCTCCGTGTTGGTGACCCAATCGAAGATCTCCTCTACGGTCTCGCTATCCGAAAAGGTATCCGGGCCCATCTGACGAAATCCTTAAATTATACCAGCTGGCTGAACATGTATAGGTGCTGGTGTTGGTGCTGGGGTAGGTGGCCTCTCCAGAACTTCTATCAAGCTCTGTCTCATAGTCTCGGCCTGATGCCACTGCGCTTGCATCATGGCCTAGAAAAACTGGAATATCTTTGGCTGTCCTTCTGACGGTGGCATCTGAGATAGAAAGGGTGGAGGTGGTGGCAATGAAACCTCCGGCTGTGCTCTAGGTGTCTCCTGAGACGTCGGCCACTCGGGCTGCGGTATCGGCGTGGCCTTCGAAGTCTGACCCTCGACGTGTTGTGTCGGGACAGTTTGTGAAGTCTGGCCCTCGTACTGCTGCGTCAGATCGGCCTGAGAAGTCTGTTGCCAGTGTATCAACGGGGCCTGAGGTATCACCCGGGCTTATGGTGGTGGCTGCTCTCCAGGTGGTCCAGGGGATGTATCCTTCCACTGCACGGTGGCAGATGGCACAATGGCACAGTATGCCTCGCATCCGCTATGCAAGTTCATCTCTCTGCAGAAGATAGAACTATATTAAAAGAGTACGGGAATAAACAAACAGGATACAGATATTCAAGTAATTAAATACAAAAGAGGTTCAAAGACGGTTGTCAAGGTGGATGAGATCTAATAATTTCTATCCTATTACAGGCTCGCTTGGCATGATATCATACCACAAGCGATAAACAAAGACCTACATGGGCTACCACTAAAAACTATGTCACGCCCAGTCCTAAAATATACCGAACCAGGCCACGTGGCAATGTCCAGCTAATAAGACTCCGAAGGATTTCTCAATTTAATGGACCCGACGAAGCGTACTACGCTATCCTAAAATACTATCAAGTCCAATATGTTAACATGCAGCAGGTAAATATCTAATCTCATCCAAAGAATATAATATAATAATGACTGAAGCAAGTGCTGATAAATAAAATACAAAGAGTCTGAATATCCATAATACATCTGAAATAGTCTGATGGGGACAAACCTACTGAAATACAGCAATGGAATAAAAGTGCAGAAAGTAGTAAGATAACTAGACTAGAGTATCAAATAGCTAGATAAAGATACCCTAGCTAAAAGCAGCAGTGTACCCCAAATCACGGAAACTCCTGTGGAAATACCTCAAAGTCCTCAGCCACGAATCCGGTCTCTACTCCTGCTCCGTAGATAGTCGGGTACAAATGCTCGTCTGGATCTGGAAAGGAACCAGGTCCTCAGAGAGACGTAACAAGATACAAAAGTACATGCCATAAAGTAAATACTGTATAAACTTGAGGGTGAACTAGCCAGCTAAGTAAAATGTACTTGAAGACAACCTTGGTACGTATGGGTAGGTAAAAGGTATAAAGCGTAGCGTCAAGCCAAACGCTAAGTATCTAGCATTAGCTGTAAACTGGATGCCAGAAGTATATGCTGACTACATCACCGATCATGATAGCGCGCAGCTAGTAACCTCTGTCGGATGTATCGACAAGCATATACGCCCATAACTGGGTAGCACATATGTAAACCCTCTGACCCAAAATCTAGGTTTAGGAATTTATTTAGAATTATTCTGGAATAATTATTGAAGTTATTTAAATTACCGCTTTGATTTTTGATTTGATCGTTGCACATTACCATTGTTTAAATATCTAGAGCAAAGTATTTACTTTTCAACAAATTTCACATTCTTGACCTAGACAAGCCCATTTTCAATCCTGATCTTTGTTTCACTCGTTTATGCACTCTCTTGTGATTTATTTTAATTTTATAATATTTATGCACATTTTCTAATTTTAAATCCAACTTTGCATCTTTACCCGTTCTAATCAAAATTGGAGACACAATCTTGACCCGTTCCTTGCAACCCAATATTTATTAATAATCTATTCCGAGTCTACTACGTCAATAACACTTGTGTCCCACCCAATTTAAATCCTATGCACTTCCAATTAATTAAAGAACACCTTTGACACTAATTTTAACTAATTTGGTGTAATGACTCAACTTAACCCAAAACTAGACCCAACACAAATCCAAACCCACACCCACACTCTCATGGCTCATACAAAATACCATCCACTAATTTCTCCCACTATAACACACCAAACATAAAATTTTTCCACATCCAATCTACTTTTTCCTCTTTATGTAAGTCCTAAACTATTGGGGACTTTTGTGAAAATAGCTAGCCATGTGTCCACCTCCTATTGGTTGGAGCAAATGAAGAAATTCTATTTTGAATGTTTGACCGGTCATGAGCTCTCTCCCTCTCTTTTTGCTTGATACTATACAACCTACATTAAATCCTAATCTCTCATTCAAACCCTCAACACATCTCCATCACCCATTTTCTTCATGACTATACCCCCTCTCCTTGGGAACATAGCCGACCCTAATCCCTAGGCAATGCTCTCTCTCCCTCATCATTTGTTACATCTTCTTCCTCATAACTCCTCCTTCCTACATCACCCTCACCACCATTAACAACCATCACCACCGCTGCCCTAACCTTCGACCACCACCCTCGCCATCACCACCGTCAACAACCATCACCACCGCAGCCCTCACCTCCGACCACCAGCCTCGCCATCACCACCGCCAACCACCATCAATATCACCACCGTTGCCCTTACCTCAATGACCACCACTACCACTGTCGTCATCACCACCACTACCATCTCCTCCAACCACGACCACCAGCAAACCGCCTCCGCCCCACAGTGAGCTGTCGTCACTGCTACTGCTTCAACCTCTACTACTGCTGTTAAAGTTGCTGCTACAGTTGCGCCATTGTTAGCCGCCGCCGTCCTAGCCCTACGCCGCCGCGAGCCCCTGCCGTCCTGGCCCCTCCAGCGGCCGAGCCGCTGCCGCAACAGCTATTGCTGTTGCTGCGCCTACTGCAACTGCTGCTATTTTTGCTGCTGTTGTTGTCTTCCCCGACCTCCTCCGGCGACCCCCGACCATCGTCGACCACCCCTCGACGACCGACGACCTACCCGCGATATCCCCGACCACCACCAACCACCGTTGGCCACCCACGGAGGACCCGAGTACACTCCATAACCGCGAGCACCCAAAGCCAAGTCAGAACCAAGTTCCAACCACCTATTTTTACGAGGCGATTTCTTCCTCCACGCTCAACCGATTCACGAAACACCTTCTCTCGTATACTCTCCATGTTACCCTCTTTCAATATCTTCAATTAGAATAATTTAATTTGATTTCTATTATTTGTAATTTAAGTCCCAAATCGATAAAAAAAAATTTTAAAAGACATTAAAATTTCTCGATACAAAGTTGGTCCCATCAATCAGGGCAACCTCATCGCGTACTGATTGCACCGAAAGACGCATATTATCAACGTGGACGTGTAGACATTCACGGAACTTGATTTAGATGTGCATGCATACCAAAATCAACGTGTATTCGTCGAAAAGTACCGTATTGGCACGTTCTAACACTCGTCCTAATTTTGTGTATGCCTGTCATTTCGTAACAAAACTTATGCCATCGGATTCACAGTGTTATGCTGGTCCTGTGACCCAAGTTTGGTTCGATTCTGAGAACGTTAACAAAATATCATTTCGTGGGCCCCACGGTTCCACATGATCGGCTCATCGAAATCTATTTTGGATATTTCGTTGGGTTTCTATCATCGTTCTAGACTTGTAGACACTAAGTTTGACGAATTTGGAGAACTTTATCTTTGGCACATTTTTCGGTGCCAGACGGGCCCCACTTGTGGAACCCGTATTAACCAAAAACTGTAATTTTGCCCCCTGTGTCCAAATTGGACGTATATATATACTTTTCTGAGTATCTCACTCATTCTGGGACTGTTGGTGATATTTGTGGCAGCATCCGAGGATATCAGCTCCAGTTTCCATTATTGTGCTGCTACTTCCATGGCGAGTTCGTGTTCGAATCTTCGCCTGGCTTCCAGGCAAGTATACATTGCCTTATTGTACTGTTTAAATTTAGTTAATATTATATATATTGTGCTCTAAATATTATATGACTGTGCACGTCCGAGAATAACTCGGGTGCAGTCGACGAAGGCGTCGACGTTAGGACTTGTGTTTGACCTAGCGTCTAGTAGATGTACTCTAAGTGATGGAGTTATCATTATAACTATGAGGCCTTGACACGTATTATTTCACGTCACGGAATGAGTTCATGATAGGACACAGGTTTACGCACTCGACTGGCCATCGGTGCGAGTAGCTCGTATGATGGTACTTAGCATAGGTGTATTATTTTAGGTGACTTGCATTATAGTTACGAGATATCCATGTCGCACTTGAGACTTGTACATTGGCATTTGGACGGGGAGGACGACTAGTAGGCGTATGGTACATCCACCTCCTTTATACAGATACAGCATTCTTTGGAGCAATACAGACATATATATTTATGCAGATACCGCATTCTTTGGATTATTGGATGTTACATGTACAGATGGCACGCTCTTTGGGGCGTTAGACATTATGCAGATACCGTGCTCTTCAGAATGTTAGACGTATTTACTTATGCAGATACCACGCTCTTTGGAGTATTGGACGTTATTATATATGCAGATTGCCCCAAGATGGGGGGGCATATGTGGCATATACTAGCCAGTCACGACGATTGGTAAATTATGTCAGCATATGTCTAGCCTACACTTCCCATACGCACTAAGTTATCGTCAAATTGCATTCACTTAGGAGGTTAGTTTACCCTAATTTATTTTACTCAGTATTTATATTATGGCATGTACTATTTGTATCTTGTTACATCCCTCTGAGGACCTAGTTCCCTTCCAGGTTATGTGAGCATGTTGCATGACGCTTGATCTAGTGGAGAGCTGGACATCATTGTAGGTATCTTTACATCTTTTAGCTATTTCAGTCATGTACTACTTTCTATTTTGATTCTCCTTTTATAGCCTAGTGTTTATAGGCCTATTTTGTTCGTTTGACCTATTCGAACGAATGTATTATTGGGCTGCAGACTAATGATGCGTATCATTCCATCTTGAGATTTATTTACCATGGATTGAGATTTAGTTTAGTTGTTGGATATTAGAAATAGATTTTAGCTGGATTACTTAACCTTGGACAGCTTAAGTGCACTTCGTCGGGCCCATTAAATTGGAAAGCCCTACGGAGTCGTACCAACTGGCCATTGCCACGTGTCTGGTCCCATACGTTTTGGGACTGGGGCATGACAACATAGCCCATAACCAGGTAACATTGAGGCTCTTGACCCCATAGTTTACTCTGAAACTTCGGTAGTCAAATGTATGTCCCATACGCCTAATAATTGTCTTCCCCGCCTAATGCCAATGTACATATCGTGAATACGACGTAGATATCTCGTACTATAATGCAAGTCACTAAAAAAATATACAACTATGCTAAATACCATTACACGTGCTGCTCACACCGATGGCCAGTCAATTATGAAGCTTGTGTCCCTACATGAATTCACTCTGTGACGTGCAATGATATGTGTCAAGGCTTTGGGGTTATAATGATAACTTCTCAACTTTAGGTGCGTCCACTAGACACTAGGTCAAACACAAGTCCTAATGTCAACGCCTTCGTCGACTGCACCCGAGTCATTCTCGGATGCGCTCAGTTATATAATATTAAAATAATAAAATATGCAAACTAATAATAACTAAATTTAAACAATACAACAAGGCAAGGTATACTTGCCTGGAACTCCAATGTGAACAAATAAGGATCCGGAATCCGCATCCAAGGTAGAACCGTCTTGGGTGCCTATAAATATATAACAATAAATATCAGTCACTATATTACACTACGCTAAGCATGCACAAGAGTTCAACATACGCAACGTCATGAGTCACGTAGAGTCTAGGCCAAACAAACGTTCTAACTAAGTAGGTTGGCTAAGGTTGACGAGTCCAGGATCAAGAAAGTGTGTGTACACTTAGTCTACTAGTCCTACAACATTTACAAGTCATCCTAAGGTATAATTTCTCATATGTCATAATCGCGGTCACAACTAGAATTTGTGTAGGTGCTAAGTTGCACCTCTAATACATAGGTCGCTAGTGTTCTCTCTCTAGGTCTCTGTGCACAAGTATATAAAATATCCTCAAATATTGTGCACAACAAGTCAACTAGCTACTATGTTATTATAACCCAAAATATCGTGTAGCACTAATCATGTGTCCTAACTATTAGGTTAGGGTGTGTATATATATATATATATATATATATATATATATATATATATATATATTCATCATCGCATCCTCTAAATATATATAAACCATCACATAATCCTCGTACACTTGCACACAACAACGAGTGCACATAACAATTTACATATATTCTAACTTGTTACACTAGCATGGCATTATTCATATGTCAAACTAGTGTATAACCTAAGCAAGAACCACATATACTAGTAGTTCACTAACACTTAAACTAATCATCTGATCAAGTAATAATATGAAATTTAGAGTTAAAATTTGGTTAAACATGCGGTGGATAGTGTCATATATATATATATATATATATATATATATATATATATATATATATATATATATATATATATATATATCTATACAACAAAGAAAAGACCAAGTGCATGATTATATATACTAAAAAAAAGGAACAAGAGGTCATGCATATACATACACATTATGATAAAAATACAAATTAATACATATGTGCATATATACGAGAGGAAGAACAACAAGATCAAGATAATTTATATACGTAGGTATATATATATATATATATATAAGAAGATAGAATGAAGAGGAAGAGGAGAGCATTACCTAGGGTTCATGGAAATAGGGGGAAGCAAAGGGAGAGGGTGCTCGACTAGGAGAGGGGTGCTCGACTTGCGGCTCGTGGGTGGCCGATCTTCGGCGGGTGGTGTGCTACGACGGGCAAGGCTGCACAACAGCAGCAGCAGCTCACAGCAGTAGCGGCAGCAGCTTGCAGGGGGTGATGGTTGGTGGTCGATGAAGTGATGGTAGTGGTGATGGGGGTGGAGCTCGGTGGCAGTGGTGAAGGGAACAATGGTATTGGTCGGGATGAAGAGAGAGGAGGTCGTGTGGAGGAGGAGAAGGTGTGGTGATGATGGCGGTGGTGATGACTGCGGTAGTGATGATGGCGTTGGTGACGGCTGTGGTGGTGATGGCTATGGTGGTGATGATGGCGGTGGTGATGGCTGTAGTGGTGGTTGGTGGTCATGGGGATGATGGTGATGGTTGGATAGTCGTGGAGGAGGAGGTAGATGTCGATGGTGGTGGTCGTGAGGAGGAGGAGAGAAAGAAGGAGGAGAGGAGATTGGGTGAGCAGGAGGTGGTCGATGATGGTGAGGGTGGTGGTTGATGGTGGTTGTGGAGGTCGGGTGAGCAGGAGGCGGTCGTTGGGTTAGTTGCTCCGGCTAGGGGATGAGGTCGAGTGGAGGTTGAATGGAGGAGGGGGTGGTGACAGTGGGGTGGTCTTGGGTGATGGTCAGAGGAGGAGAGGAAGTTGGTCGGAGGAGGAGAAGGGAAGTTGTTGGTTGTCGGGTGAAGGAGGAGAGGAAGAAGGAGGTTGTGGTTAGGTTTTTGATTTTTTGAATGGAGGTGGTGGTAGCTAAAATTTTTATAGAGAGAGAGAGTTAGTGAAGGAGAGAGAGGAGTTGAGCATGGGGATTATGGCGACTATATAGCTATTTCTAGGGATGGGGGAAGGATCCTCATGAGGAAATGAGTGGTTGGGATAGGGTTTATTTTAAATGGAGGGTGGTGATTGAATGTATGTGTAAAGTGTTGTGTTTTACACATAAAATAGGGAGAAAATAATGGGTGACCGGTCAAAGTATGAAGAAGGGTTTCTTCATTGTTTTGCTCCAATGGAAGGTGAACACCTAGTTGCTTATTTGCACAAAGGCCCCCAACAATTTAGAAATTGCATAAACAAGGGAGAATTGGGATTGGATAAGGAAAACACAATATTTGGTGTGTTGTAGTGGATTAAAATGGTGTGTGTTAATTTGTATGAACCTTGAGGGTGTGAGTGGAGGTTTGGATTGGTGTTGGGTATAGTTTTGTGTTATGTTGAGTCATTGCACCAATTTAATTAAAATTAGTGTCAATGGTGTTCTTCAATTAATTGAAAATACATAAAATTAAAATTGGGTAGGACATAAGTTTCATGGA
This sequence comes from Iris macrosiphon, assembly GCA_036927795.1. Lineage (NCBI taxonomy): Eukaryota > Viridiplantae > Streptophyta > Magnoliopsida > Asparagales > Iridaceae > Iris > Iris macrosiphon. The sequence goes on from JAYESA010000009.1 coordinate 157,820,932, forward strand.
CGTAGTAGACTGAGTAGATTATTGTCATAAATTGGGTTGCACAAAATGGATCGAGGTTGTGTCTCCAATTTTGATATGAACGAACAAAGATGCAAAGTTGGATTTATTTGGATTTAAAAATAGATATTTGTAACGAATATTGTGTGAGTAAAATGAAGAACAAGAGAGGGTATTTATGAGTTACACAAAGGTCAGAATGGTAGGCTGGCACGCCTAGGTCAAGTGTATGAAATTTGTTTGAAGGCAGAAGCTAGAGTAGCGCTCCAAACATCGAAGCAATGGTAAGGTACACCAAGGAAATTAAATTAAAAGAGATAATTAATAACTCTATTAAATAATTCAAAATTAACCCTTAAATGAATCCTAATCCTAGTTTTGGGTCAGGGGATTTACAGTCAAGATTTGAGCGAACTACTACATACCTCTGAAAGCAGTTTCAAATATATAATCGAGCATATATAACAAATAATACAAAAGAATAGAAGATAACTAAACAATATAATGAAATGAACTAGAGTAAACAGATAATATACTGGAATGAAGAACATACAACAGAATATCTGCAATATAATGGAAATAACTGAAATCTAACTAATGTTCCATGGAATACAAGTTTATTATGTGATCGATTTAGGTTGAACACGAATACAATAAGGTAACTCGATTACAAGTGTGATATGTAATCGACATGTACACGAATATACTGGGGCTTGATCACATAATCAACTCCTACTTTCTCCATCCCCAACCAATACCAAAGGATCCAATCACGACACATTACGAACATGAATATGGACACACTAAACACGAGCAGTGTGTGTACACGAATATAAGCACACTAAACACGAGCAGTGTGTGAACACGAAGTACACTAAATCAATACCCGATATACACGATGAAATATATGTAAAAGAGTACCCGCTGAATACGGTAAGGAATAACATCTCCTGACAGGATCCTTATAGTACCAGTCTGTGAAACCACTGTGTCAGAATCAAGTATACAGTTTTAGAATTTGCGATATATACACTATTATGAAATGAAAACTAACAGAGAAATATACTCGCTTGAGGTCCTGAGCAATGTGTGTCTCTCGATACCCAAGCTGGTGTCACATAGACCTATATGTAGTATATTACATCAATACAAGATTTTGGAATAAAAATAAGTTAAACTAGTTCAATTCTAGGTCATAAAGCCATTTCTAAGTCAAAATAGTCAAACTAGGTCAACTCTAGGTTAAACTATTAAAACTTGGTCAAACTAGCTATTTTTACGTTGTATGAGTCTATCTCTAGGATATTGGGTCCATACCCTATGTATCTAGGCTATACTAGCTATACTAGGATACTAGAATACCAACAAATACCATATCATAAGATACGCAAGTTATTAGATATAAAAGTACTATAATATATATATATATATATATATATATATATATATATATATATATATATATATATACAAGACAAAATATATAATACTTCTAGCCAAACAAATGCTAAGTGGATACCTTGGCTTTGAACCAAATGCGGTATCACACCACCTACACACCTATCTTGATATACATACTCAATACCTTGAGTATAAACCAATACCTTGACATTACCTTGGTATCACAAGGTAATACAATATCTAACATTAGCAAACTAACCAACCTACCTCACTATGCACTAACATGGATTTAAACTTATAACAATACAATACCAACTATCATAACTAATATACCCAATGGATATTCAATACCCATACCCAAGATATCTCAACTCTCATTACCTTGGTGTAACTCAAGGTAAACTAGAAATAATACTAACCAATGCTAACTAAAGCTTATACATATATCTCTCTCATATATATATATATATATATATATATATATATATATATATATATATATATATATACTTAACTGACCAACTAACTTATCAATAAAACTAACTTAGCTTATTACTAGCTTACTAACTTATCTACAACTTAATTATAAGCACTTGCTACACTAAAGCTGTCACGACCCGCACCCAGCATAGGGGCACGAGTGTGTGGGTACGTCCAGACTACGCCGCAGCATCGGCGGTAGAACGCTGTCTAGGTCACGATACTATCTAATCAATCTCACATGAATATCTAACTCCATAAGGAGACACAGATATCACAATATAATATGGAATATACTCAATCACGGAAAATAAAGCACGATGAGATATCGAAGCATGCAATAAAATACAAGACAAGTCTAAACACAATAAATAGTCTAACCTGTAATCCCGCTGATTTTTCAGAAATTTTTAATTTGGATTTTTCACAATTTTCTGTAATTTTTTGGGATTTTCTGTAATTAAAACTAAGATATTTTTTGATTAAATGATTTTTAAATGATGTTAATTAATATTAAAATATTATGAAAATAATATTTTTGGGTGTAAAATGGAAAACTGGACATAGGGTAATTTTTCGAAAATTTATTGGACTCCGGAAACATTTTTAAAGCACTAAAAAGTAACGTATTTTTTAACCCAAATTAAACCCTGGAATAAACCGGATTTATTTGAAATAAACCAAACCAGACCGGACCGGTTTACCCGAACCAAACCAACCCAGCCTTAACGGGTCGTGTCGGGTCGTATCTGAATCGAACCCGACCCGGACCCGAGACCCTCACCGAAACCCTAATCCTATTCCTAGCCGGATCACTGTTCCGGCATGCCTATAAATCCCTCGAGACCCTCGCTCCGCCTGTCGGAATCCCTCCCTATCACTCCTCCTCCGCCCGGACACCCCTGCAGCCCCGCTCCGGTCACCCTCCGTCGTCCCCGACGTCTCCTCACAGCCCCTACCTCCCCGCCGTCTCCCTCTCTCCGCCCATCCCCGCCTAGAACACCACCACCACCTCACCCTCGACCTCGCCTCCGTCCCCCTCTCCCAGCCGTCTCACCACCACCATCAACCTCCTCCTTCCCCGACTCTACCTTCCTCCCCCTCCCTCGAGACCCCCGACCAGCCCTCGGCCGTCCTCAGCCATCGTCCCCTAGCAGACCCCCTCGAGCCCTGTGCTGCCCCCTAGCCCGACGACCCCCCCGCTCGACCATCTCCACCACCTCTTCGCCTACCTCCCTCCCGCAGCCCAGCCGACGAGCCCCGCTGCCTCAAACCCTAGCTACCCTGACTCCAGCAGTTCCTCCGGCCCGGTGCAGCCACCCCCATCCGGCAGTGCCGCTCCGGCTGTGCCCTCCGGCATAGCCCTGAGCCGCCATGGCGAAACTTCGGCCATCTCCCACAGCGAAACCCTAGAACAGTACCCGGACACAGCAACTGGACACAGTGTCCCCGTGTCGTGTCGACTCGGACACGAAGAACCCCGTTCCACGGAGCCCTATTTAGGTAACCCGTTCTCTCTCCTCGCTGTCCCGTTTTCAGTTCCGTCTATTGCAACGCGTAGACCGCGTAACCCCCTCGATGCCCGAGCAACCCGCTCGGTGCATCGCGTCCTGTGGCGATCGCGAACCGCGATCCAAAAACAGGAAAACCAATGCTCTATTTCACCTTGGAACTGAGTGCGCCCCGCCAAACGGGATGACTTGGTCGCGTTCGGTCTTCACCGAAACGTGCGCGCCATTGATACGGACGTGCGGGATTTCGCAGAAGTTGATTTGGATGTGCGTGCAAACCGAAATCAACGCGTATCCGCCGACAACGTCCCGTATCTGCCTGTTCTGGAACACATCGTAACTTTGTGTACACACATTGGATCGAAACAAAACTTGCACCAATGGACTCGTAGCAATACGCTGGTCATGTGACCCAAGTTTGGTTCGATTCTGAGAACGTTAACAAAATCGCGTATCTTGGGCCCCACGGCTCCACTTGACGGGGGATTTTGTGATCGGCTCATCGGAATCCAGTTTTGGAAGTTCCGTTGGGTTCGTATCATCGTTCCTGACCTGTTGACACTAAGTTGGACGAATTTGGAGACCTTTGACCCTGACACATTTTTCGGTGCAAAGTGCCCTACATGTGGACCCCGCTTTGACCCAGAAATGTCATTTTTGCCCCTGTGTCCAAATTGGAATTAAGAACAGGCGTTTCTAGCTTTTGATATTTTCTGAGACTGTTGGTGATGTTTATTACAGCTTTTGGAGGAGTACCTGCAGGATCCACTGATACCGGGACAACTGTTGGTATTCAAACCCCAGGCAAGTGTACCTTGCCAACATTGCAGTTCTTGTTACTTATTTTTTTGACTTATATATATATATATATATATATATATATATATATATATATTATTGTACATGCTTGACCTAGGACCGTGTGACTTACTTAGCGTCCGATTAATAGTCGGGTGCCAACACCGTACGCGGAGTTGTGTAACGTTACCTAGAGATGGACATTCGTGACCCTTTAAATTCTTGTACTTGTCTTATCAAGTACATAGATCCAGGACACTTGACACTATTCATGAGTCAGAATCTTCCTGAGATATTCATGGTGATTCTGTATAGGATACAGGTTTTATGACATAGACATTATATTCATAGACATTATATGACTTGCTGTATTAGTTTTGATCCTGCGTGTCATGGACATGAGACGTGAGATTACATTGGGTGGGGAGAGATTTACCAAACAAAAGGCTGATTATATTATTTATATTGTCATCTGGAAGTGTCTTAGTTTCTGGTATAGAGCTTTGGCACAAGTTCTGGCCCTTCAAAAAAATACTACTATGGGTTTCTCCGACACTGATCCTGTAGTAGTCTCAGCCTGAGTATGACTAAAACTCTCACTTGTATATCACTTAGCTGGTTATATTGTTTACCCTATTTATTCTATTTACTATTACACTGCATTTTGGCTTGTATTTTCTGTACCTTGTTATGTCCCCTGAGGACCTGGATACCGGACTATGTCCCCAGGACTAGCAGACGAGATCGACCCCAAGTTACACGGGACAGGAGCATTAACAGGAGCAGGCACTGGAGCAGTACCAGATTCAGTAGACGAGTGATCACCGAGGTTATCTTCTGAGTATATACTGCTCCATACTCAGTTTTGCTGTGGTTATCTTTATTCTTGTATCTTGACAGATGTATCAGACTCATTAACGGGTTATTCCCCGAGTTTTTATTTTATTGAGATATGATCTTGCTTTATGATTCTGATATTGTTGTATTTATTCTGTGGATGAGATTAGTATATCTAGACCCTTATTGTTGTACTACAGCTTAAGTATGCCCCGATGGATCCATTAAATTGGGTTTGTCCATCGGTGTGTGCTGCTGGCCATTGCCACGTGTCTGGTCCCTCGATATTTTGGGACTGGGGCGTGATATGGTTTTTGTGGTAGCCCATGCAGGTCAACGACTAAATTGTTCGGTTTCAACTTAGGGACCGAGCAAGCCTGCAATAAGAATATGATAACTTTTTGGATCTCATCCACTTGCTTGAATCGTTCTTGACATCTATATCGGATTCAAATTAATTTCTTGACTTGCATCCTGCCTTGATTCCTGTGCGCCTCTTGTTGTTTATTTTGGTTGTTACTCTAAATTTTTACTATGTGATTGGTAATTAGAACTTGACAGTTTAAGTTATTATCGTAGATTATGACCTAATGATTACCCCTTAGTTTTAAGTCGCATAATTAGTACCCCCACCTCGATACAAGTTAGATCCCTTACCCTTGACGGCCAGTAACTCTTCTATCCTCACTATCGACACTTGTTCTATAAGCACTAAGACTAAGGCTTAAGACGACCATGACCTATGTAATATAGGAGGATACCCTAATAGGTACCAAGACCCCTTCTCGTAGACCTTAACAAGAGTTTCCACGTTATCCGTAAGACGATTTCAGTATTAGTTTATTGGTTTAAGTTGAGTAGTATGCCTCACAACATAGTACCACCTAGCCCTATTGACCCATTGATGAAGTGAACTAGGATGACACAACTTTAGACTTGCGTAAGAAGATAGTGTTTATTCAGACTGTAGAATTTAGAGGTCCTTGCCCCTATTGGGTCGACAAGTGACTTGACAAGGCGGTTGTATGATGACTGTAGAGATTGTGTAGTCTTTATTTATTATTGCTTATTTTTTTTTTGTCTTTGTGAACTTGAATTAATTTGTACCTCCTTTCATCATCATCTAGAGTACTTATAATTGTTGTACTACATTGACTTATGCTGCTATTATAGCCTAGTTTTGCAAGCTTATTCTTTTATCGAGCTTGTTCATGATACATGTGTTAGTGGATGCATACATTAATACATTTCAGAATCAGTGTATTAAGGTCTAGCTAACCTTAGTGCACTTGGTTCGCCCTTCGCAATACTACCGTACGTGGACTGAGATATATAGTGATTAGTAGACGAATGTACTTGCCCTGGACATGTCTGACATATCGTATCGGTTACATAATTCCCATTTGAATTCTTTAAACGCCTTGATCCCGATGATTCTATTATATTACCTCTCCCTTGAACTCTTTATTATTGATCTCCATCTTCCCTTATTTCGGAAAGACGAAACCTCGTGCTTGGTATAAGTTTGATATATAGACAGTACTAGATATACCCCACAGGCCGGTCGCATTGTTGATGACCCTTTTATAAATGATTAAGGGCATATCATAGATGATATGTTTGGTGTTAAAAACTATGAGGATTCAATAACATGATTAAATAATTTGGGGCATAGCTTTCTTAGATGTATAGCCTTAGATGATAGATGGGTAAATTCTAAGTTGGGTAGAGACCGCCATGTTCACTTGAGAGGAATTCTTTAGACTGTGATCAAGTATGATTTAATAGAGAGACCCTACCCTAGTTTAATTTTGAGGACGAAATTTTTATAAGTTGGGTAGATTGTAACCCCCCTGATTTTTCAGAAATTTTTAATTTGGATTTTTCATAATTTTCTGTAATTTTCTGGGATTTTCTGTAATTAAAACTAAGGTATTTTATGATTAAATAAATTTTAATAATGTTAATTAATATTAAAATATTATGGAAATAATATTTTTGGATGTAAAATGGAAAACTGGACATAGGGTAATTTTCCGGGAATTTATTGGACTCCGAAAATATTTTTAAAGCCCTAAAAACTAACGTATTTTTTAACCCAAATTAAACCCTGGAATAAACCGGGTTTATTTGAAATAAATCAAACCGGACCGGACCGATTTACCCGAACCAAACCAACCCAGCCTTAACGGGTCGGGTCGGGTCAGATCCGAATCGAACCCGACCCGGACCCGAAACCCTCACCGAAACCCTAATCCTATTCCTAGCCGGATCACTGTTCCGGCATGCCTATAAATCCCTTGAGACCCTCGCTCCGCCTGCCGGAATCCCTCGCCATCACTCCTCCTCCTCCCGGACACCCCCGTAGCCCTGCTCCGGTCACCTTCCGTCGTCCCCGACGTCTCCTCACAGCCCCTACCTCCCCGTCGTCTCCCTCTCTCCGCCCATCCCCGCCTGGAACACCACCACCACCTCACCCTCGACCGTGCCTCTGTCCCCCTCTCCCCGCCATCTCACCATCACCATCAACCTCCTCCTTCCCCGACTCTACCTTCCTCCCCCTCCCTCGAGACCCCCGACCAGCCCTCAACCGTCCTCAGCCATCGTCCCCTAGCAGACCCTCTCGAGCCCTGCGCTGCCCCCTAGCTCGACGACCCCCCCGCTCGACCATCTCCACCACCTATCCTCCTACCTCCCTCCCGCAGCCCAACCGACGAGCCCCGCTGCCTCAAACCCTAGCCACCCCGACTCCAGCAGTTCCTCCGGCCCGAGCACAGCGGCTCCGGTCTCGACCCCCGGTGCAGCCACCCCCATCCGGCAGCGCCGCTCCGGCCATCCCCTCCGGCGTAGCCCTGAGCCGCCACGGCAAAGTTCCGGCCATCTCCCATATCGAAACCCTAGAACAGTACCCGGACACAGCAACTGGACACAGTGTCCCCGTGTCGTGTCGACTCGGACACGAATAACCCCATTCCACGGAGCCCTGTTCAGGTAACCCGTTCTCTCTCCTTGCTGCCCCATTTTCAGTTCCGTCTGTTGTAACGCGTAGACCGAGTAACCCCCTCGATGCCCGTGCAATCCGCTTGGTACGTCGCGTCCTGTGGCGATCGCGAACTGTGATCCAAAAATAGGAAAACCAACGGCCAATTTTACCCCGGAACTGAGTGCGCCCTGCCAAACGGGACGACTTGGTCGCGTACGGTCTTCACCGAAGCGTGTGTGCCATTGATACGGATGTGCGGGATTTCGCAGAAGTTGATTTGGATGTGCGTGCACACCGGAATCAACGCGTATCCGCCGACAATGCCCCGTATTCGCCTATTTTGGAACACATTGTAACTTTTTGTACACACGTCGGATCGAAACAAAACTTGCGCCAACGGACTCATAGCAATACGCTGGTCCTGGACCCATGTTTGGTTCGATTCTGAGAACGTTGACAAAATCGCGTATCGTGGGCCCCACGGCTCTACTTGACGGGCGATTTTGTGATCGGCTCATCGGAATCCAGTTCTGAAAGTTCCGTTGGGTTCGTATCATCGTTCCTGACTTGTTGACACTAAGTTGGACGAATTTGGAGACCTTTGACCCTGACATATTTTTCTGTGCAAAGTGGCCCAAATATGGACCCCACTTTGATCCGAAAATGTTATTTTTGCCCCTGTGTCCAAATTGGACTTAATGACAGGCATTTCTAGCTATTTGATATTTTTTGAGACTGTTGGTGATATTTATTATAGCTTTTGGAGGAGTACCTGCAGGATCCACTGATACCGGGACAGCTGTTGGTATTTAAACCCCAGGCAAGTGTACCTTGCTAACATTGCAGTTCTTGTTACTTATTTCCTTGACTTATATATATATATATATTATTGTACATGCTTGACCTAGGACCGTGTGACTTACTTAGCGTCCGATTAATAGTCGGGTGCCAATACCGTATGCGGAGTTGTGTAACGTCACCTAGAGATGGACATTCGTGACCCTTTACATTCTCGTACTTGTCTTATCAAGTACATAGACCCAGGACACTTGATACTATTCATGAGTCAGAATCTTCCTGAGATATTCATGATGATTCTGTATAGGATACAGGTTTTATGACATAGACATTATATTCATAGACATTATATGACTTGCTGCATTAGTTTTGATCCTGCGTGTCATGGACATGAGACGTGAGATTACATTGTTTGGGGAGAGGTTTACCATACAAAAGGCTGATTATATTATATATTTTTTCATCTGGAAGTGTCTTAGTTTCTAGTATAGAGCTTTGGCACAAGTTCTGGCCCTTCGAGAAAATACTGCTATGGGTTTCTCCGATACTGATCCTGTAGTAGTCTCAGCCCGAGTATGACTAAAACTCTCACTTGCATATCACTTAGCTGGTTATATAGTTTACCCTATTTATTTCATTTACTATTACACTGTATTTTGGCTTGTATCTTCTGTACCTTATTATGTCCCCTGAGGACCTGGATACCGGACTATGTCCCCAGGACTAGCAGACGAGATCGACCCCGAGTTACACTGGACAGGAGCATTAACAGGAGCAGAAGCAGGAGCAGGCACTGGAGCAGTACCAGATTCAGTAGACGAGTGATCACCGAGGTTATCTTCTGAGTATATACTGTTCCATACTCAGTTTTGCTGTGGTTATCTTTATTCTTGTATCTTGACAGATGTATCAGACTCATTATCGGGTTATTCCCCGAGTTTATATTTTATTGAGATATGATCTTGCTTTATGATTCTGATATTGTTGTATTTATTCTGTGGATGAGTTAGTATATCTAGACCCTTATTGTTGTACTACAGCTTAAGTATGCCCCGATGGATCCATTAAATTGGGTTTGTCCATCGGTGTGTGCTGCTGGCCATTGCCACGTGTCTGGTCCCTCGATATTTTGGGACTGGGGCGTGACATAACCTGCAATCAATAACATCCAGTCTCCAAGTATGCTGGGAACAAGTTCTCTATGTCACAGTCTAAAAAAAATATCCAGTCAGGATTGGAACGAAATACACCTCTAACAGCAGTTCCACATATATTAACAAAAACTATAACACAGTGTGAAGAAATACAAGACAAATATGAATACTGGCAATAAGAAATACTGGCGATAAAATACTGGAATAAATGGAATACTGGAGCATGTCATTATCAATGTACATCTAGCAATGAAATAGAAATACAAGTACACGCAAGAACAATGAACTAATAAATAAGTGTGTACAAGAACAATAACTATAACATGTAGAGATGCTAGATCAATATACTAGAGATGCATGTGAAGAATCATCTAACTAAGTATGTGAAACATCAGCATATCATGTGATCGGCTTGGGACTATATGACTCATTACATTGATTAGCGATCATTCCTAGGTCAGGCTAACCACATGTAACAGCGATGAGGCATGTAATGGTAAGGCTGCACCGACGTGAGGTGTGGGTGAGCTATGATGCATGTAAAGTTGGGTATGATCACACAAGCTACTATTTTTTCCCTATTTTTCCCAGCTAGCACGATGGATCCCAATCACGACTCCTCGTGACAGGTCTCAATAATGCCAACTCGTGTAAATAACAGTGTCAGAGTCATGTACGCTATACAACAAGAGTTATAGAGATAATCAACATAATGGAAACTGTCAGAGAATGTAATCGCCTGTGGTCCTTAGCTGGTATGAATCAGAATCCAAGTCATAGTCCAAATAGCCTATGTATTACAATTTTACCATGTCAAAAGATAATTTATTTTAATTTATTTAATTTTGGAATAATTACTCTAAAATCCTATTTTAATCTTATTATTCTGATTTTTAGGTTAATTCCTAAATTTTATCAACTCGAGACTCATGGCACGCAAATCGAGGCAATCAGTTGACCAAAAAGTCAACCGACACAAACTCAACTTTCATGCATGATTTCCTGTAGATTTTAGTGTCAAAAACATGCTAGAATTTATGGCTCGTCCGAATTCAAATTCATTTGGGAATTATGGCACATACAAATTTTGTATTGTGCACCGATGGTTAAATTCTAATCTAGAAGTTCTACAGAATTAACAGTATAGAAATATTTCGAATTAATTTCTAGAAAAAACATATGTCAATTATCTCGACATTAGTTTTTCGAAACTTTAAACAGTTCGTGATTCTGATCCTGGTTCTCCCGAAATCGCAAAAATATCGAGATGCGTCTATTTTCGGACATGCTGTGTTCTACGAATTTTCCAGAATTTAATACTCATAATTTCATAAAACAATTTATATATTCAGAAAGCTAACCTCAATACGGTTATAATGCAAGAAATTGGGCCTCGTTTGGAGTCCGGAGCTATGCGCAATGGCTTCTGGAAGATGAAGGAACCCTAGATGGCAATTCTCCCAAATTCGGCTCAAGGAAAACCCTAGAAATTAATAACCTAAATACCCTATATATAGAGGAGAGAGAAAGCAGCCGCGGCTCAGAGTGCACGACGTGGCAGCCATCCGCGGCTGCCCGCTCAGATCGAACCGTCATGGTTTGACCCGGCTCGGCTCAGCTGAGTCCGAGTCGAACCCTGACTCGGCTCGGCTCGAGGTCGGCTCAGCTTCACCCGCACCCACCACGCGGTCACAGACAGGCGGGCCTGGCCCAGTTTGCTGCAGGAGGCTAACAGGTAGGCCCCTGTTGGCTGACTGGACAGAAATAATTACTTTTATTGGTTTTCTTTTTCAGAAATTAGTTTTTAATTCAGTTATTCATAATTAACTCAAAATAAATGCTAAAAATAATCAAAAAATTCCCAAAAAATTCTAAAAAATATATTTGACTATTTAGAACCTAAAATAAATTTTGGGATATTTTTAATTATAGTTGAACCTAAAATAAATTCTTAAAAGTCCTAGAAAATAAGGGTTACCAGTTTTTAATTAACTAAAAATTATGGAAAAATTCCAATAGCTCCAAATTAACCTAATAATAACATTTAAGCACGAATTTCAGGATACGGAGGTTACAAAAGCTTCTGCTGCTTATCGTTGCTGCTGCAACTTATCTTTGTTGCTTGTTGCAGCTTATCTCTGATGTTGCTGCTTGCTGCAGGTTATCGTTGTTGCTGCTCACTACTTCTATTTATTGTTGTTGCTGCTCACTGCTTCTGCTTATTGGTGCTGCTACTCACTGCTTCTTCTTATTGCTGCTTTTCGGTCTGCTTATTGCTCTTAATATCCCCCCTCTAGCTCACATGCACACATCTATTATACACATACGCTCACTAACATATATATATATATATATATATATATATATATATATATATATATATATATATGTATATATATATGTATATACACACACACACATATATACATATATATATACATATATATATATATATATATATATATATATATATATATATATATGATTAACACACATTTGAGTGTGCTGCTGGCTATTGCCACGTGGCTAGTCCCTCGGTATTTTAGGACTAGGGCGTGACAGAGGTATATGATTAACACTCATAGTAATTTCTCGTGCACAGTAAGGGTATGATCACACATCTAGCTAGTACTTTTCCACCCTCGACTAGTATAGTGGATCCAAAACGTGACACGTTCCACAAGAATAACTTGCATAGTAAGGATAACTTGCATAATAAGCAAAAAAAGTAATATCTCATGACGAAAATACATATTATACCAATCCGTGTATCATCGTGTCAGGAATCAAGTAGAACATCACTAAGTACATAAATCATAGTAAATAGCATATAATGAAAACTATCAGAGAATGTACTCTCGTTTGTGGTCTTGAGCAATAAACGGGGATCAATGTCCAAACTGGAGTCACAAAGACCTAATATGAATTATCAATATTATTTGGTGTATTGGAATGATAATATGATTAAACAAGCTAAAATATGATTTCTATGTCAAATCTAGGCCATACTAGTCAAACTAGGTTAATACTAGGTTAGCTATATCATTACCTAGCTGCTCTAGTTTTTCTACGTCTTGCCAAGGTATACTAGTCTATTTTAATTAATATTGGTCTCATACTAATTAATATTTATTATACTAGATACTATTAATATATAAATAGCTCATATAGTAGGGTATCATGGTATCTAGTTAATACCTTAACTATGTAAACCTACCTTAGTATACGAACTTATACTCTAGCTTGATACTAGAATTACTTGTCTGTCACCTAATATAAATAATTAATAATCTAGGTATGATTATACACCATCTGTTAACTGATACCAAGTATCAGTTGTTCCTACAGAAACTCCCCATTACTGATATTGGTATATCCATATTAGTTTGTCCCCATTGCATACAGGTAATAATAACCTAACATTACATTAGCTTAGTATCTAGACCACTACCCTTAACCTTGCTTAATAATCACTCACACACTCCAGGATGCTACTTCTACACTATTGATACACCATATCTGATATTTAAGTCTAAACCAATATCCCAATTGCCAGGATACCCATGATGCTAACTTACTAATATTAATACCATCATAATTACTAACACACTTAGACACTCACACACATGGATACTTGACACTAGCACTCACCCATGTGACATTATATTACACTTAACCCATCTGTACTTAACACTTTAACCCACATAAAATATTATCATTTAATCATTAATCATGGACAACTAATCTTGTGCACAGTCACCCTCTACCCGAGCCCCTTACCTGAGACAACTTCTATCCTTACCTCATGAAATCTGGTACTGTAACCCCTCTCATCTTCTAGCAAGGTCTGTTGCATGCTCACTAATAATGTTGCTGCTTGCTTGTGCTAATGCTGCTATTGCCCTCTCTTATCTGTAACCTACCTTCACACATATCATATCACTCAAGCCTTCACTCTCTTCGGATACTCAAATACCCCTCATAGCTACTAATACTCATCTATTCTCTTACCTGCACATAAGTGTAGATATTAGAATTAATAGCCTGACTTATCTCTGAGTACATCCTCTCTACCTTGTACATCCCAATTTACCTTGGTACACTCTTAATGCCTTGGTATCGAGTTACCAACTCTCATAATACCTATTACACACATACACATATATATAGATAGGTAAATAGGTATATAGATATATAGTAGATAGAATGTTACATAGATAATTAGATAATAGATAACTAGGTGGATAATAGATAGAGGCATAAACACACACACACACTCAATTGCTCACTGATACACTATACCTCACACACACAGACACTCGTATACACTAACCTACAACCCCTCCAATATTAATGATACACTGCATAGTTATTGTCCCCCTTCACTTAGCCCTCGAGCATCTCATCACACACTCGCCTAGCACACACACACAAGACACTTATGCACAGCAGTATACTTGCACGGTCCTTCCAATCTACCTCCCTCATAATACCTCACAAAATCCCATACATACTCAATTAAACCTAATATACAGGTACTTCATATTACCTCATAGTCAACATTGCTCAACTGAGCACACAACCATCAAACCCTTCTACTACTCCTGACCTGAGCATCATTGCTAACTCTTGCAGTTTGATGCCACTGTTGCTATCACTTGTAGCAAGCACCAACACATTAATCACTGCCACTATTCTACTTAATCACAACACACACAATTGTCTTAAGCCAATATGATACCCATATCATTCATAACACAATACTACTATAACCATTGCTCAAACACTTAACGTTTACCATGTAAATATACCCAATATCTATATCAACATCCTCATGACACATCAAGCAACCCATGAATCTTCACAATTAATGAATTATGAGATCTAAATATTAGAATATATATATATATATATATATATATATATATATATATATATATATATATATATATATATATATATATTGTAAACCCCCTGATTTTCAGGAATTTAAAAATGAATCTTTGGTATTTTTCTGAAATTTTCTGTGATTTTTCAGGAATTAAAATAATTGTTCTCTGAATTAAATAATTTTAAAAGGTTTTATTAAATAATAAAATAGTATGAAAATAATATTTTTGAGTGTAAAATAAAATATTAGACATAGGGTAATTTTCCTAGATTTTATTTGACCCCAGAACTATTTTTAAAAACCTAAAAATAAGTTTTTTTAAATAAACCAATTTAAATCGCGGTTTAATTTTTAAACCAAACCGAACCGGACCAAAATAAACCAACCCAAACCAAATCCTATTGGATCGGGTCGGATCCATACCCGACCCGTACCCGCGACCCGTATCCTATTGGACCTGGATCTGGACCCGTTAATCAACCCGACCCGACCCGACCTACAGTAACTGTAGGAAATTAATTTCCCCTGACTTCCCGTGGTCGTTCCCCTCCAGCCGCCGTTACTCCGCCCTCGCCCCGCGATGGTTTCGCCGACCACGCTCCCCGCGCTCCCCCCTCCGTAACCGTCGTCCATCGCCTCCTATATAATCCCCCATCTCTCAGCTGCCATCCTCACCACGGCCACCGCCGACTCCCCGCTCCACGACCACTCCCTGTCACGATCTCCACTACCATCATAGACCATAGCACCGCCTTCCTCTGCAGTGATGACCCGCAGCAGAGCCAGTGCCGCCTCCAGCCGCCAGCGCCGAGCAGCCGCTGCTCTTCCCGAGTTCGCCGCCTCCCACCGACGATCCATCGAACCGCTCCCCGAGCCTCCCCGACCCACTGAACACGGCCACCAGAGCCCGTAGTAGTCCCGGCCGCCACCAGCCCCGCCTCCGCAGAGCTCCTTCGGCCGCCTCCAGCTCTGGCGAGGTCTTAGTAGCAGAAACCCTAGCCGCCAAAGTGTCGCACCGTCTCGCGAGAATGCGCATTTTCTGTCTTCTGCGGAGCCCTGTTCAGATGACCGTTTCTCTCTCCTCGCTGCCCCGTTTCCCGTTTTGTCATAACCCACACCCGAAATTGGGGCACGAGTACGCTGGTACGTCCAGCCTACGCTGCAGCATCGGCGGTAGAACGTTGTAAAGGTCATGATACTGTCTAGCCAATCTCACACAAGCATCCAATCTCCATAAGGAGGCACGGATGACACAAAAAATAATACGAACACATACTCAATCATAAGACTACAGCACGATAAGATATCGAACATCTAATTAAATACAACACAAGTCTAAATGTAATAATCTAACTCAACAAATATCCATGTCTCAACAAGTATGCCGGAGACAAATCCGGTACCAAATAGTCTACTAAAAGAACTAACTAGAAAAACTAGTGATTCCGGCTAGACCTCCCGGAATCACAACTAAACTATCAAGCCCAAGTTGCAGCTACTCACCATATGGTCCATAAAGTGTCGGACACCGGTCCTCTAAGACATAGTCTGGAAAAATATTTCCAGTCAGGAAGGAGCAAAGTACAAACTCAAATAATAGTTCCATTTAATTGATAAGGACTATAAAACAATAAACAGATGAGGCTAGGTACTGAGAGAAGACAGTGAAATAATGTGATGGCAAAATAGAGAGAGAGGCAATGTAAAGAGACATGCAAAATAGGCAATGTGATACAGTCAGTGCATATATGAAAATAAAAAGAACAAGGTATAGTATCATATACGGGTGATGTAGTATATGATTTAAAATAGAGAACTGTAATCTATTCTAAGTGTTGAAATAGTAGTTTCGAAATGTGATCGGCTTGGAAATATGTACGAGAGCTATAGGGCCTGGCTAATCATATGTGAAGAGCATGATTAACACTTACATTGTTCTATACTGTAATAAAAGGTTATGATCACATTTCTTACTAACTACTTTCCCGCCCCCAACTAGTACTGTGGATCCAATCATGACACATCACGATACACGAGCAAGTCCAATCTATCATGTACGATGTCTAATATACATGTCGTATACAATGTCAATACGATAATCAATGTAACATCTCATGACTGCAGATCCAAGCTATATACTAGTCCGTGTAGCACAGTGTCAAGGATTCAGATGTAACATTTCTAGATTATTGAACTTATAGAAATTATCAACAATTGGAAATTATCAGAGAATATACTTGCCTTGGGTCCTTAGCTGGTAAATATTGATGTCCTGTTCCAGAGTATCCCCTGGATGAACCAACAGTCCTATAGACATATCACAATATCATACTTGTATCAGATGCTACACTAACACACAATCAAAAACATCGAACTCAGGGCCGTGCCAGGTATGGCACTAGTCAACTAGGGTCATCTAGTATATTCACCAATTAAATATATTATTAATAATTAAATATAATACATATATATGGTCATTCCAAAGTATATACAAAATAGGTATAACTGTATGTACATAAGTGGAAATATATATTACTTATGTTTATGTGAAAAATATACATAACTCCCATTATAAGAATATATGTATTTATACATATATATAAACTAATATACATACATGTACCAAAATACATATTAACTTATACTATATATATATATATATATATATACATATATACTAAAATAATTATATATATACTACGTATATATATACATCAAAATACATATTAACATTTACTATTTAATACGTATACACAATATATATATATTGAATACATATAAATAAAAGTAGAGAAATACGCGAGATGTATATATATATACATATACGCGTATATATATAAAAATCATATATATACACTAATAAAAATATGCTATATACATACATTAACATATATATACCAATATGTATTTATACTAAAATACATTCTAATACTCGTATACGCACATACACAAATACACAAATATACGTATACGTATTTATATACATATATATATATATATATATATATATATATATATATATGCAAAGAAGGAGGGAAAGGGGGAGAGAAGCTCACTGAGGGTGGTGGTCCGTCGGTGGTTGGCCTGGCTCGCCGGAGTAGGGAGTCGTCGATGCAGCAGGCCGGAGTGGACTGCGGGGTGGCTCGCCTAGGGTGGAGTATGGTCGAAAGTCGGATGGCTCAAGGGAGGGAGGCAATGGCCGTGTAGCAGCCGGGGTAGGATGATGACAGGGAGGAGCAGCAGGGAGAGGGTGGCAGGACCGGAGGGCAGTGGCTGCGGGGTCGGGGGCTTGCCGGGCCGGAGAGATGGGATGTAGATAGGTGAAGATGGTGGTAGATGGTGATGGTGGTGGTAGATATGTTGTGCCGGAGCTCGGGATGGCTCGAGGTTGGCTGTGGTCGGCTCAATGTGGAGCTAGGTCGCCTGCCGGAGTGATACAGGGAGGGCCGGAGAGAGAACGAGGGGAGGATGAATGGCGGGGCTCCGGGGAAGAGCTGCCGGAGTAGGGATCGTGTGGGGTGGAGCCGGTAGGGGAGCTCGACCGGGTTGGCACAGTCGGAGTCGACGGCCGCACTGGCCGGAGCGGGCAGTGCACAGACGCGTCGAGGCGGCACGGGCCGGAGCAGTTAGCCGCCTGCCGAGTCGAGGCAGCACCGGCCGGGGTCGGGATCAGTCGGCCGGCCGGGTGCAGTGTACAGTGTCAATAGGATTTATTTCCCCCTTTATTCTCTATTCAAAAAAATAAAAAGAGAAGAAGAAGAAAAATAGAAGAAGAAAAAGAAAGGAAGAAGAAGTGGAGAAAAGAAAGCCTACGGTTGAGTGAGGGGGATGGGGGCTTGTGAGGAGGTGGGAAAACCTAGGTTTTTGGGGATTAGGGCTTTCCTAGGGAAGAGGGGATGATGTGACTTTAAATAGTGAGAGAGGGTGTGGGAATGAAGGGTGAGGATGCACCCATTGAATGGATGGCCAATATTAGACATGGAGGAGTTCTTCATGTGGGTGAGGGTGTTGACTAATCAATGTTGGGCTCCTCCATTTAGTTGAACCAATGGGGTGTCGACACCTAATATAAATTTGCAAATTAGCCCCCTTAAATTTGGGGATTTGCACAGATGCATAAAATGATAAAAATTTGGCGGGCGATTCGGTGTTCGATATTTTGTAGGGTGAAGGGGCATTGTATGTTTGGTATGGGCTCAATTAGCAGGGCACTGGAATTAAATTGGGATTTGCGAAATCAGTTAAAATTGTATCCTCAAATTAATTAGAAATAAATGCAAGCTGTGTTCTAAAATTAATTAGGAGGACATGGGGCCAAAATCAGGTCGGGTCATCAATACCATTAGTGAAGAAGACTCAGAACAGAATATTTTCCTAATTTGGGTCGCACGAAAAAATAGGTCAAGATTGCCTCCAATTTCGATTGGAACGCACAACGATATAAAGTTGGAATTTATTAGGAATTAAATGAACGTCCGCGACAATTTTTGTGCGGCTAAAAATAAGGTACAGAGAGCTATATTATGAGTTGCAAAAAATAGCAGAATGGAAGGCGGGCATGTCTAGGGCAAGATTGTGAAATTTGTTGGAAGGCAAAAGCTAGGGTAGCGCTCCAAATATCGAAGCAAGGGCAGGGCGCAAAAATTAAATAAATTATGGTAGTTAATTATAACCTCCAATAAATAAATTCTAAATAAAACAATTAAATACATAATCCCATAATTCGGACAGGTGTTCATCTACTGGGCTTCTAGGTCAAGTCTACCAGCTCAAACATAAATAAACACTGTATATAATAATATATTTAATTATACATCTCACATAATTACTTAAATTAAATATATTTATCATGCAATTACTTAATTGTAACTACCATAATATTAAATATTATTAAAGTCAAAAATACCCCTGGTTTTGGAACGTTATAGTGACAAGTCTACCCTCCTTAAAAGAATTTCGTCCTCGAAATTTAAAATCCTCCTAGTAGTGTTTATTCATACACATTATTATTTTTCCTCAAAGTTTAAATTCATCAACCATAAAATCAGGTAATAATCCACAATGTCTTTTCACAATTTTTAAAAATTCTGAAATTATTGCATTCCTGAAAAATCCTCGAAATAAAATTCAAGGTCCATTTTTATCAAAAAAATTCTCCGAATTTTTAATTTAATAATTCAATACTCGAAATTTAATATTCACTCCTCTAGTTTGATTTTTAATCAATGCATATATAAAATTTAAATCTCATCCCAAAAATTAAATTCAACCACTAATCCATCAATGATCTTATTCCTCGGTTTTTCCCTTTTCCTCAAGTACTCAACAATGTGATACTTATGGATTCTCCAAATATCGTCCATAATATAAAGTTTTAAATTCATATCTTGCAATCAAATAAATATAATGATAATCTCCCAAATTTTTCAAATTTTTTTAATTACCAATTTAATCATATCATAATCTTCCTGGAATTAATAAACTATCAATAATGCCATATTAATTTCTAAACCATTTATTTAAATCGATGTTTATCCTCGAATTTTAATCATCTTGTCTCTCTTGTCAAGTCATAACCCCTTTATGAATCTTCACTATGGTCAAACCCCAATAATCATGGTCTGAGAAAATTCTACCTACAGTCATACAACCTGTAATCTAAGAAAAATATGTACAGTCATGGTGTCTTTTGTCATGGTATTGCAGTCTCTGTCAGGTGTACTACTAACTACATTATAACAAGAAAATCATGCATATAAGCTACGGTACTAAGGTATTAGTCAATCAATCAAATAGATAGGAACAGAATGAAGGAAAGAATTGAACCTGCTAACACATTACCTGCAGTATCGGTCTCCTCGACCGTCATCGCAAATGCCCCGTCCTGCTGGGGTGGTTCCCTTCGCGGGTGCTGAGCAATATACGGTTCCACGGGTAGCCTAACTGGATCTCTATAATCTGAAGCTGTGCGCTGGCCGGGAAGATAAGGGGCTAGAAGACAATCCCTTACTCGATGTCCCGCAGCGCCGCAGTACAAACAGAGTCCTAGCCTCGTTCTACAGCTCTCCCAAAGGTGACCTGGCTTCTTACAGAAATGACAAGTCTGCTGTGTCTCTCTCAGAGGCTGTTGCTGATCCTGCTAAACACGGACTGGTGCCTGGTACTGCTGTTGATACTGATATGCCCATGGATGTTGCTGAATATGAACTGGTGCCAGGTACTACTGTGGATGCTGAAATGCCCATGGCTGAATATGAACTGGTACTTGGTACTGCTGTTGGTGCTGAATACGTGGATGCTTGGCCGGTCCTGTGCTACCATTCGTATCTCCAAAAATATTATGACTCCTCTTAGGCCTGAGATCCAGATCCTTTTCTGAAATCTGGGCATCCATCAAGACACCCTCAAAGGTAGTGGTACGACGACCAGAAGTACGCGACCTAATCTCTCTCGTCAGTCCCTTTCTAAACTTTCGGGCTCGATCTCCTGGGTCCCGAATCATAGACAATGTAAAATGGCTCAATCTACAGAATTTTGCAGCGTACTCGTCGACCGACATATTTCCTTGAACCAAGTCATGAAACTGACTTTCCAAGGTTCCCAATGCCACGTCGGGAAAGAACTTCTCCTTGAAGAGGTCCTTGAAGGTCTCCCAAGTAAGTCCTTGCGCAGAAAGTCTCGGCTCCGTGCGATACCACGTGAGTGCAATATCGAACATCTGACTGCCAGCGGCTTCTATCTACAAGTTCTCCGGAATCTGGGTCAATCGCAAGCTCCTCTCTATATCCTCTAGCCAGTCATCTGCGTAGAGTATCCTTTCGGTGCCCTTGAACTCTCGAGGCATCATCCTTTTGAAGTCTACTATAGTGCCTGATCTCTGCTGTTGCTGGCCAGAAAACTGCTGGTACTGTGCTACTCTCTCCAAAGCTTGGAGAGTCACCTGATGAGCATTCTCCATGCTCTCTCTCATCAGCTCAGTTTGTGCCTGGTGCGCTTCTGCTTGCACCCTCTGAGCCTCAGCTTGAACTCGCTGAGCGTCTGCCGTCACTCTCTGGGCATCTACCATGCCCTGGATCAAGGTAAACATCTGTGCCCCGTCAATGGGCAAACCTCCAGAAATCGGAGTCGGTGGAGGAGGAAGGTTGTCCGTCACAGCTGCGGCAATCCTTTGAACAGGTGGGGGAGGAGGATCCCCGAAAAGTGCAGATACTCCCACATACATCGGAGATGTAGGAGGAACTACGGTTGTCTGTCCCTCAGGTGGAGAGGTGGCAGACCCCTCTAAGGCTGGTGTTCCCGCTCTCATAGATCGTGTCTTCGGCGACATCCTGAAGACAGATCCAAAAGAATCAATTAAGGCAAAATGCGATATCATCAAGGAAGGACAGTAAAGTTCTAGAGAAGCAACATTTAAGATAAATAGATTGGAATAACAATTCCTAGTTGTGATTGCACAGGTCAAAGATGCATCCAAGGTTTGATACCTCTATCCCTTTAGGTACCATAGTTCTACTACAAGCACACTCACTGCTAGCTTCCTTACCTACTGCAATCGTTGATACTAGTTATCCTTATCACTCAAGTGCACATCAATGCAACAGACCACACTAAGTACTGCTCTCTCTAATACAATCCTAGATGAACACCCAAGTCAGTTGGTAGTGAGATCTCAATCATGCTCAAAACAACAGATCCTTACACATGCACATCATCTACTTATATACTAATATATATCTCCCACTATAAAAATTTTATCCTCAAATAAAATCCTCAAAACTAACTTCTCGAATAATTTAAAGTAAAATGCATATACCTTCCTCAAAGTCAAATATTCAAATACTGAAATAAAAATTTTATCACTTCCAAAAATTCTTACAGTTTTGTCTATGTTCATTGAATCGAATCTGAATCCTCAAAATTTTCATAACAATATCTCAACTTCTCAAAATTATAATTCATTTTCAAGCTTCAAATTATAATTTAAATCCATATCTTGTAGTCCAATAGCCCTAGTGTTATCTTTCTCACTGTCCTCATCGACGTGTGTCATCAAATAATACCATAAATTAGTCTGTAAATTCATCTTAATATGAAATCAAACTCTACGATGAAACCAAGATCCTAATTTAATACCTGATCAATAAGAATCAAATGCAATATCAACAAGTGAGAATGGACGAAAACAAGGGGAAATATTTTAAATTGGAATTTATAATAAGATTCTCAGGGGTCATCCCAGGAATCTCTCAAAGAATTGTGATTGAGTATTCGCTCTCATCCTAGTATACTATGTCCTAGATTCTATCGCAGGCACGCAGTAGTGTAACAAAGATGCCACACTACCACGACATCGCACAACTTGCGAAGTCTGACCTGCATGGGCCACCACTAAAAATGTGTCACGACCCACACCCGGAATTGGGGCACGAGTACGCGGGTACGTCCAGCCTACGTCGCAGTATCGACGGTAGAACGCTGTCAAGGTCATGATACTGTCTAGCCAATCTCACACAAGCATCCAATCTCCATAAGGAGGCATGGATGACACAAAAAATAATACGAACACATACTCAATCACAAGACTACAGCACGATAAGATATCGAACATCTAATTAAATACAACACAAGTCTAAATATAATAATCTAACTCAACAAATATCCATGTCTCAACAAGTATGCCGGAGACAAATCTGGTACCAAATAGTCTACTAAAAGAACTAACTAGAAAAACTAGTGATTCCGGCTAGACCTCCCGGAATCACAACTAAACTATCAAGCCCAAGTTGCAACTACTCACCATATGGTCCATAAAGTGTCGGACACGGGTCCTCTAAGGCATAGTCTGGAAAAATATTTCCAGTCAGGAAGGAGCAAAGTACAAACTCAAATAATAGTTCCATTTAATTGATAAGGACTATAAAACAATAAACAGATGATGCTAGGTACTGAGAGAAGACAGTGAAATAATATGATGGCAAAATAAAGAGATAGGCAATATAAAGAGACATGAAAAATAGGCAATGTGATACAGTCAGTGCATATATGAACATGAAAAGAATAAGGTACAGTATCATATACGGGTGATGTAGTATATAATTTAAAATAGAGAACTGTAATCTATTCTAAGTGTTGAAATAGTAGTTTTGAAATGTGATCGGCTTGGGAACATATACGAGAGTTATAGGTCCTGGCTAATCATATGTAAAGAGCATGATTAACACTTACATTGTTCTATACTGTAATAAAAGGTTATGATCATATTTCTTACTAACTACTTCCCCGCCCCCAACTAGTACTGTGGATCCAACCATGACACATCACGATACACGAGCAAGTCCAATCTATCATGTACGATATCTAATATACATGTCGTGTACAATGTCAATACGATAATCAATGTAACATCTCATGACTGCAGATCCAAGCTATATACTAGTCCGTGTAGCACAGTGTCAAGGATTCAGATGTAACATTTCTAGATTATTGAACTTATAAAAATTATCAACAATTGAAAATTATCAGAGAATGTACTTGCCTTGGGTCCTTAGCTGGTAAATATTGATGTCCTGTTCCAGAGTATCCCCTGGATGAACCAACAGTCCTATAGACATATCATAATATCATACTTGTATCAGATGCTACACTAACACACAATTAAAAACATCGAACTCAGGGCCGTGCCAGGTATGGCACTAGTCAACTAGGGTCATCTAGTATATTCACCAATTAAACATATTATTAATAATTAAATATAATACATATATATGGTCATTCCAAAGTATATACAAAATAGGTATAACTGTATGTACATAAGTGGAAATATATATTATTTATGTTTATGTGAAAAATATACATAACTCCCATTATAAGAATATATGTATTTATACATATATATAAACTAATATACATACATGTACCAAAATACATATTAACTTATACTATATATATATATATATATATATATATATATATATATATATATACATATATACCAAAATAATTATATATATACTACGTATATATATACATCAAAATACATATTAACATTTACTATTTAATACGTAAACACAATATATATATATTGAATACATATATAAAATTAGAGAAATACGCGAGATGTATATATATATACATATATATATACATATACGTGTATATATATATATATAAATCATATATATACACTAATAAAAATATGCTATATACATACATTAACATATATATACCAATATGTATTTATACTAAAATACATTCTAATACTCGTATACGCACATACACAAATACACAAATATACGTATACATATTTATATATATATATATATATATATATATATATATGCAAAGAAGGAGGGAAAGGGGGAGAGAAGCTCACTGAGGGTGGTGGTCCGTCGGTGGTTGGCCTGGCTCGCCGGAGTAGGGAGTCGTCGATGCAGCAGGCCGGAGTGGACTGCGGGGTGGCTCGCCTGGGGTGGAGTATGGTCGGAAGTCGGATGGCTCGAGGGAGGGAGGCAATGGCCGTGTAGCAGCCGGGGTAGGATGATGACAGGGAGGAGCAGCAGGGAGAGGGTGGCCGGACCGGAGGGCAATGGCTGCGGGGTCGGGGGCTTGCCGGGCCGGAGAGATGGGATGTAGATAGGTGAAGATGGTGGTAGATGGTGATGGTGGTGGTAGATATGCTGTGCCGGAGCTCGGGATGGCTCGAGGTTGGCTGTGGTCGGCTCAATGTGGAGCTAGGTCGCCTGCCGGAGTGATGCAGGGAGGGTCGGAGAGAGAACGTGGGGAGGATGAATGGCGGGGCTCCGGGGAAGAGCTGCCGGAGTAGGGATCGTGTGGGGTGGAGCCGGTGGGGGAGCTCGACCGGGTTGGCACAGTCGGAGTCGACGGCCGCACTGGCCGGAGCGGGCAGTGCACAAACGCGTCCAGGCGGCACGGGCCAGAGCAGTCAGCCGCCTGCCGAGTCGAGGCAGCACCGGCCGGGGTCGGGATCAGCCGGCCGGCCAGGTGCAGTGTACAGTGTCAATGGGATTTATTTCCCCCTTTATTCTTTATTCAAAAAAATAAAAAGAGAAGAAGAATAAAAAGAGAAGAAGAAGAAGAAGAAGAAGAAGAAGAAGAAGAAGAAAGGAAGAAGAAGTGGAGAAAAGAAAGCCTACGGTTGAGTGAGGGAGATTGGGGCTTGTGAGGAGGTGGGAAAACCTAAGTTTTTGGGAATTAGGGCTTTTCTAGGGAAGAGGGGATGATGTGACTTTAAATAGTGAGAGAGGGTGTGGGAATGAAGGGTGAGGATGCACCCATTGAATGGATGGCCAAGATTAGACATGAAGGAGTTCTTCATGTGGGTGAGGGTGTTGACTAGTCAATGTTGGGCTTCTCCATTTAGTTGAACCAATGGGGGTGTCGACACCTAATGCAAATTTGCAAATTTGCCCCCTTAAATTTGGGTATTTGCACAGATGCATAAAATGATAAAAATTTGGCGGGCGATTCGATGTTCGGTGTTTTGTAGGGTGAGGGGGCGTTGTATGTTTGGTATGAGCTTAATTAGCAGGGCACTGGAATTAAATTGGGATTTACGAAATTAGTTAAAATCGTATCCTCAAATTAATTAGAAATAAATGCAAGCTGTGTTCTAAAATTAATTAGGAGGACATGGGGCCAAAATTAGGTCGGGTCATCAATACCATTAGTGAAGAAGACTCAGAACAGAATATTTACCTAATTTGGGTCGCACGAAAAAATAGGTCAAGATTGCCTCCAATTTCGATTGGAACGCACAACGATATAAAGTTGGAATTTATTAGGAATTAAATAAACGTCCGCGACGATTTTTGTGCGACTAAAAATAAGGTACAGAGAGCTATATTATGAGTTACAAAAAATAGCAGAATGGAAGGCGGGCATGTCTAGGGCAAGATTGTGAAATTTGTTGGAAGGCAAAAGCTAGAGTAGCGCTCCAAATATCGAAGCAAGGGCAGGGCACAATAATTAAATAAATTACGGTAGTTAATTACAACCTCCAATAAATAAATTCTAAATAAAATAATTAAATACATAATCCCATAATTCGGACAGGTGTTCATCTACTGGGCTTCTAGGTCAAGTCTACCAGCTCAAACATAAATGAACACTGTATATAATAATATATTTAATTACATATCTCACATAATTACTTAAATTAAATATACTTATCATGCAATTACTTAATTGTAACTACCATAATATTAAATATTATTAAAGTCAAAAATACCCCTATTTTTGGAATATGGTAGTGACACGTTTCGTCTGCTGTGACGCATAGACTGCATGACCCTCTCGATACTCGTGCAATTTGCTCGGCGTGTCGCGTCCTATGGCGATCGCAAACTGCGACCCAAAATCAGAAAAATATTTGCCCTATTTTTCCCCAGAACTGGGTGTGCCCCGCTAAATATGACGACTTGGTTGTGTGCGTACTTCATCGAAAGGTGCGCACCGTTAATACGGATGTGTAAAATTTTGTAAAAGTTGATTTGGATGTGCGTGCACACCGGAATCAACCCTTATCCGTCGACAACGTCCCGTATCGACCCTGTTCTGGAACTCATTGTAACTTCATGTACGCACGTCGTATCAAAACGAAACTTGTGCCATCGGACTCGTAGCAATACGCTGGTCCTATGACCCAAGTTTGGTTTGATTCTGAGAACATTGATAAAACCCTGTATCATGGGCCCCACGGCTCCACTTGACGGGCGATTTTGTGATCGGCTCATCGGAATCTAGTTCTGGACATTCCTTTGGGTTCGTATCGTCGTTCTGGACTTGTGGACACTAAGTTTGATGAATTTGGAGAATATTGTCTCTAACACGTTTCTCGGTGCGAAGCGGGCCACATGTGGACCCCGCTTTGACCAGAAACTGACACTTTTGCCCCAGTGTCCAAATTGGACTTATGGACAGGCTATTCTAGCTATTTGATATCTTCTGAACCTGATGGTAATGTTTATTACAGTATTTGGAGAAGTACCTGCAGATTCTGCTGAGACCAGAACTACTGTTGGAATTCAAACTCCAGGCAAGTGTATCTTGCCATACTTGCAGTAATTTGGTTCATATTATTTCTCTTGATATATTTATATGATATAATTGTTCAACCTAGGACCGTGTGATATTACTTAGCATCCGAATAATATTCGGGTGTCAATACCGTACGCGAAGTTGTGTAATGTCACTAGTGATGGATATCGAAACCCTATACATATCTTCGTAATTGAAGTATCAAGTACGTCATACCACAGGACATCTGACACTGTTCATGAGACAGAATCTTCCTGAGATATTCATAGTAATTCTGTATAGGCTACAGGATTTGTGACATAGACTTTATATATATCATATGACTTGCTGCATTAGATATGATCTTGCGTGACATAGACATGAGACGTTGTGGACATGAGACGTATGATTATATTGGGTGGGGAGAGACACACAGGCTACAGGCTGATTTTATATATATATTTATTATTGTGAGGCCGTAGACTCTACATCAGAGCTAGGCATATTACGTGATATTACTGCTATCGGCTCCCCGACACAGAGCTTGTAGTGGTCTCAGCCTGAGTACTAGTGATGCTCTCACTTGCATCTCACATAGCTGGTTACATAGTTTACCCTATTATTTCATTATTATTGCACTGCATTTATTTTGGCTTGAGTTATTCTTGTACCTTGCTATGTCCCCTAAGGACCTGGATCCGGATTATGTCTCCAGGTATAGCAGAGGAGTTCTATCCCGAGGTATACGGGACAGGAGCAGAAGCAGTAGCAGGAGCACACTGGAGTTGAATCGATCCCCGAGGACGAGGTGATCGCCGAAGATTTCTCCTGAGTATATGTTATCTTTGCTCAGTACTTGCTATTATTATACTCTTTCATTTCTGATCTGTTGAACCTTTGTACCAGACTTATTATCGGGTTGTTCTCCGATTTACTTTATTGAGACTTGTTGTTGGTTTTTATTTCATTATGCTGATATTGATCATATTTATCTTCTATGGATGAGATTAGATTGTGACATGTTTAGTAGACCTTTATTATTATTTTACAGTTTAAGTACACATTAATGCGTCCATTAAATTGGGTTTGCCCATTAGTGTGTGTTGTTGGCCATTGCCACGTATCTAGTCCCTCGATATTTTGGGACTGGGGCATGACAGTTTTTGTGGTGGCTCATGCAGGTCAACGACTAAATTGTTCGGTTTCAACTTAGGGACCGAGCAAACCTGCAATAAGGATAGGATAAGTTTTAGGATCTCATCCATTGATTTGAATCATTTTTGATCTCTATATATCGGATTCAAATTAATTGCTTGACTTGTATCCTGTCTTGATTCCTCTATGCGTTCTCATAGTTTTCTTTCAATACAGAGTAATGAATCCAAGAACCGGTGACGAGAATCCCTTAGGTACACCACAAGATGCTGTGGTCACCTATCAGGAGGGAGTGACACCAGAAGATATAGGACAATCAGCTCAAAGCAATCAAGCAGGCCAGCATACTTCAAGGTTCCGGCATGATGACATCCCACCTCCGCCGTAGTTCACTCCACCGATACCTGTCCTTCCACCAGGGCCAGCCATGGACGAACAGCAGATGTTTCAAATGTTTTATGCCATGATGCAAGCCCAACAGCAGATTCAACAAGAGGCTCAGCGTCATGAGACAGAGAACTTGAGGAACAGCCTGGTAACCGTACTGGAGCAGGCGAACCCACCAGCTAGGCGACCATCCACGGGATCTATCACTGATTTTCGCCAGCTGAAGCCCCGTACCTTTTCTAGCAAGGAGGAGCCAACTGAAGTTCACGAGTGGCTCACAAACATAACACCAGTTGGAAGCAGCTGAACTTCTGAGAGAGCGATGGATGACTGCCATCAGGATGCAGCTGAAGGACAATGCGCACCATTGGTGGCTATCTGAAGAGAGGAGGCTCGGACATGACCGAGTCACTTGGAAAGAGTTCTCCAGACTCTTCCAGGAGATGTATATCCTAGCTATTGCCCGATCGGAACTTCGAGACAAGTTCAACCGCCTTATTCAAGGCAATATATCGGTGGAAGAGTACAATGCGGAGTTCATTCGTCTGAGTCGCTTCGCCCCTTCTCTAATTCCGACAGAAAAAGAGAAAGCGGAGAAGTTCTTCGACGGACTCAGGTTTGAGCTCTAGAGATTAATCGGATCTGTTGTACCTACATCATACACAAACATTATTGCTGCAGCACGACGCATGGAGCGCATCACCAGGAGGGAGTCAAGTCTGAAGCGACCTTTCACATCAGCACCATCCAGAGCATCACATGGGGAATCTGCAAAACGACCCCAGAGGAATCTACCTCAGAGAGCAGCACCTAGGGCCATATCTCTTCCTACTTGTCACTACTGTGGCAAGGTAGGCCATATTGAGAGGGAGTGCAGACGCAAGTTGGGACTATGCCTGATTTACGGATCTAACCAGCATCCAGCCAAGGACTACTCTGAGCATCGAGAGAGGGCACCAGCGGTAGATCGACCAGCTTTACCAGCACCAAGGCCAGCTTATCCAGTATTGGGAGCACCGCAAACAGGAGTTGGAGGAGTCAGACCACCAGCTCAAGGAGGGTATCAACAGAGACAACATTTGGCACCACAGGCAGCACTATTCTAGCAGGCTCGTCAGCAGAGAGGTCCAGCTCAGGGACGAGGACAGGCATTTGCATTGACTGTTGAGGAGGAAGCTACTACAGGAGAGGTTATAGCAGGTACTATATTAGTAGCTTCATTACCTGTTGTAGCTTTATTTAATTCTGGAGTATCGCATTCTGTCATGCTCCAGTCCCAAAAATATGTAGGACTAGGACACGTAAGCATGTCAGCCGCATGGATATGGCAACTCCAATATATGGAAACCAAATCCATACGTACGCTGTAATATGAATATAAAATCCACAAGTGGTATAAAATGTAATACAAGTCACAGGGTAAAATCTAAATCTCATCCACCAAAATCATATAGAAATAAATAACCAGTATCTATGAAACTAGATCTCAATAAAAAGTATCTAAAGATGATAGTTGGATGGAAACAAATCCACTACCAACTCGAATATAAGAGCAAATACAATATGAGTACAACACCACAACACAATATAAGAATACCAACTATCCATCACAGCTCGAAGAGAAGACATCCTCGGATCACATGTAACCATCCAAATCTGTGCTCCTGCAAATACTCAAGAAAAGATACACCTGGCAGCGGACCAGGTCCTCAGAGGGACGTAACAAGATACAGAAAATACGAGCCAATTTGAATACAGTAAACATGCATATGGTTTAAAAATAAATAAGTACGCTGTACAAGACAATCTATATGAAAGCAAATGAGGATAACTTTTCGACGTATGGGCAAGGGTAGTCTACTCGATCTAAGCCTCACAACTCATGCACTCGTCTATGAACATCATCAGCCGGCATACCTCGGGGGTAGCGACCCTCGGACTCCATCAATCGATATACCTCGGGGGTAGCAACCATCGGACATGACCCACCATAGTGCGTGCTAGTGACTACGGTGTTACCAGAGTGGTTAAAGCCCATACGCCTAATAATTGTCCTCTATGATGCTAAGTGTCAAGTGTGTGTCAACATATCTAATATATAGTAATGACTGAAAGAAAAACTACACATGCAAGAACTATAAAATAAATAAACAGAAATATAAATAGCATGCAAAATACTGTAAACAGTTTGGCAAGGTATCTTGCCTGGGGTCCTGCTGCTGGTATGAATCAGAGTCCAAGTCACAGTCCAAATAGCCTATGTATTACAAATTTATCACGTCAAAAGATAATTTATTTTAATTTATTTAATTCTGGAATAATTACTCTAAAATCCTATTTTAATCTTATTATTCTTATTTTTATGTTAATTCCTAAATTTTGTCCAAAGAAACTGAATTTTATCAACTCGAGTCTCATGACACGCAAATCGAGACGATCTGTTGACCAAAAAGTCAACCGACACAAACTCAACTTCATGCATGATTTCCTGTAGATTTCAGCGTCAAAAATATGCTGGAATTTATGGCTCGTCCGAATTCAAATTCGTTTGGGAATTATGGCACCTACAAATTTTGTATTGTGCACCGATGGTTAAATTCTAACCTAGAAGTTCTACAGAATTAACAGTATGTAAATAATTCTAATTAAATTCTGGGAAAAATTTATGTCGATGATCTCGACATTAGCTTTCCAAAACTTTAAACGGTTCGTGATTCTGACTCCTGGTTCTCCCGGAATCACGAAAACATCAAAACACGTCTATTTTCGAAAATGCTGTGCTCTACAAATTTTACAGAATTTAATACTCATAATTTAGAAAAACAATTTATATAATCAGAAAGCTAATCTCATTATCGTTCTAACAAAAAAAACTGGAGCGTGTTTGGAGTCCGGAGCTAGGAGATATCGTCTTTTTAATTCGTCATAACTAGTAGAAAATGAGGCTGAATTTATGACGAATTTTGACTATTTTTTGGACGAAAAAGAGAGAAATTCGGGGAAGAAAAATATGAAGGATGAGGTATTTATAATGGTGGACACTACTTAATTAAATAGGACTAGGATTGGTTAATTTGGATAGGATTATGATGAATTTAAATAAGGATAGGATATGCATGAAGTTGATTTCCTAGTAGGTTCAGGATTTGAATTAATTTAAAATAGAGTTTGAATTTATCTCAATAATTTATAATCTTAAATATAATTAAAGATAATGCAAATAATTTATAAAATCTTATTAATATTTATTAACACTAAATTAGCATCTATCTAATATTAAGATTATATATATCCAAATAAATCCTAAATAATTTTAAAATCTAAATAAATTTCTTAAAATTCTAAATAAATTACAAAAAAATATAATTAAATATTTTAAACTAAAATAAATATTTGGTAGGAACGACATGCAAGTATGGTCGTATAGTAAATCATAGAAGTCCTAGAAATTTATGTTTTCTAAGTTTTAATTACCAAAAATTCTAAAAAAATCTCCAAAAATCTAAAATAACCTAAAATAATTCTAAATAAATATTTATATAAGTAAATATACTAAAAAAAAAATTATTTTCTAATTAACTAAGAGAATACTCTAAATAAATTCAACATCTATAATAAATATAATAATATAAAATATACACAAATACCTATTTTGGGTGAGGAAGTTTACACATTCATTCATAGTTGCTAGCTTCGTAGCCACACATAGAGTAGCTACTGTACCCCTTCCGAAGACTAAGAGAATTCTTACGGGAGGTAAAATTATCCCAGTTAGTGACATCTGTAGATCTTGTTCGGTAGTAGTCTGTGGAAGAGATATGCGAGCCCAATTTTTAATCTTTTCTATCCCGGATTATGATGTTATACTTGGTATGGACTGGTTAAGTCAGTACCATGCGACCCTAGATTGCCGACTTGGACGGGTTATATTTAGACCGCTTGGACATCCAGAGTTTGAGTTTCGTCGGGGAGCCATAGAGCAAGGTGTTCAGCCTACTCTTAGGGTACTATCTGTAGAAGGGGAGTCAGGTTACCCAAGAGTTATATCAGAGTTTGTGGATGTATTTCCTGATGATCTTTCAAGTTTACCACCTGATCGGGAAATAGAATTCATAATAGACTTGACTCCAGGAGCAGAGCCTATCACTTCATTAGTGTACCGGCTAGCACCTAAGGAGTTGGTGGAATTGAAGGAGCAAGTTGATGATCTTCTGAAGAAGGGTTTTATTCGACCCAGTGTTTCACCTTGGGGAGCACCCATACTATTTGTACCGAAGAAGGATGGGACAGTACGCCTGTGTATTGATTACAGGGCACTGAACGCTATAACCATTAAGAACCGGTATCCCTTGCCATGCATTGATGACCTATTCGATCAATTGAGTGGTGCTAGGGTATTCTCGAAGATTGACCTTAGATCCGATTATCACCAGATTAGACTGAGGAAGGAGGATATACTGAAGACAGCCTTCAGGACCAAGTATGGACACTATGAGTTCTTAGTTATGCCGTTTGGTTTAACCAACACGTCAGCTGTGTTCATGAGTTTGATGAACAGAGTTTTTCATCAGTACTTGGACAAGTTCGTGGTTGTGTTTATTGATGATATCTTAGTATATTCCAAGAGCCATGAAGAGCACGAGGAGCATCTCAGAATTAGGCTAGAGACGCTGAGGCAGAAGAAGCTGTATGGCAAACTCAATAAATATGAGTTTTGTATGGATAAGGTGCCTTTCTTGGGACATATCATCTCAGGAGAAGGACTTTCAGTTGATCCAGAGAAGGTTGCTGCAATAGAAACTTGGCCTACACCTACATCAGTTGCAAAAGTGAGAAGTTTTCTCGGACTTGCTAGATATTACCGGAGGTTCGTAGGGAATTTTTCAAGGATTGCGGAGCCAATAACGAAGTTGACACATAAGGACCAGGAGTTTGCATGGACGGAAGATTATCAGAAGGCCTTTGAAGAATTGAAGAGGCGATTGACAACAGCACCGGTCTTTACTCTTCCTTCAGGATCGGGAGGCTTTGTTGTTTATAGTGATGCGTCAGGTAGTGGACTAGGATGTGTTTTGATGTAACATGGCAAAGTTATCGCTTATGCATCGAGACAGTTGAAGGTCCATGAGAAGAACTACCCAACGCACGATCTTGAGCTAGCTGCAGTAATATTTGCACTAAAGATATAGAAGCACTATCTTTATGGAGAGAAGGTAGAAATCTTTATTGATCACAAGAGTCTGAAGTATGTATATACTCAGAAGGAGCTCAACATGAGATAGAGATCTTGGATTGAGTTGATGGTCGACTTTGATATAGATTTGTAGTACCATCCAGGCAAGGCGAATATCGTAGCAGACGCACTCAGCAGGAAGCCCACGGCTTATTTCTTGACGATGCAGCCCCAGCTATTAAAGGATCTACAGGAGCTCTAGATAGAGATTATTTTACCAAGACAAAGTGGCGTATTGGCAAATCTTGAAGTTAAGTCATCACTTGTGGAGAGGATTAAGGTGGCATTGCCCACCGATGCTAGATTTCGAAGACTTAAAGAGAAGACAAAAATAGGCATACAAATAGGACTTCGCATACATGAGGACGGGATATTAAGGTGCAGAAATTTCCTATATGTACCGAATGGGGAATTGAGACATGAGTTGATGAATGAAGAACATAGCTCCATGTACTCTATTCATCCGGGAGAAACAAAGATGTACCGAGATTTGAGGCAGTATTATTGGTGGCATGGAATGAAGAGAGAGATTGTACGGTTTGTGGTAAAATATTTGGTCTGCCAACAAGTAAAGGCCGAGCATCAAAGAACTACTGGTATGTTACAACCGCTTCCCATCCCCGAATGGAAGTGGGAATATATCACTATAGATTTTATCACAGGATTTTCAAGAACCCCAGTGGAAAAGATGCAGTATGGGTTATTGTGGATCAACTCACTAAATTGGCACACTTCTTGCCATTTATAGTTGGACAGTCCACGAAATTTTTAGCCGACATATACATACGACAGATCGTAAGATTACATAGAGTACCGGTTAGTATTATGTCAGATCGTGACTCAAGGTTTACATCCCATTTTTGGCGAAGCATGCAAGAGAGTCTTGGCACCCGACTCAAGTTTAGTACTGCTTACCATCCATAAACAGATGGTCAATCTGAGGGCACGATTCAGATCTTGGAGGATATGCTGCGATCGTATATGCTAGACTTTGGAGGGTCTTGGGAAGATCATTTGCACTTGGTGGAGTTCTCTTACAATAACAGTTACCAAGCGAGCATCCAGATGGCACCATTCGAGGCTTTGTACGGCAGAAAGTGCAAATCACCGATATGTTGGAGTGGCGTTGGCGAACGTCAAATACTGGGTCCAGAATTGGTGATGTAGACCGTTGAGAAGGTGAAGCAAATACAGAATCATCTTCGTGCAGCTCAGGACAGACAGAAGCATTAGGCTGATACACACAGACGACCTTTAGAGTTCAAAGAAGGAGAGCACGTATTCTTGAGGATTTTACCTACTCGAGGTACTATTCAATTTGGGACCAGAGGCAAGTTGAGCCCAAGGTACATTGGGCCATTTGATATTCTAGAGCGCATTGGTGAGGTGGCGTATCGTCTTGCATTACCTCCATCTTTAGAGGGAGTGCATGATGTATTCTATGTCTCACAGTTAACAAGGTACGTGACTGACCCAAGTCAGTAGTCGATCATTCTGAGATTGCAGTAGGCACTAGCTTGAGATATGAAGAGCAGCCAGTTGGGATACTCGACATCAGTGAGAAGATATTGCGAGGTCAGACGATTAGACTGGTTCGAGTAGCTTGGAAACATCATTCCCCCGGCGAATCTACCTGGGAACGAGAGGATATCATATGCCAGCATTATCCTCATCTGTTCATAGATGCGGGTATAAACTGAGCATTTATTTTAGTTACCATGCTTTAATTTCCTTTAGTAGTTAATTCTTTAATTGCGATGACGCAATCCTCTTAAGGGGGGTAGATTGTAAACCCCCAGATTTTTAGGAATTTAAAAATAAATTTTCGGTATTTTTTTGGATTTTTTTATGATTTTTCAGGAATTAAAATAATTGTTCTCTGAATTAAATAATTTTAAAATGTTTTTATTAAATATTAAAATAGTATAAAAATAATATTTTTTGGTGTAAAATAAAATATTAGACATAGGATAATTTTTCTAGATTTTATTTGACCCCGGAACTATTTTTAAAAACCTAAAAACTAAGTTTTTTTAAATAAACCAATTTAAACCGTGATTTAATTTTTAAACCAAACCAAACTGGACCAAAATAAACCAACCCAAACCAAATCCTATTGGATTGGTTCGGATCCATACCCGACCCGTACCCGCGTCCCGTATCCAATTGGACCTGGACCTGGACCCGTTAATCAACCCGACTGTTTGATAATAAATGAAAGAAATAAGACGAGATTTATACGAAACCCGCTCTTTGGTTTACAAACAAGAAGTATAATTAATCCTATATGAGGATGTCAAGTACAATTTTTAATCTGGGTAAATATTACTATAGGAGTCTGATCTGCAGTCGATCACTTTGTCCCTTGGACCACACGATTATGAAGAAGTGTCGTAGAAGAAAGAAAGCAGCTTCGAAGGTTGCAAAAGAGAGTGGATGCTCGATGCCAAAGTCGTCGATCACTACTCTTTGCCTGAGCTCTGGATTCTTCTCTCTCAAAGACTTCTCGACTCTCGACCTTGGTTCTGACTCTCCATTTTTCGACCTTTTTTCCCTCAACTTTTTTAACCCTGGACCTCTGTCAATAGAGGTCTCTATTTATAGGGTTTTAGTGACAGTAACCATCCAATCGGCGTAGAAGCCGGACAGTGGAGAGTATGGCACTTTTTACGCGACGGTTACAATAACCGTTACCCATGTGTAAATGATCTTCTGAATCTGCGTGTGACGTGTGTCCCATTGAGGGATAATACGTATAACGGCTGCGAAGATCACGGCATAAAAGCCACGTAGGTAGTTATCCCTCGCGTAGAAGAGGTTGGCGTAGAAGCCAATAACTATCACCATGGCGTAGAAGCCAAGTAGTCATCAAACTGGCGTAGAAGCCAAGTAGGTGTAGAAGCCGAATAGGCGTAGAAGCCGAATAGGCGTAGAAGCCTGATGCTGCGTAGATAGGTAGCTAGCATAGAAGATAGCTGATCCTCCTTCCTTGACTGAGGTCTTGAGCGAATTCTGGACAAAATAGCCTTAATATGCACCAATGCATATGTAGCCTGAGTTGGCGTATTCCAAGGAGATAGCGTACAGCATGCTCCTCATAGCTGAAAATATCCCGGTGGCGTATTGTGCAAAAGCGATGATGTGGACGTCTTAGCGAAAATTATGGCTTTTGGAGATATAATCAAATCTCTTTCATTAAATGCAGAGATATGCCCCATCCTGCGCATTAAATGCAGAGGTGTGCCTCGAAGACCTGTCACCATGCCGAGCATTAAATGCAGAGACGTGCCTCGAAGATCTGTACGAAGAGCAGCTTTTGATGTGGCAGTCTGTTTGTCTTCTGTGGAGCGTAAAAAGCTCACATTTGCCTGTGTAAAACCAGGCAGCGTATCCCCTTGTATGCGTAAAAGCAGTTTACGCCAAGGAAATGTCACTAAACAATAGTTTGGGTCGCTGTGCTGCACCATCATTACAACCGTCGTCTGGATAGTCGTGCAGTACTCTTTGTCAGGAGTCAGACGTCAGGTTCACTGCATGATTTGATAGGTCCATTTGAGGAATACGAAGCGTTCCTCGTACACTTCAATACTGCATTAAAAGTGGATGAGTTTTACGCCATAAAGGCGATATAACACCCTTTTTACGCTGAAGCAGCCTGGACGTACTGCATTACGCGGATAGTCCTTGAGCTTATATTTTATGCTGTGCTCAGCGAGAAAGCTCTGTTGTACGCCGATGGCTCTGAAGTCATATTTTATGCTGTCCAGCACTAAAATGCTGTGTATAACTCATTAGCATATTTTTTATGCTTTTACAAGACCCCCTTCAAAGTTTTCAAATTCCTCGTAATTTAAAACACTTTGAATGAAGCATAAAACGGTCAAGTCTGACTCGTTCTTCAAGGCTGATTTCCTGGCGGATTACTGGGGATTTGTTAGGATTCGGTATATTCACTTTTGCCTATATAAAGGCTGAGGAGTTAACCTGTTCTTCCCACATTTCCTTCACCGCACAGAGATGATTGCCGGAGTTCGTTGGGTCGACTTGAGGAAGAAGAAGAACATATTCTTCCAGCATGTAAGGAGCCAAAAAAGAAGGCATCTTCGAGCAAATGTCCTCTACAACGATGGATCATGGAAGGATATTATAGCTTCCTTTGCTCGGGATAATCAGCAGCTTCATATGGCGGTTCGTCCAGGAGAGAGGAAGGGTCACTTTAGACTACACATCTTGTAAGCTGTATTTTCTCCTGTCGTTCGTGGACAAGAGCAGACAAACTAGCTCTGTCCTCGAGTATTGAGTTGGGTTTAAAACCTCAACTCAATCTGTCATGGTGTGTGGGGGATGGGCTCTAAATAATTTAGGTAGGCCCAGTTTTGTATCCTCCTGCCATTAATCATTTTCTTGTTAATCGGTCGCAAAAACAGACTAACTGCTGAAGAAGGCGTGAAAGATCTCCACCAATACGAGAACCTGGCATAACAGATTCTGGGGATGATCTTTCGATGAAGATGAGCAACTCCTTTGTAGACGGGATTTCCCTCATATATAATCATGATTTAATAAAATCGTCTTCTTCTGCGCATATGATTATTTTGTCATATATTTTGCTGTGATGAAGTTTGAATATGTGTAGCTTCGATACGTCTGGATAACTTTACGCGACTTTGATAGAAAGAGTACTAGGTACCGTCCTGTCTTTTACGCATAACTAAAGATGTGCAGAAAGCCGCCTAGCATTTAAGTCGAGTATTCGAACTGTCCTGCTGTTAGGAATGGGAAACTGCATAGAATTCTGAACTGTCACTTCTGATGAGAAGAATTTTTTGTTCAGACCATCATCTTCAAGAATGATTTCCTGAAAATCCTTTGAAATAGGGCAAGAAACGGCCGTCAAAACTGAGTCGCCATCTTGAACTGTAGAGACTGGATTCTGGATGAATTTCCAATCGACCCAAGAAGAAGAGTAATTTTTAAAGCTGAACTCTGTATGCTTTGGGTACTTGGGATATTTTGAGGTTAAGAAGGAGTATCTTCTGCGTGAACCCTTGTAATTGACCGCCTTGAGATTTGTTCATATACGTACGCATACTCTGGCCTGCGTATTTTCAGATATACGGAGAGTCATAGATCTGTAAATGTGGATGAGCATAAAATCATAAGTTTGTAGCCTCTCGAGCATAAACGGTGCTGAGCATAAGAGCATCCGGACGTAGAAACTGTAGATTTGTAGCCTCTGAAAAGGAAATCTTCCGAGCGTGAAGTTGTGGATTTGTTGCCTCTGAGCGTAAAAGCCACCGGGCGTGAAATCATAGATTAGTAGCTTCTGAGCGTGAAGTCGTAGGTTTGTAGCCTCTCGAGTGTAAAAGCTACTGAGCATAAAAGCATTCGAGCGTAAAACCATAGACTTATAGCCTGTGAGCGTAAAATCGTAGATTTGTAGCTGCCGAGCGTTGAAAGCTCCTTGGCATAAAACCACGAATCTGTTTTGCACAAAAACTTTTCGAATTCGCTGACCGTCCACCTTCCCTGAGTAATAGGCTGCCGTAGTCCCCAATCATAATCGAATATTAAATATCAGGTTTGGTTAGGGATTCGAGGAGTCCATCCGAACTCTATATATATCCCAAGGCTTTCAGAGAGAAGACTCTTCACCTGTCTTTTGCAAAAAAAATCTTTCGTCTCTTCGAGTTCTCTCCTTCGTTTCCTCTGAGCAACCTGAGTTTTCAGCAATGGCACCAAAACTGATCTCTTCCTCTAAGGGAAAGAAAGCTGCCTCCTCTTCTCGCTCCTCTGCCCAAGCAAGAGTGACTTCCGTCGGGCAAGGCGATCTTCATTCTGAACGAAGTGTCCCGCCGACGAGCTGTGCGCCGGGCATTATAGGTAAAGTTTTTGGGATGATAAGAACGAAGAAAACCCTTCGCACACGTTGTACGTGATCGCGCTAGGTCGTCTTCTGTGCTGATAGCCTCTTCGAGGAAGATGATGTACAGAGATGTTTCATCTTTTACGCCCATATTTCTAATGTGTCAGCATAAAAACTCTATATTTTCGTAGTCTGGCGTAAAAGCTTTGACTGTCGAAACTTGGCGTATACTATAAAATTTGAGTGTTACGCTTCTGGATGAAAATTTCTGCGTAATAACTCTAACTTTGGCAGTCTGGCGTAAAATATAGACTGTCAGGTTTTTTGTGTATATTGCCAATCTTGAATTTTACGTCTTGGAAGAAGATTCCAGCATAAAAGATCAAGTTTTTACAGTCTTGGCGTAAAGCACAGACTGTTGCCTTTTAGCATATGCTGCAAGATTTGTGAAGTCTAGTATAGAAATTGACGTTTTTTTTTTGCACTTTGTAGTTAACTTGCATGCGTCTCCACTGGCTGAGGTGATGGATTCCGCTGCCGGGATGCTGTATTCCAACTACCTGGAGGATTTGTCCCACATGACATTTCCTATCTCCGGACCCCAGAATCCTGAAGGAAGGGGAATCCTGATATCGTCCCAAGGCGAGCGAATGCTGTTGAACATGATCAACGGAGAGCCCCTGACGTCCATAGACGGGGCACAATATATAAAGCCGGCTTTTCTCTTCGGAGACATAATTGACAAACAGTCCCAAACGAAGCCCAAGAAAGAACTCTGGATTTTCCCTGCCGGAGGCTTGGTCATGTATCTGCCCAAGATGCTGAGGGACTACCCCATCTCGGCATTCTTCCATGCCACACATCCGAGGAATGTCGTGGACACTGACTCCCAATCTTCACGGCCAGCCGAAGAAGATATTTTATCAGAAAGGATCTGACCAGAGGTTATTTGTCAGCCGTCCTTCCAGCTCTGTCATGCCGTTTAGGGGATTATTTCCGGGCGTTGTCCCGAGTGAGAAAACTGTACCATTCCAGCCAGTACAAATACCGACTTTCTGCAACGATTTCATGGGGCACAGAGGAGTATACCCCAAGGTTAATCCTCGGACTAATGGGTGGATCACCCCTACAAATCTTTGATGGGCTCGTTTAGATGACTGGGTCCTGAAGCATTTTCAGACCGAGCTGGAGAGCATTGGTCTGTACGCAGCTGTGAGTGTCACCACTGTTGGGTTACCTCTCAACCCCAGCCTATTTCTGGCTTTGATGGAGCGATATATTTTGCTCACCAGGACTTTCGCCACTCTACTGGGGGAGTTGGGATTGGCCCTTCACGAGATGGCAGAGATTTCGAGACTGCCAATGGGGGATACTCCTTATGAAGAGTATGTTCCCACAAACCGGGAGCTGGAGGATTCAGACCCTCGGGTAGTGGCAATATACCAAGAGCTGATGTGCCACTACCTTGCTTGCACCGCCTTTTATAATGAGCCTTCAGATTTGGCTCATACCAATAAGTGGGCGTCCTACCTCTTCTTTCACCGGGCCAGGGCTGCTAAGCCAAAGAAAGTCTTGGATAGCAAGGATCAGCCTCTGAACTGTCTGAGCGTACTTAGTGCTCAGGTAGTCGACGATCTTATGGAAAATGCTGGGGCTCCAGACCAGATTCTCGATGAAGGGATAGGAAAATATCCTGCAGGCACTAAGGCCTACAGTTATTTGAGGCATTGTCGCAGGCCTCTGTCCAAGGAAGCTCAACTGGCTGGCTTCCTCTCTATATGACTGCGTCGACTGGTGGTACCCGATATTACATCTGCGGACCGCATTCACCGCAACACCTTATGGCCTGCAGTAAGTCTGGTATTCGGGGCAAGACTGGGTTTGCTCCCTGCCATGGTGTGCCGTATACAAGCTGGCCTGAGGGCCATTACTGATGGGCTGCTTGCCGATGAAACTCGGCGTGAT
This sequence comes from Iris macrosiphon, assembly GCA_036927795.1. Lineage (NCBI taxonomy): Eukaryota > Viridiplantae > Streptophyta > Magnoliopsida > Asparagales > Iridaceae > Iris > Iris macrosiphon. The sequence continues at coordinate 157,863,423 of JAYESA010000009.1, forward strand.
AGCTTTCCTAGGGTAGAATTACCATACCTGTATTTGATGGGATGGTTAATTCTTCATAACCCCAGGGTGATGTCTCCCGGCTCTGGCAGCAGTTCGGGGGGTAATTTCTTGCTGAATTATAAGAATTCCTCCTGGAACGTGACCACAGTTTTAGACTGTCGGCGGGTGCTAAATTTCAGTCACAGCTGGAAGCTCTTCTGCACTGTCCCCTCTGTACATCTCAATCAACAAGAGAGCAGACTTTAGGACTTAGGCAACGGGAAGACCGTTCTTTCTCCTGAAGTTTTTAATTGGTTGGTCTGCATTAGACCTTCCCATCTACTGTACAGAAGTGAAGACCAATGCTTCTTGGAACCCTACTTGCCTAGTCGGTTTGTCAGACAGTTTGGGTATGACCAGTTGCATGTAGGCAATGTCGTCACCAGCTTCAAGTCCAGGGGTAGACTTATTGATGGAGCGAGAGGGTGGCGATACTTCATCATGGGTTGCACTGAAGCAACTTTTACTGTGCCCGCGACTTCACTCTCCATGGAGCTGCGCATCCTCCACTTGTATGCCCAATTTTATGTGGCAACCAACACCTTCCATCGCGATTTTGATATGCGTGGAAGTTTTAGGATGCCCTCCTCCAAGTCCACGGGAAGATACGAAATCCCCTCAGTTTTCTCCGATGAGGGTGAAGATTCCGTCAATCCAGATGAGCCTTTGTTGGCAGTACCAAGGGGTGAAATACCTTCGCCTGCAGGGCCTCATGTAATCTCTGGTAAGCGAAGGGCTCCTGCTCCGAAGGAGACTTCCCCTCGCAAGAAGAAGAAGAAGACGGTTAGTCGTCCTCTCAGGATTCCCGGCCATGAGGCTCCTAGAAATGAACCTGCTGTTTCCCCTCTCGGGGACGATTCTTTGATTGGAGGTTCCTCGTCTTTTAGAGAGGGAACCTCTACAGTTTCGGCTGGCAGTGCTGGAGAATCTCTGCTTGAGGCTGCTGCCGCTGCTACTGCTTCGGGTAGTGGCACAAAATCGCCTCCGGGGCTGAGCCGAATAAGGATATCTTTATCCAGATCAACAACGGGAGAAACCCCTGCCGTGTCTGTAAGTGCACCCAGTGAGATTCCAGCTGATGAACCTCGATTGGATCTAGGTGAAGACTCGGAAGAATACCTGTCAATGTCAGTTAGCACACCCCTTCTCCAGGTATGACAGCTTGCTTAGCATCATTAAGAAATAATTTAGCTGTACTGGCTGCAGACGCGACAAATATACCATCAGCCATGGGTAAATATCGTCTTTATACCTCTTTTTTAGAAAAATTAACATTATTTTGATATTAACTTTCTTTTGTCTTCTTTTCAGGGGAAGACATCTACGGGAAGGGCAGTGTTGACGCACCTTTTGGCACTATTTCAGCTCCTGGCGATGACATGGAGGTGCCCGACTTCGAAGAGAACTTTTTCTAGTGCCGGCTCGCCCGAAACAATTCCGACATATCAAGAGGAGGATGAGCCTGTCGTTACGACAATACCTCCTTTGAGTACGCCGGCCGCCTCGTCCGTTGTTGGCGCATCTTCTTTCGTTGTACCGTCTGTCAAGGCGACGACTATGGCCACATCGTCTGCGGTCATTCCTGGAGGGAGTTTTGCTAATATCGCAGCCACCCCCAGTGTCCATTCGGACCTCGCCATGCTGACTGAGCAGTATACTGGTATCTTCTATACCACTTTGAAGACGCTGATATCAATGGTGTTGGAGAAGAATCAAGGCTTTGAGGCGCTGAAGAGGTCCTCTCAGTTTGCGATAGTGCCGATCAGAGAATTCAATGAAACTGGGATAGCCGACACGCTGGAGTAGATAGTTAATGGTTTTGAGCAACCCATTAACGAATACTTGCAGTTATCTCGAGGCAACATCGACGGTCTTTTTCAAGCTAGGTATAATTCCCTGACTGCAGAGCTTGTTGGGCAAATGGAAGCTCTGGACAAATTCGTCCAGGAACAGCAGCAGGAGATGGATCATGAGCGTGCCGAACTGGAGTACGTCATTTCTCAGTTGACTCAGTGCGAAGTCGACTATGAGGAAGTGACAGCAAGGGTCCGCAGAATGAGAGATGAACTCGCTCAAGCGGAGGAGGAGGCTGTCTCTTTGTCGGCAACTCAAGATGTGCTGAAGAATCAAATAGAGACTGCTCAGCTGACGCATGTGGGTGTCATCCATGCAGGTTTCGTACATACTCGGTCCGAGCTATCCGCTCTGAACAATGATGCTGCAAGGTTGGAGCGGGCCCGCGCCGACGTCTTGAACTCCATGGATGAGAGAATGGCTGCTATGGCACGACAGATTCGCGACCTAACTGCCCCACCCAAATGATGTACTTTTTTTTTGCTTTTTAATATAATTTTGCTCTTTCTGGGAATAATAAAGAGGCTTTTATCTGACTTTGTGGACCCATCATTTTGGAATATAAATGACAGGTTTGGGTGAAAGTGATATCAGAGGTAATATGGACGTGATATACTCTCGGTAAGCTTCAGCTGGACATATATATTCAGAGGTTATATGGACATGATAGAATATGATCCAACTAAGATTTGTACATAAAACACTATCAGATGTAATATGGACATGATTGGTCTTGAAGTTCCAAATTAGTTAAACATATCTATTCAGAGGTTATATGGACATGATAATCGGTAGCCAAAAACTCGGAAAGTTTGTTCAGAGGTAATATGAACATGACAAACTCTTGAGTTGTGACTCCATCGGGGATGTAGTTATACATCTTCTCAGAGGTAATATGAATATGGCAGTTTTTGTGGACTCAACACCACTGGCATACTTAGAGTTAAGTACGGGTGTTAAGTTGAGATGACAACCGATATCAGAGGAAATGTGAACATGATAATCGGTAGCCAAAAACTCGGAAAGTTTGTTCAGAGGTAATATGAACATGACAAACTCTTGAGTTGTGACTCCATCGGGGATGGAGTGATACATCTGCTCAGAGGTAATATGGACATGGCAGTTTTTGTGGACTCAACACCACTGGCGTACTTAGAGTTAAGTACGGGTGTTAAGTTGAGATGACAACCGATATCAGAGGTAATATAAACATGATAAGCGGTAGCCAAAAACTTGGAAATGTTTGTTCAGAGGTGATATGAACATGACAAACTCTCTGGGGGAAAGAAATGAAACGTTTGGAGAATAGTTCAGAGGTAATATGGACATGAACTTAGGTCTGAATAATTCACCGTAGAGTGATTTTCCTGAGTGAGGATAGTCCTAAAGAATCCACTGGGGAATTTTTAGGGACTCATCATCGAGTATATTCCTGAGGGGAACAAATTGTCATATTTAGAGAAAAAACCAATTTGCAATGATCATCCCTTCATTTACAGATGCAAAGTGATGACTTTGGCGTCAATCAACTCCTGGATTCTCTTTTTCAGCACATAGCTCGCCTTTGTAGGATGATGAATGTACCGATGAAAGAGACAATAATCTGGGTCATCAACTCTGCCAGCCCTCTCAGGATATCTGATGTTGGGAAGCTTAAGTTTGTGTCCCTCCATCAACATATTGAAGATTTCAATGATGTCATCTTTATTGAAAGAGAAAGTCCCTTTTGGTCTTCGGGCTCCCGATGCCTGAGTTTTACGGTCTTCCGGGAAGATCGTCATTGTCGCATCATTTTCGGATTCCGAGGGAATTCTACCCCCAGTTTGGATGCTGTCCTATTTTGTCGAGGTAGGCTACCCCCAGACACGTCGTGGCGTTTGCCCACAGAAGTGGATTTGGAAGGACCTGCCTCAGATTGTACAGGATCAGACTCTGAAGGTTTGGAGTTCTCAAGAGATGCGGTATACCCCAACCCAAAACGAGTTTGTTGATGGTAAGGATTACCATGCAACGGCGTTCGTCTGCCTTTTTCGTAGTTGAGGCCTTGTTTCAATTTTAAATCATAACCCATGCTTTGTATAATTTTTAAAGCTTGTGGGCTATATTTGTGGGTTTGCATTTTCCTAGTATCGGATTCGCGAGACTCTTCTTGTACAATCGGACTGTTTCACATACGCCCGAAGACTATTGGATGCTGGTCGTCGTGAGTTGGGGGAATAATAAAGATGGAATCTTCATGTGGGCCACCTGTCATGACGACATTAGATGATGATGCATCTTCCCACATGATCTTTCCACGTTTGACAGTTAGAGGGACTGAAGTCTGTTTATAACTCCTGTCTTTACGTTTCTGGATTAGGAATTCACGCAAGTCGGGAGTTTTGACAGAAGAAGAGGAAGGAGGCTTGTTCCTTCTGTTCACATCAGTGGGCATGCGGATGTTGGGAACCATAGTCCTCCCTGTGCCACCCGTATACAACAGGTTGGCCATCTGGATAGCGGATGATCCCCGAGGAGTGTGTCTTTCCGCAAACTGAGCCTGCTTTATGCTGAGGGGCCTCACCTGGCGTAAATTGGAGCTCTGCTCAGGCTGGCATAAAGCTAAGGAGGTCCTCAGTCGGCCATCAGCTCCTCGCGTAATCCGGAGGGCGGGCAGATTTTTCCCTTGCTGGCGTAAAGGCTGAGAAGTTAAGTCGTCCGCCACTTGCTTTCCCTTGCGTAGATTGCACGGATCATCGACTTTTTCGCGGAGGGCAGATGCATCTTTACGCGCGGAGCGCGTTTGGAATTTCTGATTTGGCGCTAAGGCATTGTCAGAAATTCGGTCTACCACGTCATCAACGGGAGACTAGATTTTACGCGCAGAGCGCTTAGTAGACTTCTGTACTAGCGTTGAGGCATTGTCCGAAGTTTTGTCTGCCACATCACAGACGGGAGACTGAATTTTACGCGCAGAGCGCGAAGGTTATGCAGCTACAACCTGGCTGGTCGGAGAGATCGGAGAGATCGAAGAGTCGCCAGGAATAGTAGGGGATGTCTTGGGCATCCAGACCTTACACAGCTTCCTGTTGTCTTGGACAGAGAGAGAGTGAGAGCTACCCCCTGCTCGAAGCATATCTTCGTAGGCAGACTGGTCGAACTGGACGACCAGGGTCTTCTTCACGGATCCTACGGATACCGCATCGTGTTGAGCAATTACTTTCTCATCAGAAGAGAAAGACTTCCCCAGCAGAGTCGCCATCTTGTGTTTGATAATAAACGAAAGAAATAAGATGAGGTTTATACGAAACCCGCTCTTTGGTTTACAAACAAGAAGTACAATTAATCCTATACGAGGATGTCAAGTACAATTTTTAATCTGGGTAAATATTGCTATAGGAGTCTGATCTGCAGTCGATCACTATGTCCCTTGGACCACACGATTATGCAGAAGTGCCGTAGAAGACAGAAAGCAGCTTCGAAGGTTGCAAAAGAGAGTGGATGCTCGATGCCAAAGTCGTCAATCACTACTTTTTGCCTGAGCTCTGGATTCTTCTCTCTCAAAGACTTCTCGACTCTCGACCTTGGTTCTGACTCTCCGTTTTTTGACCTTTTTTCCCTCAACTTTTTCGACCCTGGACCTCTGTCAATAGAGGTCTCTATTTGTAGGGTTTTAGTGACAGTAACCATCCAATCAGCGTAGAAGTCGGACAGTGGAGAGTATGGCACTTTTTATGCGACGGTTACAATAACCGTTACCCATGTGTAAATGATCTTCTGAATCTGCGTGTGAAGCGTATCCCATTGAGGGATAATGCGTATAACGGCTGTGAAGATCATGGCATAAAAGCCACGTAGGTAGTTATCCCTCGCGTAGAAGAGGTTGGCGTAGAAGCCAATAACTGTCATCATGGCGTAGAAGCCAAGTAGTCATCAAACTGGCATAGAAGCCAAGTAGGCGTAGAAGCCGAATAGGTGTAGAAGCCTGATGCTGCGTAGATAGGTAACTAGCGTAGAAGATAGCTGATCCTCCTTCCTTGACTGAGGTCTTGAGCAAATTCTGGACAAAATAGCCTTAATACGCACCAATGCATATGTAGCCTGAGTTGGCATATTCCAAGGAGATAGCGTACAGCATGCTCCTCATAGCTGAAAATAGCCCGGTGGTGTATTGTGCAAAAGCGATGATGTGGACGTCTTAGCAGACATCATGGCTTTTGGAGATATAATCAAATCTCTTTCATTAAATGCAGAGATCTGCCCCCATCCTGCGTATTAAATGCAGAGGCGTGCCTCAAAGACCTGTCACCATGTCGAGCATTAAATACAGAGACGTACCTCGAAGACCTGTCACCATGCCGAGCATTAAATGCAGAGACGTGCCTCAAAGATCTGTACGAAGAGCAACTTTTGACGTGGCAGTCTATTTGTCTTCTGCGGAGCATAAAAAGCTCATATTTGCCTGTGTAAAACCAGGCAGCGTATCCCCTTGTATGTGTAAAAGCAGTTTACGCCAAGAAAATATCACTAAACGACAGTTTGGGTCGTTGTGCCGCGCCATCATTACAACCGTCGTCTGGATAGTCGTGCAGTACTCTTTGTCAGGAGTCAGACATCAGGTTTACTTTATGATTTGACAGGTTCATTCGAGGAATATGAAGCGTTCCTCGTACACTTCAATGCTGCATTAAAAGTGGATGAGTTTTACGCCATAAAGGCGATATAACACCATTTTTATGCTGAAGCAGCCTGAACGTACTATATTACGCGGATAGTCCTTGAGCTTATATTTTATGCTGTGCTCAGCGAGAAAGCTCTGTTGTACGCCGATGGCTCTGAAGTTATATTTTACGCTACCTAGCACTAAAATGCTGCGTATAACTCCTCAGCGTATTTTTCATGCTTCTACACCGACCCGACCTACAGTAACTGTAGGGAATTAATTTCCCCCAACTTCCCGCGACCGTTCCCCTCCGGCCGCCATTACTCTGCCCTCGCCCTGCGGCGGTTTCGCCTACCCCGCTACCCGTGCTTCCCCATCGGAAACCGTCGTCCACCACCTCCTATATAATCCCCCATCTCCCAGCTGCCATCCTCACCACGGCCACCGTCGACTCCCCGCTCCACGACCACTCCCTGTCAAGATCTCCACCACCATCACAGACCCCAGCACCGCCTTCCTCCGCCGTGATGACCCACAGCAGAGCCAGCGCCGCCTCCAACCGCCAATGCCGAGCAGCCGCTGCTCTTCCCGAGTCTGCCGCCTCCCACCGACGATCCATCTAACCGCTCCCTGAGCCTTCCCGACCCGCTGTACCCGGACACCAGAGCCCGTAGCAGTCCCGGCCGCCACCAGCGTCGCCTCCGCAGAGCTCCTTCGGCCTCCTCCAGCTCCGGCGAAGTCTCAGTAGCAGAAACCCTAGCCGCCACCGTGTCGCGCCGCCTCGCGAGAACGCGCATTTTCTGTCTTCTGCGGAGCCCTGTTCAGGTGGCCGTTTCTCTCTCCTCGCTGCCCCGTTTCCTGTTCTGTCTGCTGTGACACGTAGACTGCATGACCCTCTCGAGACCCGTATAATTTGCTCGGTGTGTCGCATCCTGTGGCGATCGCAAACTGCGACCCAAAACCAGGAAAATATTTGCCCTATTTTCCCCCGAAACTGGGTGTGCCCTGCTAAACGGGACAACTTGGTCACGTGCGAACTTCACCGAAAGGTGCGTGCCATTAATACAGACGTGTGGAATTTCGCAAAAGTTGATTTGGATGTACGTGCACACCGGAATCAACGCATATCCGTCGACAATGCCCCGTATCGACCCTATTTTGAAACTTCGTGTACGCACGTCATATCGAAACGAAACTTGCACTATCGGACTCATAGCAATACGCTGGTCCTGTGACCCAAGTTTGGTTCGATTCTGAGAACGTTGACAAAATCCCGTATCGTGGGCCCCACGGCTCCACTTGACGGGCGATTTTGTGATCGGCTCATCGGAATCCAGTTCTGGACATTCTGTTGGGTTTGTATCGTCATTCTAGACTTGTGGACACTAAGTTTGACAAATTTGGAGAACATTGTCTCTGACATGTTTCTCGGTGTGAAGCGGGCCACATGTGGACCCCACTTTGACCAGAAACTGACACTTTTGCCCCTGTGTCCAAATTAGACTTATGGACAGGCTATTCTAGCTATTTGATATCTTCTGAACCTGATGGTAATATTTATTACAGCATTTGGAGGAGTACCTGCAGATTCTGCTGAGACCAGAACTACTGTTGGAATTCAAACTCCAGGCAAGTGTATCTTGCCATACTTGCAGTAATTTGGTTCATATTATTTCTCTTGATATATTTATATGATATAATTGTTCAACCTAGGACCGTGTGACATTACTTAGCGTCTGAATAATATTCGGGTGTCAACACCGTACGCGGAGTTGTGTAATATCGCTAGTGATGGATATCGAAACCCTTTACATATCTTCGTGCTTGAAGTATCAAGTATGTCGTACCACAGGACATCTGACACTGTTCATGAGACAGAATCTTCCTAAGATATTCATGGTGATTCTGTATAGGCTACAGGATTTATGACATAGACTTTATATATATCATATGACTTGCTGCATTAGATATGATCTTGCGTGACATGGACATGAGACATTGTGGACATGAGACGTGTGATTACATTGGGTAGGGAGAGACACACAGGCTACAGGCTGATTTTATATATATATTTATTATTGTGGCTGTAGACTCTACATCAGAGCTAGGCACATTACATGATATTACTGCTACCGGCTCCCCGACACAGAGCTTGTAGTAGTCTCAGCCTGAGTACTAGTGATGCTCTCACTTGCATATCACATAGCTGGTTACATAGTTTACCCTATTGTTTCATTATTATTGCACTATATTTATTTTGGCATGAGTTATTCTTGTACCTTGCTATGTCCCCTGAGGACCTGGATCCGGATTATGTCTCCAGGTATAGCAGAGGAGTTCTATCCCGAGGTATACGGGACAGAAGCAGAAGCAGTAGCAAGAGCAGACACTGGAGCTAAACCGATCCCCGAGGACGAGGTGATCGCCAAAAATCTCCTGAGTATATGTTATCTATGCTCAGTACTTGATATTATTAGACTCTTTCATTTGTGATCTGTTGAACCTTTGTACCAGACTTATTATCGGGTTGTTCCCCGATTTACTTTATTGAGACTTGTTGTTGGTTTTTATTTCATTATGCTGATATTGATCATATTTATCTTCTATGGATGAGATTAGATTTTGACATGTTTAGTTATTGTTTTACAGCTTAAGTACATATTGATGGGTCCATTAAATTGGGTTTGCCCATTAGTGTGTGTTGCTGGCCATTGCCACATGTCTAGTCCCTCGATATTTTGGGACTGGGGTATGACATATATATATATATATATATATATATATATATATATATATATATATATATATATATATATATATATGACTAATTGTGCAATTTAAGGGAAATGACACTCTAGGACCCCAAATCATAGAAATACCAAATTCTCACTCCTGTATCATAGTGTATCACAACCTATCATGATACACCATATTTGTATCCAATTGTGGACACGTATCTAGTCTTACACAATCAAACTAAGTCTAATTAGACCAAATTGACCAAAAGACAAACACTTGGTGCACCAATCTCGGATTTCTTCCAAATTGGACACAAAACTCAAAGTAACATTTGCAATAGGAATTGTTAGAAGCCAAAACTTTATCCTATGGGTAGCCCTAATCTATGAGTGAATTCCTAATGCTCAAATGCAATAATTAGAACCTAATTAAAGGAGAAATTGAGTAACACACCTATTGGGAGATGTATTCCCAATACAAAGTGCAATGGACACAATTAAGACAACCTTCTAGCTCAAATCCTTTCTCTCCTAGTGCTCTTGCAAATCCAAGCTTCTAGTCTCCTTAGAATAAAAATGAGAGGAATAATATTTGGAAATTGGTGGATTATGATTTTCTTCCAAATTTAGGAATAAATTAATTGGGAAAGCAAATAGATGTTCTTCATGAATAAAGAGGCTTATATAGCCTACTAATAGGGTTAGGGTTAGGTTGAGGAATATTTGAATTGACTCAAAGGCCCCTCTCATTATCTTATGAATAGGATCAACTAATCCTATAGAAGAAATATTTTATTCTTGAGTCTAAATGTGTTTAATGGACTTAATCTAGTTATGACTAACTAATGACTCAAGTCAAATAGCCCAAACTCAATAGCGAACTCATTCTCCTAAACTAATGGGTCAAACCATGACTAACCATTTAATTGAATCAATGGGTCAAGTCAATTCTAGTTAGGTCCACTATTGTCAAGTCTAAGTAACAAATCCACTAACCAATAATAATACTATTTATAATATATATATATATATATATATATATATATATATATATATATATATATATATATATATATATATATATATATATATAAATACAATATTTATAATAATACAAAATAAAAAAATACCACTATTCTAGAAATATGGTAGTTACAAGTCTACCCCTCTTAGAAAAATTTTGTTCTCGAAATTTAAGACACCTCATCTATCTCTGGCCAGTCATAACCTACTCATTATAATCTTCACTATAGTCAAACCCCCAACAATCATGGTTTACGAAAGTCCTATCTAAAATTATACAACCTGCAATTCTTATGGAAAGAAACAAACATGCATGGTTACAGTCTCTGCCTGGCATAATATTGCAGTCTCTATCATGGTTACTACTTATTATATTCTAGCATAAAAATCACTGATGCAAGCTAAAGGTACTAAGTAATTAGTCAATCAATCAATAGATAAAATAAAAGAGCAGAACATAATATGCTAACCTATCACCTGCAGCATCGGTCTCCTCGACCATCATCGCAAAAGCCTTATCCTGCTGGGGTGTCTTCCTATGCTGGTGGGGGGAAATTTATTGCGCCACAGGTGGCCTAGTTACACTTCTCTCACTCCTGGAACACTTGCACTCCTACTCTCATGATACTCCCTTACATATCCTATAACACCCACTGATACTAGACTAACACACTTCGCATATCACTCATCCTAGTCTTGGTACACTCATGATCACTTGCCCGCTCTAGGTACCCTTTGTACATAGATACTAACTCTATAACTATACATGCTTAATATTACAGGATACCAACTACTAACTATGCTCTAACACCTATCTTAGAACTATTTCTACAAATGGTACTACAGTATGAGTTACTTTTAGGCTTATACACTGATACCTAATGCTCAGTTATCCATCAAGGAACCACTCACACACTTTATTCCCAACAACCAACACTGATACTCAACTAGACACCAACCTACATGCAAGTTATCAAGCTACTATACTATCCAAGGAATCTCAGGAACTAGTGAAAGGAAGCTCTATAAGGAACTGAACTAGGACACTAAAGATATCCCTATCCTGAGCTAATAGGGTGATGGAACAGAATTCAATGATAACAAGACTAAATTATATAGACGATATGTTAAGAACCAATTTAAGATATAATCTGATAATCATACACGTCTATTTAAAATTTTGTTACCCAGAATCCTTGCCACGCCAGTAAGCATAGCTGCGATAAACTATAGAGTCCGTAATAAGGCACATACCCCTAGAATCATGGTATCGAGAATTTTTTTCCTGCCACTAGCTTGGCTGCAAAAACTCTAAATTCTATAACCAAGAGAAATATATCCAAAATCAGGCTCTATGTCTTCGCCACGATAACTAATATAACTACGATAAACTCTAGATTCCATAACTAAGGCAGACGGTTATTTTTTCCACTATTTTTATCCATTTAAGTTATCAGAATATACCTCAACTTAGTCCATAAGATTCATCTCGATACAAGAATCAAATTTAACAACGAACGAGTATAAAGACGAAGGTGAAACAAAGCAAGTGGAAATAGATTCAAAATAAGATTCTCAATGGTCATCCCAGGAATCTCTCAAAAAATTCTAATTTGTGATTGAGTATTCTCTCATCCTAGTATCCTATAACTCTATATCCTATCACAGGCTCACAGTAGTACTAAGCCATTTAACTACTACAACATCGCACTAATTACGAAGCCTGGCCTGCATGGGCTACCACAAAAATGTGTCACGACCCGCACCATGATAAAGGTACGAGTACGTAGGTATGTCTGGCCTACGTCGCAGCATCGGCGGTAGAACACTGTCTAGGTCAACTATACTATATAATTATCTCACACAATAGTGTATAAACATGTCGATAATATCTCAACTCCATACGGAGGACAAGATGAATATAGAAATAATGTCTAAACTAATACTCAATCACAATAAAACTAGAGGACGATAATGACACGATATCAAATAGAAGAATGGAATAATAAAGTCACAACCATAACCAAAACCAAAACCAAGTCTAAATAGTCTATCAACAAAACACAAAGAATCTCAAATACATATAACATGCCAAATATCTAAGCTGGAGACATATCCAGTATAGAAACTAGTGAATGAAACTAAGGTATCTAGTAACACCGACTAGTCCTTCCGGTAATCACTCCTGAAGTCAGAGTCCAAGGTCGCCACTCCCTCATGCAGTCCATAATACGTTAGACACCAGTCCTCTAAGTCATCATTTCAAAAATATATTCAGTCAGGATGGAATGAGCATACCTCTAATAGCAATTTTAATTAAATGACAAAGAATATAAAACAATAATAGAGAGTGTAATACAAGATAAAAATAAATAACTGAATCATAAATAAAAATAAATGGATAAACACAACTATATGGCAGAGAATAAATAGACAAAGGAATAGAGAATATTTCAGTAAAAATGAAAATAGACAGGAAGAAACTATACTCACTACGTGCCTTGAAGTATTAGTGTTAACATGTGATCGGCTTAAAAACTTGCACAATACGATAGGGCCTGGCTAATCATCCATGAAGTGTATGATTAACACTCACATTACTTTCTTTTGCACAGTAAGGGTATGATCACACATCTAGCTAGTACTTTTTTACCCCCGAATAGTATAGTGGATCCAAACCATGACACGTTCCACAAGAATAACTTGCACAGTAAGGATAACTTCCACAGTAAGCAAAAAAAATAATATCTCATTACGGGGATCCATACTATACCAATCCGTGTACCATCATGTCAGGAATCAAGTAGAACATCACTAAGTATATGAATTATAGTAAATATCATATAATAAAAATTATCAGGGAATGTACTCTCGCTTGTGGTCTTGAGCAATGAACGAAGATCAATGTTCAAACTGGAGTCACAAAGACCTAATATGAATTACCAATATTATTTGGTGTATTTAAATAATAACGTGATTAAACAAGCTAAAATATGATTTCTAGGTCAAATCTAGGCCATACTAGTCAAACTAGGTCAATACTAGGTTAGTTATATCATTACCTTTCTACTCTAGGTTTTCTACGTCTTTCTAGGGTATACTAGTCTATTTTAGTTAATACTGGTCTCATACTAATTAATATTTATTATACTAGGTACTATTAATATATAAATAGCTCATATAGTAGGGTATCATGGTATCTAGTTAATACCTTAACTATGTAAACCTACCTTAGTGTACTAACTTATACTCTAGCTTGATATTAGAATTACTTGTCTGTTACCTAATATAAATAATTAATAATCTAGGTGTAATTATACACCATATGTCAATTAATACCAAGTATCAGTTGCTCCCACAGAAACTCCCCATTACTAATATTGGTATATCCATATTAGTTTGTCCCCATTGCATACAGGTAATAATAACCTAACATTACCTTAGCTTAGTATCTAGACCACTACCCTTAACCTTTCTTAATAATCATTCACACACTCAAGGATGCTACTTCTACACTATTGATACACCATATCTGATACTTAAGTCAAAACCAATATCCCAATTGCTAGGATACCCATGATGCTAACTTACTCATATTAATACCATCATACTTACTAACACACTTAGACACTCAAACATATGGGTACTTGACACTAGCACTCACCCATATGACATTATCTTATATATATAATTGGCTATTTGTACTTAGCACTTGAACCCACATAAAATACTATCATCTAATCACTACTCATGGACAATTAATCTTGTGCACTGTCACACTCTACCCGAGCCCCTTACCTGATACAATTGCTATCCTTACCTTATAAAATCTGGTATTGCAACCCCTCCCATCTGCCTGCAGGGTCTGCTGCATGCTCACTGCTAATGTTGCTGCTTGCTTATGCTAATGCTGCAGTTGCTTGTTTACTGCTAATGTTGCTGCTTGCTTATTGCAGTGCACACAATAATAGATATGCACTGCTGCTGTTGCCCTCTCTTATCATCAACCTACCATCACACATATTATATCACTCGAGCATTCACTCTCTTTGGATACTCGAATACCCCACATAGCTACTAATACTCACCTATTCTCTTACCTACACCTCAGTGCACATATTGGCATTAATAGCCCGACTCATCTCTGAGTACACCCTCTCTACCTTGTATATCCCAACTAACCTTGGTGCACTCTTGATGCCTTGGTATCGAGATAACAACTCTTATAATATCTATTCCACACACACACACACAAATATATATATATATATATATATATATATATATATATATATATATAAATGAATTTTTAGAATTTTTTTAGGATTTAAAAATGAATTTTTGAAATTTTTCTAGAATATTCTATGATTTTTTAGTAATTAAAATAAATTTTTTTTCTGAATTAAACATTTTTTAGTATTAAAATATATATTAAAATATTATGAAAATAATATTTTTGGGTGTAAAATAAAATATTAGACATAGGATAATTTTCCTGAAATTTATTGGACCCTAGAACCATTTTTAAAAGACCTAAAAATTAATATTTTTAATAAACCCAATTAAACCAGATTAAACCAACCGGTTTAAACCCTGAACCAAATCCTGAACCAACCCGAACTGGACCCAATCCTTATTGGGTCGGTTCCGGACCCGTTAGCCGACCCGACCCTCTGACCCGACCCGAACCCGTTATCTATCGGATCGGGTCGGATCCGATTCTAAAACCCGACCCGCCTAACCGCCCGCTACAGTAAAACCCTAATTCCCAAAACCCCTCGTCTTCCAGACGTTTCTTCGCCGCTGCCCGGCAATCCCGGTCGCCGTGACCCTCCGGCTTCCCCGCGACCGTTCCCCGCCGTCTCGCCTCCAGCCGCCCTTTTATTTCCCTACCGGCCGGCCGCCTGGCTTCCCACCTCGACTATATAAACCCTCCCGCAACCTATCCCCCCACCACCAACCACCGTCCTCGTCGCCCCTCCGCTAGCCAGCTCCGGCCGAGCTTCCCCCGACGATCAGACGACAAACCCAAACCACCGACGTAAGCCACTGCCACCACAACCACGGCCACCACTCTCCCCGAGCCCTACTGCCTTCCTCCTCTACAACCACCTCGATAAACCCCGTCGACTCTAGCGTCTCCGGCCACCTTCTTCCTCCGTCAACCCCGCAGCTGGCCGTCCCAACTCCGGCGAACTCGACGACCCAACTACCTCGCCGACAGCAGCAGCAGCACAGCTCCGACAACCGTCGTGCCCTAGCCGCCACTGTGCCGCGTCGCGCCGCCTCGCCGAATCGCATTTTTCAGTCTTCTTCGGAGCCGTGTTCAGGTGACTATTTCTCTCTCCTCACTGCCCCATTTTTCGTTCCGTCTGCTGTGACGCGTAGACTGCGTGACCCTCTCGATACCCGTACAACTTGTTCGGCGTGTCGCGTTTTGTGGCGATCGCAAACTGCGACCCAAAATCAGAAAAATAATTACCCTATTTTTCCCCGAAAGTGGGTACGCCCTGCTAATGGGATGACTTGGTCATGTACAAACTTTACCGAAAGGTGTGCACCGTTAATACGGACGTGTGGGATTTTACGAAAGTTGATTTGGATGTGCATGCACACCGGAATCAACGCGTATCCATCGACAACACCCCGTATCAATCCGGTTCTGGAACTCGTTGTAACTTTGTGTACACTCGTCGTATCAAAACAAAACTTGTGCCATCGGACTCGTAGCAATACGCTGGTCCTGTGACCCAAGTTTGGTTCGATTCTGAGAACGTTGACAAAATTGCGTATCGTGGTCCCCACGACTCCACTTGATGGACAATTTTGTGATCGGCTCATCGGAATCTAGTTCTGGACATTCCGTTGGGTTCGTATCATCGTTCTGGACTTATGGACACTAAGTTTGACAAATTTGGAGAACATTATCTCTGACATATTTTTTGGTGCGAAATGGGCCACATGTGGACCCCACTTTGACCAGAAACTGTCATTTTTGCCCCTGTGTCCAAATTGGACTCATGGACAGGCAATTCTAGCTTTGATTTCTTCTGAACCTGATGGTAATGTCCATTTCAGCATCCGGAGGAGTACCTGTAAATCTCATCAATACTAGAGTTGCAGTTGGAGCCAGATCACAAGCAAGTGTACCTTGCCATACTTGCAGCATTGTTTACACTATTCTCTTGATTTATTACTGTAATATCTCTGTTCAACCTAGGACCGTATGACATAACTTAGCGTCCAAATAATATTCGGGCGACAACACCGTACGCGGCGTTGTGTAATGTCACCTAGACATGGATACCGAGACCCTATAAATTCTCGTGCTTGCCTTATCAAGTACGTCATGCCTCAGGACACCTGACACTATTCATAAGACAGAATCTTTCTGAGATATTTATGGTAATTCTGTATAGGTTACATGATTCATGACATAGAGATTGCACGTGCTTAGCTATCATTATGACTTGTTGTATTAGTTAAAGGTCATGATCCTGCGTGACATGGACATGAGATGTCGTGGACATGAGATGTGTGATTACATTGGGTGGGGAGAGTATTACCATATCAAAGGCTGATTATATTATATATATATTGTTATCTGGAGGTGTCTTAGACTCTGACACAGAGCTTTGGCACATGTACTGTCCCTTCGAGAAAATGCTGCTATGGGTTTCCCCGACACAGAGCCTATAGTAGTCTCAGCCTGAGTATGATTAATGCTCTCATATTGCATATCACTTAGCTGGTTATATTGTTTACCTTATTGATTCATTTATTGCTGCACTACATTTATTTTGGCATGAGTTATTTTGTACCTTGTTATGTCCCCTGAGGACCTGGATCCGGATTATGTCCCCAGATATAGCAGAGGAGTTATATCGAGAGGTATATGGAGCAGGAGCAGGAACAGGAGCAGGAGCAGGCACTGGAACTGAGCCGATCCCCGACGACGAGGTGATCGCCGAGGATTTCTTCTGAGTATATGCTTATTCTATACTCAGTATTTGTATTGTTTACTCTTATTTCTTATCATTTGAACCATTGTATCAAACTTATCCTCGAGTTGTTCCCCGAGATATATTTACTGAGACTTCTTGTTATTTACATTTCTGATATTATTTGTATTTATTTTTGTGGATGAGATTAGTACCATTGCCCATATTGTTGTTTTACAGCTTAAGTACACCCTGATGGGTCCATTAAATTGGATTTTCCTATTGGTGTGTGCTGCTGGCCATTGCCATGTATCTAGTCCCTCGATATTTTGGGACTGGGGCGTGAGACATAGTTTTTGTGGTGGCCCACGCAGGTCAACGTCTAAATTGCTTCGGTTTCAACTTAGGGATCGAGCAAGCCTGCAATAAAGAATAGGATAAGTTATAGGATCTCATCCACTTGATTGAATCGTTCTTGATCCCTATATCGGATTCAAAATTTTTTGACTTGCATCCTGTATTGATTCCTCTGTGCTCCTCTTATAGTTTATTTTTGATGCAGAATAATGGATTCACGAGCAAACGATGAAACTCCTGCAAGAACACCAATAGGTACTGTAGCCACCTACGGAGAAGATGAAGTGACGCTATTGAGTGGAGATCCCTCTACTCACCAAAGCAGCCAAGCAAATCAGCATGCTTCTAGATTTTGGTGAGATGACATTCCACCTCCGCCACAGTTTACTCCATCAATGTCCGTATTCCCACAAGGGTAGGCTATGGACAGGTATCAGATATTATAAATAATCTACGCAATGATGCAAGCTCAACAACAAATTCAACAAGAGGCTCAGCGTCATGAGACAGAGAACTTGAGGAGCAGCCTAGTAACCGCACTGGAGCAGGCAGATCTACCAGCACGATGGCCAACGACGGGCTCTATCACCAATTTTTGCTGCTGAAGCCCGACACCTTTTCAGGCTAGGAAGAGCCCACAGAAGTTCATGAGTGGCTCACCAACACTCAACATCAATTAGAAGCAACTGAGCTTCCAAGGGAACGTTGGATGACTGCCGTCAAAATGCAATTGACGGGTAATGCACATCACTGGTGGCTATCTGAGGAGACACGGCTCGGACCAGACCGAGTCACTTGGGAAGAATTTTCCAGACTCTTTCAGGAGATGTACATTGCAGCTATCGCTCGATCAGAACTTCAGGACAAGTTCAATCGCCTCACTCAAGACAATATGACAGTGGAAGAGTACAACGCGAAGTTCATTCGTCTGAGTCGCTTCGCCCCAACCCTGATCCCGACAGAAGAAGAAAAGGCTGAGAAGTTCTTCGACGGACTAAACTTCGAGCTACAGAGAATAATCGGATCCGTTGCACCTACTTCTTACTCGGACGTCCTTGCTACAGCATGACGCATGGAGCGCGTCACCAGGAGAGAGTCCAGCCTTAAGCGGCCAATCACATCAGCACTAGCCAGAGCACCACAAGAAGAAGCTGCAAAGAGACCTCACCTACACCAACAGCAGAGAGAATCTACACCACTAGCACTAATCCTACCTTCTTGCCACTACTGTGGTAAGGCAGGCCATCTTGCCAAGGAATGCCGACGCAGATTGGGATTATGTTTAGCTTGCGGATCCAGACAACATTCAGTGTGGGAATGCCCTAAGCGTCGAGAAGGAGCACCGATAGTAAACCAACAAGCTCTACCAACACCAGGAGGATATCAACCAAGGCTACCCTTGGCCCCACGAGCAGCACTTTTTCAGCAAGCCCAGCAACAGCAGAGGGCACCACCGCAAGGACGCGGACAAGCTTTTGCGATGACCTTGGAGGACACACAGACTCGTGGAGTAGAAAATGCGCGTAAGTTATTCATAGATATCTATTCCTAGTATTGCTTTAGCACGTGCCTGTTAGTTTGTAACCTTAGTCTTAAACCTAGTAATTTTGAACATATTAATAATTGATAACCTAATTTTTCTAAAAGCTGTAGTTTTCTTGATTTAACTAGATTTCCATCACTCTTGAATTTGCATAACTTTTATTACTTAAGAAAATGATATTTTTTATTCTCTATGTCTTTTTCTTAAACCCTCATTCTTTGATTCTCCTTGATCATGATTCTTTGATGGTGTCGTACTACGAACCTGTTTTACAAATTATGTCATCTCTGCTGACCGGTTATTCTTTGATTGCGAGGACGCAATCCTCTTAAGGGGGGTATTGTAAATCCCCAGATTTTTTAGGATTTAAAAATAAATTTTCTTAATTTTTCTTGATTTTTTTGTAATTTTTCAGGAATTAAAATAAATGTTTTTCTGAATTAAACATTTTTTAGTATTAAAATATATATTAAAATATTATAAAAATAATATTTTTTGGTGTAAAATAAAATATTAGATATAGGGTAATTTTCCTGGAATTTATTGGACCCCAAAACTATTTTTAAAAGACCTAAAAATTAATATTTTTAATAAACCCAATTAAACCGGATTAAACCAACCGGTTTAAACCCTGAACCGAATCCTAAACCAACCCGAACCGGACCCAATCCTTATTGGGTCGGATCCGGACCCGTTAGCCGACCCGACCCTCTGACCCGACCCGAACCCGTTATCTATCGGATCGGGTCGGATCTGATTCTAAAACCCGACCCGACCCGACCCGACCACCCGCCCGCTACAGTGAAACCCTAATTCCCAAAACCCCTCGTCTTCCAGACGTTTCTCCGTCGCTGCCCGTCGATCCCGGCCGTCGTGACCCTCCGTCTTCCCCACGATCGTTCCCCACCGTCTCGCCTCCAGCCGCCCTTTCATTTCCCCACCGGCCGGCCGCCTGGCTCCCCACCTCAACTATATAAACCTTCCCGCAACCTATCTCCCCACCACCAACCACCGTCCTCGCCGCCCCTCCGCTAGCCAGCTCCGACCGAGCTTCCCCCGACGACCCGACGACAAACCCCAACCACCGCCGTAAGCCACTGCTACCACAGCCACGGCCACCACTCTCCCTGAGCCCCACCGCCTTCCACCTCTGCAACCACCTCGACAAACCCCGTCGACTCCAGCGTCTTCGGCCACCTTCTTCCTCCGTCGACCCCGCAGCTGGCCGCCCCGACTCCGGCGAACTCGATGACCCTACCTCCTTGCCGACAGCAGCCGCACAACGTCGATAGCCGCCGTGCCCTAGCCGCTACTGTGCCGCGTCGCGCCGCCTCGCGGAATCGTATTTTTTAGGCTTCTTCGGAGCCCTGTTCAGGTGACTGTTTTCCTCTTCTCGCTGCCCCATTTACCGTTTCGTCTGCTGTGACGCGTAGACTGCGTGACCCTCTCGATACCCGGGCAACTTGTTCGGCGTGTCGCGTCCTGTGGCGATCGCAAACTGCGACCCAAAATCAGGAAAATAATTACCATGTTTTTTCCCGAAACTGGGTGCGCCCCGCTAACGGGACGACTTGGTCGTGTGCAGACTTTACTGAAAGGTGCACACCGTTAATACAGACGTGTGGGATTTCGTGAAAGTTGATTTGGATGTGCGTGTACACCGGAATCAACGTGTATCCGTCGACAACACCCCGTATCGGCCCTGTTCTGGCACTCTTTGTAATTTTGTGTACGCTCGTTGTATCGAAACAAAACTTGCGCCATCGGACTCGTAACAATACGCTGGTCCTATGACCCAAGTTTGGTTTGATTCTGAGAACGTTGACAAAATCGCGTATTGTGGGCCCCACGGCTCCACTTGACGGGCGATTTTGTGATCGGTTCATCGGAATCCAGTTCTGGATATTCCGTTGGGTTCGTATCGTTGTTCTAGACTTGTGAACACTAAGTTTTAGGAATTTGGAGAACATTCTCTGACATATTTTTCGGTGCAAAGTGGGCCACATGTGGACCCTGCTTTGACTAGAAACTGTCATTTTTGCCCCTGTGTCCAAATTGGACTCATGGACAGGCAATTCTAGCTATCTGATGTCTTCTGAACCTGATGGTAATGTTCATTTCAGCATCCGGAGGAGTACCTGTAAATCTCATCGATACTAGAGTTGCAGTTGGAGCCAGATCACAGGCAAGTGTACCTTGCCATACTTGCAGCATTGTTTACACTATTCTCTTGATTTATTACTGTAATATCTCTGTTCAACCTAGGATAGTGTGACATGACTTAGCGTCCAAATAATATTCGGGTGACAACACCGTACCCGGCGTTGTATAATGTCACCTAGACATGGATACCGAGACCCTATACATTCTCGTGCTTGCCTTATCAAGTACGTCATGCCTCAGGACACCTGACACTATTCATAAGACAGAATCTTTCTGAGATATTCATAGTGATTCTGTATAGGTTACATGATTCGTGATATAGAGATTGCATGTGCTTAGCTATCATTATGACTATTTGCATCAGTTAGAGGTCATGATCCTGCGTGACATGGATATGAGATGTCGTGGACATGAGACGTGTGATTACATTGGGTGGAGAGAGTATTACCATATCAAAGGCTGATTATATTATATATATATATTGTTATCTGGAGGTGTCTTAGACTCTGACACAGAGCTTTGGCACATGTACTGTCCTTTCGAGAAAATGCTGCTATGGGTTTCCCCGACACAGAGCCTATAGTAGTCTCAGCCTGAGTATGATTAATGCTCTCATATTGCATATCACTTAGCTGGTTATATTGTTTACCTTATTGATTCATTTATTGCTGCACTGCATTTATTTTGGCATGAGTTATTTTGTACCTTGTTATGTCCCCTGAGGACCTGGATCCAGATTATGTCCCCAGATATAGCAGAGGAGTTATATCGAGAGGTATATAGAGCAGGAGCAGGAGCAGGCACTGGAACTGAGCCGATCCCCAAGGACGAGGTGATCTCCGAGGATTTCTTCTGAGTATATGCTTATTCTATATTCAGTATTTGTAGTTGTTTACTCTTATTTCTTGTCATTTGAACCATTGTATCAGACTTATCCTCGGGTTATTCCCCGAGATATATTTATTGAGATTTATTGTTGTTTTATATTTCTGATATTGTTTGTATTTATTTCTGTGGATGAGATTAGTACTATTGCCTATATTGTTGTTTTACACCTTAAGTACACCCTGATGGGTCCATTAAATTGGATTTGCCTATTGGTGTGTGTTGCTGGCCATTGCCACGTGTCTAGTCCCTCGATATTTTAGGACTGGGCGTGACATATATATAGGTAAATAGGTATATATATAGATGGTAGATAGAATATTACATAGATAATTAGATAATAGATAACTAGGTGCATAATAGGTATATGCATAAACACACACACTCACTCAATTGCTCACTGATACACTATACCTCACACACACAGACACTCATCTACACCAACCTACAACCCCTCCAATATTAATGATACAGTGCACAATTACTGTCCCCCTTCACTTAGCACTCTAGCACCTCATAATACACTCTTCTAGCACACACACAAATATAAGACATTGGTGCACAACAGTATACTTACAGAGTCCCTCCAATCCACCTCCCTCATAATACCTCACACAAGCCCATACACACTCAACTGAACCTAATGTACAGGTACTTCATCTCACCTCACAATCCATATTGCTCAACTGAGCACACAACCTTCACAACCTTCACAACCTTCTACTACTCCTGACCCGAGCATCACTGCTAACGGTTGCAGTTGGATGCCACTGCTGCTATCACTTGTAGCAAGCACCAACACATTAATCATTGGCACTATTCTACTTAATCACAAACACACACAACTTTATTAACCCAATATGATACCCATATCATTCATAACACAATACTACTATAATCATTACTCAAACACTTAAAGTGCACTAAGTAAATATACCCAATATCTATATCAACATCCTCATGACACATCAAGCAACCCATGAATCTTCATAATTAATGAATTTTGAGATCTAAATATTAGAATATATATATATATATATATATATATATATATATATATATATATATATATATATATATATATACATGACTAATAGTGCAATTTAAGGGAAATGATACTCTAGGACACCAAATCATAGAACTACCCAATTCTCACTCCCGTATCATAGCGTATCACAATATATCATGATACACCATATTTGTATCCAATTATGGACACATATCTAGTCTCACATAATCAATCTAAGTCTAATTAGATCTAATTGACCAAATGACAAACACTTGGTGCACCAATCTCGGATTTTTTTTCTAAATTGGGCGCAAAACTCAATGTAACATTTGCAATAGGGATTGTTAGAAGCCAAAACTTTATCCTATGGGTAGCCCTAATGTATGGATGAATTCTTAATGCTCAAATACAATAATTAGAATGTAATTAAAGGAACATTTGAGTAATACACCTATTGGAAGATGAATTTCCAATGTAAGGCCCAATGGACACAATTAAGACAAGGTTCTAGCCCAAATCATTCCTCTCTAAGTGCTCTTGTAAATCCAAGCTCTAGTCTACTTAAAATTAAAATGAGAGGGATAAAATTTGGGAATGGATAGATTAGGGTTTGCTTCCAAATTTGGGAATAAATTAATAGAAAAACAAATGGAGGCTATTCATGAATAAAGAGGCTTATATAGCCTGCTAATAGGGTTAGGGTTAGGTTGAGGAATATTTGAATTGACTTAAAGACCCATCTCATTCTCTCATGAATAGGATCAACTAATCCTATAGAAAAAATATTTTATTCTTGAGTCTAAATGGGTTTAATAGACTTAATATAGTCATGACTAACTAATGACTCAAGTCAAATAGTCCAAACTCAATAACTAACTCATTCTCCTAAACTAATGGGTCAAACCATGACTAACCATTTAATTGAATCAATGTGTCAAGTCAAGTCTAGTTAGGTCCACTAGTGTCAAGTCTAATTGACTAATTGATTAACCAATATATATATATATATATATATATATATATATATATATATATAAAAAAACTAAAATATAATCATAATATTTATATTAATGCAAAATGACAAAAATATCCTTATTCTAGAAATGTGGTGGTTACAATTTGGTACAAAGGATGCAATATTGTCGAGAATATAATTATCAGATATCAAATGCATGGGAGATTCATATTACTATGTTTGGTGATGATATACTATTCTAGTAAACATAAAAATCATGTGCATATATTTATCTTTATATCAAGTTATATGTAATAACAGTACATTACTATTTTTCTTTATTTCAAATGTATGGGAGATTTACATTACTATGTTTGGTGATGATATACTATTCTAGTTTTACAAAGTTCTCTCTGGTGCGAAAGTCTCTTATACCAAACTGCTTTTTACTTTTTTCGAGCGAAACAATCATGCAACTATTGGATTTTCATAATAGATTTATTGCATCAAAGTAAGGAGGAAAAATAAGATATATCGTGGACTCTTATTAACAATAGCGCTAAATTCTAGCTATACAAACTTTGACTAGTCGACAGATCATTCAAATTTTGATTAAGAGTTTGTATATGCAATTTTTTTTTGTTCTCTCTGGGATTATCTTCATGTACTTTTTTCTTGTTCTGTTAATCATAATTAATGGAACGCGAGAAAATTTCCCCACAATTTGTATCCAAAATAGGTTGCGTTTGGTACAAAAGATGCAATATTGTCGAAAATATAATTCTCAGGCATGGGAGATTTACATTACTATGTTTGGTGGTGATATACTATTCTAGGAAACATAAAAAATCATGTTCATACATTTTTCTTTATATCAAGTTATATGTAATAACAATACATTGTTAACTAAAGGCTATGAAAATGTAGCTGGTTAAGATATTTTATATTTATTTTGGAGGCCATAGTTACAATTTCATCAATGACATTAATCTCATCAATGACATTTGTTTTAATTTAATAAAATTATTTGTAGATTTGTTATTTAATTACATAACCACCAATTTACTTGACCGACTAAACTGAACCAAACTCGAGGTGGAGCCAGTACTAGACACAGACTGGACCCAAATCCGATCCTACTGCAATGTTCATTAATTTGACTGGAGATTGACCCGACACAACTATGCTGAACTCAAATCAATCCGGCTTGGACCTAAACCCCCTTAAACTCAATCAAACTAGACTGGTCCTAAACCGACTTTATTGGACCCAAACTCGTGACCTGGACTTAGAACTTGACCCAACTAGAACTTGACGACTCAGACCTGACGTGGCTAAAACTAATCATTCTTGTGAAAAATTGGAATATCCACTTCTTTCAAAAGGAATAGTTTTTTCTTCATTTGTGGAAAAGTCAAATTTTCAAAAATTAGATATGCCCGAGAGAAAATTTTGTAGCCCGAGCCAAAAGTGTAGTCATGATTTACCCACCCTTATATTTCTAGAAATAAAAAGTTGCTTTGTTACAGAGGCACCCTTTGGTTGGACAAGGACACAAATTTGAGTAAACTAACTCAGCAATCCTAGTTAAACTCAAGCTTGAACACAATTGTTGAGAATAAGACGAATTGCATGCTAAGTGTGACTCACTTAAGGTTAGCTCTATTATTTAATCAACCTTAGGCTTGGTTTGGAATTGTTTATCATGCTCGCTTTTAATCTCGCTCATTTCTTGCAAAAGTAGCCCCACAAGTTATTTTGTAATAGTTGTTTTTCAAAAAAAGCTGCTAAAAAGTTAGTTAAATTTTGAGACAACTTTTGGCAACAGGTGATGGAAGATTGTTCTCAAAAGTTACTTCTACTACGTTTTCAAAAGCAACAACAATATCAAGTTAGGGCCGAGACTTGGTTTGAGATTTCTCCTTTCAAAAGTGCATAACAAATTTTCTACTGCTTTCAAAAGTTGATTTGAATTTTTTAATTAAGTTATTGTTACCAAAAGGATTGCTTTTAAAATACATAAATAAACAAATAAGCAAAGCTGCCATGAAAGCAATTTCTGAGTGCATCATTAGTAAGGCCCATCCCGCATTCTAGATCCTAAATAAAAAAATACCAATATTCAAGAAATGTGGTAGTTACAAGTCTACCCCTCTTAGAAAAATTTTGTTCTCGAAATTTAAGACACATCATATCTCTCTGGCCAGTCATAACCTACTCATTTTAATCTTTACTACGGTCAAACCCCCAACAATCATGGTTTATGAAAGTTCTATCTAAAATTATACAACCTGCAATTATTATGGAAAGAAACAAACATGCATGGTTACAGTCTCTGCCTGGCATAATATTGCAGTCTCTATCAAGGTTACTACTTATTATATTCTAGCATGAAAATCACTGATGCAAGCTAAAGGTACTAAGTAATTAGTCAATCAATCAATAGATGAAAATAAACAAAGAGAAAAAACAGAACAGAATAGAACAGAACAGAACAGAATATGTTAACCCATCACCTGCAGCATCGGTCTCCTCGACCATCATCGAAAAAGCCTTATCCTGCTGGGGTGTCTTCCCGTAAACCCCCTCACCAAAAATAGGTATTTTGTGTATATTTTATATTATTATATTTATTATAGATGTTGAATTTCTTTAGAGTATTCTCTTAGTTAATTAAAAAATAAATTTCTTGATATATTTACTTATATAAATATTTATTTAGAATTATTTTAGGTTATTTTAGATTTTGGAGATTTTCTAGAATTTTTGGTAATTAAAACTTAGGAAACATAAATTTTTAGGACTTCCATGATTTACTATGAAACCATACTTGAAGGTTGTTACTACCAAACATTTATTTTAGAGTTAAAATATTTAAATATATTTTTCTGTAATTTATTTAGAATTTTAAGTAATTATTGGATTTTTGGAATTATTGAGGATTTATTTGGATGTATAAAGTCTTAATATTAGATAGATGCTAATTTAGTGTTAATAGATATTAATAAAATTATATATAAATTATTTGTATTATCGTTAATTCTATTTAAGATTATAAATTATTGAGATGAACTCAAACTCTATTTTAAATTAATTCAAATCCTGAGCCTACTAGGAAAACAACTTCATGCATATTCTATCCTTATTTAAACTGATCCTAATCATATTCAAATTAGCCAATCCTAGTCTTATTCAATTAAA